>CM052665.1:8564808-8620623 GCA_028533165.1 Leontopithecus rosalia | reverse complement strand
TATATATATATATTTGTATACAGACATTATTTATATACATACATTGTTCATCTTCTAATATTCCATAAAAAGTCATACACTATGGTTGCATACCTGTTTAAAAGGTTTATAAGTTTTCTGAAATCAATGACAATAATATTGACTTTATCTTATTATCTTACTTGATGCTAAACTGAAAGCAGATGTTCCATAAATGACTTAGGTGAAGAACACGGTTCATTTGTACCAGAGCCTAAAAAAACAATACATTTTGTGAAAAGATGAAAGCTGAATTCTGTCAATAATTTTGCTTCTCTTGGGCAAGGAATACTGAAATAATTGTTCAAGGTGAAGAGATTGCTTATCACACAAAAAAGTGAGAAGTTTTGCACACAAAGGAAGGTGTCCTCATAGCTATTACTGGGAGAAAAGATTTGAACATGGTGGAGGACAACCATTTTTAGAATTGTGTTCATCACCTGAAAGTTTCTAGACCGGAAGCAAGCACTGACAGAAAGACTGAAGTATTTTATATTTTCTTAGGTAGAATTTTTGTTCAAGAATGTAAATATTCTTTAGAAATGTATATACACTAGTAGAGCTATGGAAACAAAAAAGAAAGAAAAATGGCTCAGGATCCAGATAGCCACGTAACTTTGAGCAATCCTTTCTCCTATGATGCTACTATTTCCACATTGTACAACAGAAATACTCATGAAACCTAACATAATCATTGGCAGTATAAATGAGTTAATATAGATAATGTGTTTAGACCAGATCAGATTGGTACAATGTCAACATAATGTTATCTGCTTTTCCACATGGACACTCCACAAGGAATTGAGGGGTGAGCACATGTCTTATTCATATCAGAATGTTCCATATTTCTAAAGACCATGACATAATAATAATAGTGACAATAGTAATCATGATAATAGAGAAAATGTATTAACATCTTATTACTGATGTCAGTCAGTGTAATTTTATATTACTTATGTCATTTGCCCCATCATGGTAGGTCTAGTAATATTATTAAGTTCACCTGACAGGTGAAGAAACCACTTATTAAACAGGCTTATTAGTTTGTTCAAAACCAAGTAACTGGTAATATTTCAGTTGAGTTAGAATACTCTCTAGTAACCACTTTCTTAAGCTACCTTAAAGCTGTTGGGAATTTTATTTAAAAAATGCATTAAATAGATAAAGAAACAACACATTTTCAATAAAACATCATTTATCCTCACAAAAAAATTACAGATGTGTTCAGTGATGGTAATGACTTCACATTTATCTTAGCATCGGGAAATGTGTTTTTTCAGTCTCTTTACAGGTGCTACAGAGCAATGGTCTCCATAAGGCAAAATGAAATGTGGTACCCTGGTATCTGTTTCTCTAATAGAGCTTTTAAAATATATATCATTTAAATGAAATTATAATGATTTCATTAACCTATTTTGCCCTTTCTCAAATATGACAACTATAAATATAATAGGAAATTAAAATTGTCCATTGCTGGAGGAAAGCAATCACGTCAGATTGACCAATATGCTTACATGCTTGTCTGGAAACTTTTCTCCCTTAGATAGA
Organism: Leontopithecus rosalia; assembly: GCA_028533165.1. Lineage (NCBI taxonomy): Eukaryota > Metazoa > Chordata > Mammalia > Primates > Cebidae > Leontopithecus > Leontopithecus rosalia. The sequence goes on along the minus strand of CM052665.1, from coordinate 8,619,057 downwards.
GAAGCTGAAAGAAGAGGATCATTATAAATATCTATTTGTCTATCTACAAAGAAATTAAATTATGCAGACTCAGCCTCAGAATTTCAGTGAATCAATTCTACATAAGGAAATCTAATTTTTTTCTTTCTTAGGGATTTCCACTTTAACAGAAATGACAAGATATCCTGGCTTATTTTATTCAGAAGGTGATGGATATAGATTCTGTGATTTTCAGAAGCAACCTTAAATGAGTTTCTAAATGCCAAAATTTTAGTATGGAATGATTTTTAAATCTGGGGAAAGAGTCTATTAAGTACTCACAAGTGTGTAGGTCCCTTTTCTGGATGCAGTAGGAGCCAGATGCTGTCTGAGCTATGAGGACTTGCATATTTAATAATTTGGCCTTCTTTAAAAATTAGTAAGTGTTAATAGGTATGCTGGCATGTATTATAGATACCACAGACAAACAAAGAATCAATTAAATAATGTGATATGTCAAAGAAGAAAAATAAAAATAACAATAAAAAATTAGGGCCCAGAGGTACACTGCTTCCAAGTTTATGAACAAAACAAGCTCATTTTTTCCCTCTCCATCTCCCTGTCTCTTTCTTTCTCTTTCTCTCTCTCTAGCACACACAGATACACATGCACATACACATGCAGAGGATCATGACCAATGGTTCTGAAATAATTACAAAGAACCCAAACTTAGTTTGATGCTAGTGCAGAAACCGTCATCCTGTGAATCTGTTTATACGGTTAGCCTTTAGGGAGGGATAAGTATCACAGTGAAGCAAACTTCACAAAATGAAAAAAAAAATCTTTCCAAAAGGACATTGAAAATTTTACTTCCCTGGATTGTGTGTTTCTACTTAAGATGCCAAAAGACTCCCCTCTCAAATAATTGCTCATCTTTGTTATTGCCCTCTAGCATCATTCATTCATTTTTAACTCATTTTAGAAAGATACTCACTTTAAGGAATTATTTATCAAAACAACTACAGCCAATGGCAAAGAAAGTGGTTAGAAAATGGAAGTGTGTGTGTGTGTGTGTGCTGAAAGAACCTTAGATTTATTTACAAATAGGTACCTCTACACCTTTACGTGAGCATGATCTAAGTATGATCCTCAGTCAGGTCTCTCATTTAAATGATTATTTAGTAATGACTGAAAATAATAGATGACTTCTTTGTTTTCTTCCAATAAAAATAGTTAAACCATGCATTGGTATTGTGTCCTATTTTTCAGTCCACACACAAGTACTTTAGACACTAGCTTTGGGTGAAATTGTATCCTGAGATTTGATTTGTAAACCAGTGGTTTCACGTTATTTTCTGGTGATCCCTGCTACTGTAAATCCCCACCATATTTAATATGCACTGTATTATAATTGGGTCTGCCCCCAAGTTAGACTGAAAATTTCTTATTTATTGTAACGGATTTTAAATTGTTTTGCTATAACTAGAACTGCTATCTGTAAATAGCAAGAACAGACAAAATGTATCTGTTGATGTGATGTTTGATGATATTTTCCCATAGAATGCTTATTAGAAATGGTAGATACCGAATATATGTGTTTGGGGAGTCTAATTATTAGAGAAATATTAGACAAATCCAGATAGAGGGACATTCTGCAAATTTCCCAATGAGTATTCCTCAACTCTGTTAAGGTCATAAAAAATAAACCAGAGAAACAATCACAGCCAAAACTTAGTCTAAGGAGATATGGCATTGAAATCATGATATAACATAGCAACTAAATATGCCATCACAACCAAATGTCTCATCCAGGATGAGATTCTGGAACAGAACAACAACAACAACAATAAAAAAGGCATTAGATAAAACAAAGATAATCTAAATAAAGTATGTGTGTTGATAATAATATATCCATATTGGATCATTCATTCTAACAAATGTGCCATACCAATGTAAAACATTAATAATGTCAGAGATGTGATATGGGATATGTAGTAACTGTTTTGTCTTTACAATTTTTATGTATGTTTAAAATTGGTCTGAAATAAAGTGTATTAATCAAACTAAAAAAAAGAAAAAGAAAAAAATGGTAGAGACCAAGTCTTCACCGAAAACATCATGTAAATGATTTATAGTGAAATTAATGTGATAAAGGTCATAACCTGAGGTTCTACTGATAGGAGTAGCTGTCCAGAAAGTTTAGGGAGGATGCTGTTTTCTCCTCATTTTCTGCTAAGCCACAACCTCAGGTGAAATCTATTTGGAAATAAAATATGTCAACCTGGCAACACCAGCCTCGGTCTCTAATTCTCTTACAAATGTTGGTGCTTTTCTTCCCTTTTGACCAATATATTTCCTCAAGTGATTACTTTGGGAAAAAGAAAGAGGAACGCTGAGATGCCTATGAATTGTAATATCAGAGTTCCAAAGGATTGTAACTCAGAAAAAATTACAATTTCCCTTTTTTAAGACTAAATTATTTTAGTCTTAAAAATAATTTTATGTCTCTTAGGGGTACTAAAAACAATAGGCACAAACTTATTTGCATTAATGTGTGATTTATGAATATCTCCACAACCTTTCTGTTCATGTACCAATATGGTACATATTGGCCATAATAAATTTTCTTTTGGTAAGATTCCAAGCACTGCCCCATGTTATAAATAACAAGATGCAAACAGATGCAGAACTTTTTTTTCTTCTTTTAGTTACCTCCAAGTTCAAGGAGTTGTGCTAGGAAACCTGTTTTCAATATTGCTTCCACCAGAACCACTTCTGTGCAACTCTTTATTCCTCATCAAATTCCTCTTTCTATAAAAGGCTTTCTAACAACCACAAATTCTCAGTTTCTGACCTCTGCCTGTGATCTTCCAAACTTGCTACCTCCTCAGACTTTTCCATTAGCCTTTCTCCTAGGTCAGCTCTACTTGCAGGATCTTGCACTCTCATCCTCAGTCCCAACGTTTTCTTCCCAGAAATACCTTCTGTTCAATTCCCAAGCCAAATGCAGAAAAGTCTACTGACCTGAAGTCACCAGAAGACCAGAACCCAGTACCCAGAAAATAGCAGCTAATATGTTCAGATAGAGTGAGAAACGTGTCAGTGAAAATATGATTGAAAAGTATGCACACACATTCTCCTTGAGTCTTTAGTCTTTGTTTTGTTTTTGTATAAATCAATTTAATAGTGCCCATGGCTCACAAGTGTATGAAGAATGAAAGCTCATTTTTAACAGCTGAGTAGGAAAAAAATGTTTCAAACTTTTTTTCTCAAATACAATTTAGCATTAGAAATAGAAACACAAATTAGAAGTCCCCAAACTGTGCAAAATTCTAGTCTAAATTAGATTTCCAGAAATTAATTTGAAGAAATATTTATAGATATGTTCATATTCACCTCAAGTATACTTAACACAACACATTGTTATTTCATAATAATCATATATTGTCAGTGATGCTAACACCCAACAGAGAAAAAAAAATGATGAGTTTACTTAAGGACATGCTGGACAACTCACACATATCCACTAAAAAATATGTATAAATAAAATATAAATATAAATAAAATGGCATTATAAAGGATGATTGAAGGATCAGGAAATTGTTCATGATTTATAAATTGTGCATAAATGCAATAAGGTACACAAAATATTTAACACAATTTACCTCTGAGGTACTGGAAATTTTATTCTATTTTTGTGTTTTCCTTTATTTCATTGAAACCTTCTATAAATGTGATGTATAAAATTTATAAGTAGATATAATATTACTAAAGATGTAAATTATTTGTTGAATGAATTTGTGAATTAATAAGAGTGATGAAATAATTAAATGACACACCGGGGCCTATTGAGGGTTAGGAGAGCCAGGTGAGGGATAGTAGGGGGTTGGGGAATTGGGGTGGAATAACATTAGAAGAAATACTTTATGTAGATGATGGGGGTATGGATAGAGCAAACCACCATGGCAAGTGTATACCTATGTAACAATCCTGCACGATCTTCACATGTACCCCAGAACGTAAAGGATAATAAAGTAAAAAGATAAACAAATGCACAGGTTAGCTATAAACCCTCTGATCTGTGTGTGATATCCCCTTCCTTTTATTCACTTCTAAAAACACCAATGATGTCACTCTTTCGTGTTTCTTATGATGTTTGCCATAATGGCAGGACTAGGCTGATATAGAATATAGATGCCTACTATAAGTTGGATCTGCCTTACACTAATTCATTACCACCTCATAAAAGTGCTTTGAACATTGTATGTATATTATACTTCTACAAACATGTTAAAAATTATCTACTGCCGTAAATTTTGTACTTTTCAATTTCATCATCTTCCCTAATCCTTTTCTATCTATCTATCTTTCATCTGTTCATTTATTAGAGACAGAGTCTCACTACATTGCCCAATCTTACCTGGAACTCTTGTGCTCAAATTATCCTCCTGTCCCAGCCTTCCAAGTCGCTGGCATTACAGATTCACACTACTGTGTCCAACTGGCTTATTTTCTTCGTACAATGTAAGTTACTTCTCTTATTAATCCTCCTCCTATGAGATCTTTATTCTAATTCAGTGCTTCCCAATACAATGGTGGTAAAAAAAAACACGTTTGTTTTATTCCCAGATTTATATTCAATTGTGGATCAATAATTACATAAAATATAATGTGAATTAATCATTAGAAAAAGGAATATTAAAAAAGACACAACAAGTACAAACCTAAACTTTTTGTATTGCATTTAACACAACAAAATTAATTCCTGTAAATATCATATCAAATATTAGGAAAAAGAAAATAATTATAAAGTTTGTGAATTTTATTTACTGAAAGAATTATTATTATACTCATAATGTGCATTGTCACTTTTACTAAACCAAGAGTTACAAGTCTGCATATTGTTAACAATTTGTTCACACTTTGAATAAGCACCATGTAGATCCAGTATAACATCATTTTTTTCTTCAAATTTTATTTTACGTTCAAGGATACATGTGCAGGTTTGTTACATAGGTAAACCTGTTCCTTAGCGGTTTGCTGCAGACCATCACATCCCCAAGATATTAAACCCAGCATCCATTAGCCATTCCTCTTGATGCTCTCGCACCACCCACCTCCCTCAACAGGCCCATGTGTGTTGTTCATCCCCTTCTGTCCATGTGTTCTCATGGTTTAGCTCCCACTTATAAGTGAGAACATGTGGTGTTTGGTTTTCTGTTCCTGTGTGAGTTTGCTGAGGATAACAATTTCCAGCTCCATCCATGTCCCTACAAATACTGCACAGTCTTCCATGGTGTGTATATACCACATTTTCTTTATCCAGTCTATCATTGATGAGCCGTTGGGTTGATTCCATGTCTTTGCTATTGCGAATAGTGCTGCATGTGCATGTATCTTTATGATAAAATAATTTCTATTTTTGGGGTGTATACTCAGCTATGGGATTGCTGGGTCAAATTGTGTTTGTGCTTCTAGATATTCAAGGAATTACCACACTGTCTTCCACAATGGTTTAACTAATTTACACTCCTATCAACAGTGTAAACACATTTCTTTTTCTCCACAACCTTGCCAGCATCTGTACTTCTGAATTTTTAGTAATCACCATTCTGACGTGCATGAGATGGTATCTCATTGTGGTTTTGATTTGCGTTTTTCTAATGATCAGTAATGATGAGCTTTTTTTCATGTGTTCATTGGCCACATACATGTCTTTTTGTTTTCTTGAGAAGTGTCTGTTCATGTCATTTACCCACTTTTTAAAGGGGTTCTCTGTATATTCCTTGTAAATTTGTTTAAGTTCCTTGTAGACTCTGGACATTAGACCTTGGTCAGATGGATAGATTGCAAAAATTTCCTCCTGTTCAATATGCCCTCTGGTCACTGTATGATAGCTTCTTTGGTTATGCAGAAGCTCTTTAGTTTAAGTAGATCCCATTTGCCAATTTCTATTTTTGTTGCCATTGCCTTGGCATTTTCCTCATGAAATATTTGCCCCTGCCTATGTCCTGAATGCTACTGCCTAGATTTTCAAGTTTTTAATGTAACGAATGAGTTTACTTTTACTTGTTTACTTAGTTGATCTAAGTTTGATTGGCTGATTTCTAAATACTTACTCTCAATCTCTTACCTAGTTGATGAACTGTAACAAACAGCAGACAAGCATTGTCCTATTAACCCCACTTTCAGTACCACAGTTTTAGCATTTCTGCACTTTTATGGATTCTTTGCTTCCAGCACGTCATTTTCTCTCTACACTGCTCTGTCAATAAAGTGCCCAAGTCATGTTCTTCTACCCTAGTTGCTTGTCCATTTTTTCCCTCCACTGCCACTACAATTGTCTCTATCTCATATTCATAGTATGCGTGACATTTATTTAGCAAGGCACAGAACAAACTGTACTCATGGGCTATTTATGAGGAAGGGAATGAACCATCTTTCTCTCAAGGACAACAACCTGAAATGCACATGCTATGTTCAAGAGGGCGTGACAAACATAAACCCTATGAAAGTGTACAGCATGCTGGGTGGCCAGCAGTACTCCTTCAGTTTTGTTCTATGTTTCTGCTCTAAGTACTCTATCTGGGTTAAAGAGAACCTCAAACAAGAGTTTGTAGACAGACACAAGATCCAAACCTCAAAAGATAAGAAGCCATCAATGCCTAGATAAAGGAGTAGGCACCCAGCCAAGCAGGATCTAGGCTCTTCACAAAACTGGAAATAAAATTATAATTGGGACTGAGGCCCACAGAAAGACTCATTAATGTGGAGCTCTGTAGGCACACACCCCCCGAGAGTATCACTCAGGTGTGAATATACTGAGTGACTCCTATAGTGACTATAGGAGTTAATATACTCCTAGATCTGGTTTTCTTTAGAGAACAGGGAGGCTAAATCTGCAAGTAGGCCAAGATGGTGAGGTGGAGGATTATAGCTATTTTCCTTCTTAGAAATGTTGATAAATTTCTTGGAAACTCAATGTTTTCACCTGCAAAATGGAAATTAAAATAACTGTCTTTCCAAACTGAGGGATTAGTGTAAACACCAAACAACACATGTGATGTGGTTTGGTTGTATGTCCCCACCCAAATCTCATCTTGTAGCTCCCATAATTTCCATGTGCTGTGGGAGGGACCTAGTGTGAGATGATTCAATTATAGGGGTGGGTCTTTCGAGTGCTGTTCTCATGATAGTGAATGGGTCTCATGAGACCTGATAGTTGTAAAAACTGTAGTTTCTCTGCACAAGCCTTCTCTTTTTGCCTACCACAATTCATGTAAGATGTGATTTGTTCCTCCTTGCCTTCCTCCATGATTATGAGGCTTACCTAGCCATATGGAACTGTAAGTCTATTTAAACCTCTTTCTTTTTTAAATTGCCCAGGCTTGGATATGTCTTTATCAGCAGCATGAAAATGGACTAATTCAATATGTGAAAGAAGATGTATGCAGTTCACTATCAAATATATATATGGACATGCACGTGTATGCATATACATATGCATATGCCATTATTATGACTATCTTTGCATAAGCTGAGCCATCTGACTCTCAAACATTTTACAGTCAGTGAATGTGTTTATTGGTCTCTTCTGTACCTTGTTCTCTTGGGCAGAACTTTATACACATTTTATCCAGAAGTTTGCTTCATTCCAAAAAGACATCTTTACCTTGACCCAGTTCCACTACTTCCTTTAGATGTTTAAAAACCACTTTTAACATCTCCATCCTCAAGATCATCAATTTCTATTTTATACATATAGATGGCCTTTGATATTTCTAAGTGTGATACCTTTCCTCGTTTTCCTTTTTAAGTCTTAGGCTTTATACTCTACACTGTCATGTACTTCACCATATCCTTTTCATAATTTGCCCTTTTCTTCATTCAAAACTATTTTATCTTCAGCAAAGCAACCCCATTTCCTCATTCCTTCACATGCACTGTTAAAATTTGAAGTTTATTTCCCAAAGCACTGTATTATTGCAGCTGACTTTGAAACATGGAAACATGATAGTAAATTGTGTAGTTTTTCCTCAGTCAGATAAATAAGCCCTCTTTTAACTCTTTCCTACTTTTCCAATAAAATCTGAACAATGCAGTGCCAGAAGTGCCACACACCTGTGAGGTAGGAATATAGAAATAAGGTACAAAAACTGTCGCAGAAAACTGTATACTCAGCCTAGTGTTATTTTCTGATAGTTTATTTCCCCTCAGTTTCTTCATTTATTTTTCTTTTTCTTTTCTATATCTTATTTTATTCTGCATCATTGTCTCCTTTGTAAAGTGCAGGCCAATAACTCTTCTTGAGCTCGTCTCTGAATTCTACACATCATACTGCCACTTTTGCATCTGGTGCCCATGTTTATGTTTTTGTTATTTTGATCTGGTTAATTGTTCTTCAGCTCTCTGGAGAATATTACTTATATTTATCTACTTCCTTGTGCTCTTCTGGTAATTCAAAGAGTCGTGACATATGCATGAAATAAAATTGATTTCACGCTTAATATTTTCATTTTTGTATTTTACTTTCCTAAAAGTGCCTAAGAATGTGCTTGTAAAATAGTCATTAGCCAGGCATGGTGGCATGTGCCTGTGGTCCCAGGTTCTCATGAGGCTGAGGCAGGAGGATAGCTTGAATCCAGGAATTTGAAGCCAGCCTGGACAACACAGAAAGTACTTGTTAAAAAAAAAATAGGGCTGGGTGTGGTGAATCACATCTGTAACTTCAACATTTTGAAAGGCGGGGGGATCACTTGAGGACAGGAGTTGAGACCAGCTGGAGCAATACAGCAAGACCCTGTCTCTAAAAATTAATTAATTAAAATATTTTTAAATTAAAAGGTAAAAAAAAATGAAAAAAAAAAGCAGGGCACAGTGGCTCACGACTGTAATCCCAGATCTTTGGGAGTTCTGGGATTACTATTTGAAGTTAGGAGTTTGAGACAAGCCTGGCCTATATGGTGGAACCCAGTCTCTACTAAAAATACAAAAATTAGCTAAGCATGCCTCTCCCAGCTACTTGGGAGGCTGAGGCAGCAGACTCGCTGAAACCAAAAGTCAGAGGTTGCAGTGAGCCAAGATAGTGCCACTGCCCTCCAGCCTGGGTGACAAGAGACATTCCTTTTCTAAATAAATAAATAAAGGAAGCCAGATATTTTGACATGTGTCTGTAGTCCCAGCTACTCATCAGGCTGATGTATAAAAATTGTTTGAGCATGAGATGTTCCATCACTGCATTCCAGCTTTAGTGACAGAGCAAGACCCTATCTCAAAATAGTAATAATAAAATAAATACATTCTTAGAAAGATCTTTCAGACCACACACAGAGAGAAGCTGAAAAAGTAGTTTTGTCTTATTTCTCTGGCTCCTTGAAGTATACAATTTTCACACACTTTCTCCCACCACTGAGTATGGGCTGTGGATGGTGGTGCTGGGAATTGTTTTCACATATTTCAACAATGTTCAGACAGATGGTCTTGAAGAGAAACTGTTCGTGTTGCTGATTTTCTGATCAAACATTTGGTTCTTTGAAGTAAAATTAATGTTCTTCCCACTTTCCTCCTTAAGCACGCTGTCTCTTTAGACTCCCTAAGCCAAAAGCTTTTTTCCCTCCTGCCACAACACCTATCACATGTCTACTATACTATGCTTCAAAAAATCTTGAAATCAATGTCTACTCTCTAGATTTCCAACTTTTAAAACAATCTTTCAATTTTTATGAAATAACCAACTAGAGATTCCACTGTAATGAGTATTTTCAAACAGCGTCGTAAATAATATCTAAGAATGTGCATAATTTGACTGCAGTCATTGGAGCACTTTCCTCATTGAGCTTCTCACTACTTCATTTCTCATCATTTCCAATAAATCACGTCCTTATTCTTTCATTGACACCCTGCACCAGCTCAGCTTCCTTCTCCTTTCTTGTTTCTGAAGCTCTTTCATAAATATCACTCCCATTATTCAGACAACACAAGCATTGCCATTGTTTTTCTTTAGTACCAACTTAATCTGCGCCTATTTTATTCTCTCGTTTCCTTGTGCAACCTCAGATGTCTGTGGAAAGTACTTTTTACTTTTGTCTGGCTTCTTCTTTCTTCTCTCATCACCCTGACTATCTTTACAGACTGTTATTTCTATGTAGATTTCTGCCTCCAAGTCTTCACCCTGGTTTTCTGTCTGCATACTCCTTTAAACATTTCTGCAGCTATTTTGCTCTTTAAAGCTGTTTGCTTGCTTCTTTCCCTAGGGAATTTTCTTTATATCATTTTTTTAAGCATGAACCACCACTTTGTGACATCTGGAAAGGTGAGCATGGATTCTCTTCCCTTGATCATAGCTCTTATATATTTTAATTTTTTCTTGTTCTCATAGGAATATTCTCAGCCTCCAAAAAGCTCTACCAAATTTCACAGCTTTTGAGAAATTAATTTCAGCTTTTACCATAGCAGGTTCAGGAAAGCCAGCATCTTTCACGTTACATTATACAACCTCTATTTTTCCTTGTACAAAAATGCTATCAGTTCCTCTGACACACGTTTCCTGGGACTTTTTTGTACATATTTACAACAATGAGCATGTATATTTAAATTAGTATCATTCAATCTGGAATCACAGATAGGGTTACATTTTGACTTTATTGGCAAATATTGGGAAATTAGGCAGACCTCATATTCTAGCCACTTATAAACTGCATGATTCTGTATCTCGTTTTTCTTGTGGAGAAATTGAGATAATATTAGGTTGGTTTTTGTTAACTGTTGTTAGCTCTATGGTTCCTATCACATTGCCGATGTATTTATTTCATGTGAGGTTTTCCACAAGATGCTTGGATCTCTGAATTTTAGTTTCTTTATCTGTGAAATAAAAATAGTAATACTTCCCTTACAGACAGGTTGTATATGTTAGCAACAATGATTATAAAGCATCTGATATTCAACAAATAATGTTATTGTCAATGTTGATGAACATAATAATCGTGATTCATCTTTTAATGTTTGTTCTGAGTGCTAAAAAGATCACTTACTATTCATTTTTTAATATGCTAAGAAATTATTCTATGCTTAAATATATTTGTGTTTGTTTTAAAAGAGCGTTAAGGTTACTTTAATTTATAATGTTTATTTCTTCCTCTATTTCTCCTTTCCAATTACACATTGTACAGTTTGAATGCCACATCCTGAATCTCCATCATATCTGTACCAACAGGCCAGTGCTCAGAGCCCTGAGTATAGACATTTACACATTATAGATCTTCCCCCAAAGATGACTACTGAGGTTTTGAACTAATATGTACAGTTTTTTGAATTCCAATTTCCACCAACATGATTTTCCCTTTATGTGACATTTACTGAGTGTTCAAATTATGCTGGCCTCTAGGAGTACAAAGGTGAAGATAATATCCTTACCCCAAATGATTTTACAAAGTGGTGGGAGGCACCACCACATAAAACAGAGATTTACAGTACAAAGAGATTTTATCATATCTGTCAAGATTCTCTTTGATCTCTTAGTTTTCAGTCTACCTTTTATTCTTCCCAAATCTACCTTTTAACTTTTTTTTTTCAAATCCTATGTTAATTCTTGCTTTCTTCTAGGATTTGGATTAAAATTACAAGAAGCCATAGTCTTCCCCCACTGATTTTAATTTTCTAACAGAAATCTTTACTTATGTCCCTGTGAGTCCTTCAAACAACAAAAAAGAAACTTTTCAAACAAAAAAAGAGTAGGGTATAATGCAATAAATTATCCTATACACATTACAAAGATTCATTAATTATAATTATTTAGTCATATGTGCTTCATCCAAATCCCAGGCATTAGAATATTTTACGCCTAAATACACTGTTTGCATTTCTCACAAATAAATACATTCTCCTAACTCTAATACCATTACCCAGCTACAAAAAAAAATTTACAATTAATTTTTCCAGTCCTCTATTCTGCAGTAAAACATCCATTCCATACTTTGTGGTATGAAACAAAGGTCATGCTATGTTCATGAATCTCTGGTTCAGAAATCTGGGCAGTGCTTCACTAGGTGATTCTTTTGCTCTGTGTGGTTGCTCAGTGGTACTTACCTGGTGATGGCCAGTCTAGACTATTCAAGACTGACTCATATGCATGCTGTCTTAGTTGGGATGATCTGGATTGTTGAATGGAGTGTCTATGTGTATCCTCACCAGTATGACAGTCTCAAGTATTTGAACTTTCTAGATAGAGCTTGGCCTCTCATGAGTGAATAACTCAAGATTACTAGGCAAAGAATACAATACTTTTTATGACCTAACTTCAGAAGTCACTATAGGTGAAAGCAGCCACGAGTCTGTCTACATGAAAGGAGAGGAATGAATATGAAAGGAATGTAAAATAAATTTGAAGACATATTTTGAAAAAGCAGCAATCTTCAATATTATATAATCCCTATTTCATGCTTTAAAATTTCTCAATTTTCTCAAAAATATCTCTTTATATTTGATGTTCAAATTGGGCTCCATATAAGTCCTACATAGTGCATTTGGTTTTTACTTTTCTTTAGTCTTTTTTAAGCCTTTATGATGTAAAGGCTGATTAGATTTACATTAGTATTCTAGCAGAGTCATTTTTGTGGTGGTACTCTAGATAGCATATTGCACCATAATGAGACACATAGTGTCTGACTGTTACATTATTAGTGATTGACCAATTATTTCATTAAGTGGCACCTTTTTCCCTCTATTGTGAACTCTTGCTTGGTTTGTGGTTGGTTGGTGTTAGTTTAAATCTTGAAATCAGTAAATAATCCGTGGGCTGAAAGTTATGATGATCTTTGACAATAAGCACACGCCGTCAATGTTTTACAAATATGTTTTTCTTAAGTATTATCCTTACTTGATATAATCATTAAGTAGTGGTTACAAAATGGTAACTTTTTGTCTTTCCTGTATATATATTAATATTACCTTGAATTCACATATGATATAGAATTTTTTAATCAAAGTTATTCTGTCAATTAAAATAAATTTCTCTGAGAAAAAAATAAAAATAAAGTTTTTCCTTCATTACTAATCTCGGTATACCAACTAATATACTCACTATCTTCAATGAGAATAAAAGATATTTTCAATTTGTTTTTTCATATTTTTAAGAATTGTTTTTAGCTATGTGGATATAAAATATATAATTAATAGTTATCACTTACTAGTTATTATTAAATTTAATTGCAGTAATTATAATTTTTGAATCTCAAATGATTCCCTCTTTGGCAGCAAGATCCCCTTAGAGTTGTCACTGATTTTTTGGCATAACAAAATTAGTTTTTGATAATTTCTTGACCTCTAGTACAGCAAACTACTCTACATCCTTTTTGTACATATCCTGCCCTGGACCTGAAACAAGTTAGTTTTCCAGGCAGCCCTGATTACTCTTAGAAAGGATTAATATTTAGAGAACATGATATGTACAGGTGAGTGCTCAGAGATACTGAGTTGTAATTGCTTCTAGGCCTTTTCAGTGAAGAGATGAGAATTAAAAAAAAAAAACTATGAATTTAGACCTAATATTAAATTTAATATTATATTTTTTCCTTAACCTTTTAAAAGCTTATACTTGTACCTCCTTTCTCCTACAAGAAAAATTCTAAAAATACATTTATTTATTTATTTTGTTCTACTACACATAAAATAACATTTAAATAACTGCAGTGATATCCTAACTAGAGAAATAAAACTGAGTAAGGGTTTGCCTTAGGTTTCCTTTGTAACCATCCTCTTTTAAGATGCACTGCCACAATACTATATTCTGAATCTTGTTGAAATTATTCATTTCTGCCTGTGTGGTTATATCACCAACTTGATATGTTCATTTGTTTAGTTTGCCCCAATTTTCAAGACTTGCACTTTTATGTAATTTATTTTTAATATATACAAATCTTGGATGTCTTAAGTTATAATAATTAACAGCATATGTTCAGAAACATCTTACTTCCATTCTTAGCCTCTCCCTCTGTTCCCTGCCTACATATATAAGCAAACATTTTTATTAGTTTTAATTTTGGCCTTCCAGTTTTGTTTTGTTCTATTTTGTTTTTGTTTTTTTTTCACAAAAATAAGCACAAATGTTACTATACTATATTCAATATTCTGCTTCTTATTTTTCTTTCCTCTGTGGGCTCCAGGCATAGTTTACTATTTATTTATTCATGAAATCCCCATTAAAAACTGAAAAGGGTCCTCTTTCAGAAGAATGAATAATTAATGTTTAAAATAAAATAATTAATATCTAACATAAAAATAAATGATAGTAAGTCCAAGAGAGAAGTTACTTTATTATTAGAATAATGGCTGGTGGAGATACCTAGATAGGATTTTCTGGAAAGATACCTATGGGATTATGACATGAACCATGTGAGAGGAGGGATGAGAAGAATCCAGTTGTGTAGAAAGTAGACAGAGGTGTACTTTAGAAACTGAGGGCAGGTCAGTTTTTGTAGCATGGAAGAAAAAAGGTATAGCAGGATATTGGAGAAATAGAAAACTTGCAGACCCACAAAATTAATTTTTAAAATTAAAACACAATGAAATCCACAGAATCGGTTAGGATAGAGAAGTAACAGAAGCTGAGAATGTTATTCTCTGCTAGTTTGCTTTGTCAGCAGAGTTCTGCCAAATAACTTTTGTCCTTCTCTGAATGCTTTAACTTCTTTGATGCCTTCTGTGATACAAAGGCATTTGATCTCTCCTTTTACGTGTTACTACTTATGATTTTTATCATTATCAAAACAACTACTATTTTCTCTTGTAATTTTGTGTTCATTTGCCCGTTATCACTTGCACCCATGAGGACTTTGAGGGGATAGTGTAATATTTATCTTTGAATACACAATGGATAACAGATGCATAACACATATGGTGCTACAAGGAAGTTTTTAAAATAAATAAATCAAAGATGATACTAAAATAAATATCCATCATAGATACATAATTTTTAAAATTACATTCATTTTTTTTTCTTTTTAAAATTTTATTTCAAAAATATTTTATAGAAGGTAATTTTGTTCTTTTGGAAACTCTAACCTACATTTTTTCCATCAAATTCTAATCAGTTCTATATGAAATCTACCCAGCCTCATGAAGTCATCTTGAGAACCATTATTCCTTTTGTTTCTATATAGTTTTGGGGAGAATTCCTTTTCAGATTTACCTTGTTGTAAAGTTATAGGGATGTATGGTGTGTGTGTGTGTGTGTGTGTGTGTGTGTGTGTGTACACATGTATTCATTTTTTACTAATAAGTAAATTCCCAAAAGTGAAGTATCACTTCTGCTTTATCCAATGGTATATTATAACGCATGACACATTCATATAGCAAATTAAGCTTTGAGTAATCATTTTGTAGAATGAATTTCAAAAATCAAAAGAGTTCATTCCTTTCTTTAGCCTCAGTTGTCCTTGATTTCTTCCATCCTATTCATATTAATCAAACTAACCCTATCATCTTACCAATACAGCCTTAATATTTTCTTTGGCTCGTCTGAACTTTGTAGAGGGTTTTTTTCCACACTATAGGTCCCTGACCTGCTTTCTCTTAGAGCATTTACTTCACAAAACGTGTAATTATAAATTCTACCTCTGCTTCTTTGAGACAGACTTCTCCCAGAGTCTTGGCAATTTTACAACCCAGGAATGTCTTTCTGAAGAACCTTCTTCAAGCCATTTCCTAGAAATGCAATGATCAAGAAAGATGATACCCATCTCCCAGTCTCAGTAGGAAGGTAGGAATCTAACGTCCACAAAGGATAATTAGCAAACATAGCCTAAACACATTAAACAACCTCCCATTAAAATCTTCCCATCAAAATCTTACAGTATTTTCTCCCAGTTTACCTGTTGCTTAAAACCCACATGTCCCTTATTTCTGTGGAATTAAGTTCAATCTCTCTCCCTATTGCAATAGTCTTGAATAAAGTCTTCCTTGTCTCTGAACTCTCTCTGATAAAATGTGTATTTGACACATCCCTCCTGTATATTTCCATTGCAGGTGATGATTTTCCTCTTGTTGGCTGATATGAAAATAGCATATAAAGTGATGGACTACAGATTGGATCTAGTGTATTCAAAATAATGTATTTTTTAAATTGGATCTAGTGTATACAAACTTGAAAATGCAGTCTATTCCTTATTTAGTCCTTTTGGTTTATGTAATCAAACAGGTTTTTAAAAATTTGTGCCATGGGCATAGTGGCCCTTTTTTATCTTCTACTTATACTTTTGACAGTTTACAGAGTCCATATGGACACCAAATTTTGCCAATAAATTTGAGCTGCACCATAGGTAGCATGGTGTACCTTTTCTCTTCTACTTATCTATTGAATACTTCAAATCTGGGTCATCTACTGTGGTAAAGTGGTTACCATATGGACTTACTTCTGGATGTACCACATTTTAAAAATAAATTTATATAAAATTAAGGAAGGGACAGAAACTTTCTTATCTTCCTTTAGCAGACAAGGCTGCAGTAAAGATAACCTAAGTGACTTGGTCAAAGTAGAGCAAAGATTAGCCTCATGTATCCTATTCTGGATCTTTAAACAAAGTAATTTTCTGTCCCCTCTGATAGAGTTGCTATGGAGGAGAGAGCTTCTTGCAGCAGAACAAGGTTTTAGGAGAAAATTTGTTCAAACTCCATTCAGGAATAAAGTTTCCCAGACCGATTGGTAAATTCTGTGACATTGATGTAGTTGCCTGATTTTTAAATTCTAATGTATAAACTTTAAAATACTGAAAATCAAGATTCCTTTGAAATGAATCCATCATTTGTTTAATCTTTAATGAAGACTAATAAAAACACAGTGGAAGGAAAATAACACAAAATTGCTTGAAAACTGCAGGGTGTCTCTATTGTTCTTGCTTTGTTTTTTAATTGCAAACAGAACAGGAACAAATGAATGCAAATTTGAGCATCAGAACAATATCCAACCATACAAACATGAAATAAATAAATGAACTCCCTACCAAAAAAACAAGCTGGAAATGGTTTGTGTAATAAATGACATGCTAAAGCAATAAGGACAAAAATCATTCTGTAGCTGTGTATTAGCAAGGGTTAACTCTCTTTGTAAGATCAAAATAAGAAAATGGTGGATGTTCAAAATTAAAATCTTCTCTTTTTTTTGATTTTCGCTTTCGGTTATCCTCAATAGTTGGATAATGTTCATATATGGTAACTTTATTAAAGATTAGACTTTCCTCATCTCTGGGAAAACTACAGAATGAATCTTTATTCTGATACTGCTGCTAGTAGGTGTATTCTCGTTCTTGTGCTTAACATATAGATATACAATTTTGCACCTTTTCTGTTTTGTTTTCTTGTTATTTCTCCTTCAATATATTTTGAATTGGTAATGCAGTCGTAAATACAGTAGAGTATTGTTTTAGGTTACTAATCATTTCCTCCTCCATGTGAATGAGAGTAGGACTACATTTCTCCTCCCAACAGGTCATGGTTTTGGCCATGTAACTTTACTTGATTTTATGGTGAGTAGATTATATCTCCTAGATTTTAGGCTTTGTCGTGTCACATACTTTAACCAAATAAATATTTACTGGTGTGACACAAGCAAACACTTGACGCATATTGGCATGATGAGGTATTTATTCATGTTTCTGAAATCACCATAGGCGGAGAATATGCCGGCGAGCATGAATAAAAAACATGGGAAATATACTTAAACCCAACCTGAATCTTGGACTCAAGCCCAACTTTTCCCAGTGTAGATCAATTGAACTGCAGCCAACCCAGAGGTACCTGAAATAGAATAAATGATCATTTTTAAGCCATTAAGTTTACAGGTGGTTTGTTATTCAGCATTATGAGTAGTTAACCATTAGACAAAAATGTACAAGTTCAAAAGAAATTCTTATTCCTTCCTCATTTTCTAATCAACCACATTTTAGCCCAGAATATATATATATATATATATGTGTGTGTGTGTGTGTGTGTGTGTGTGTATAATATATATATAATCAATTGCTTACATATTTTTCAAAACATGCATATATAAGTAAATATACACTTAAAAATAGACATAGATCCATCTCAAAAAAGATCATATGTCACACATCATACAATTCTATATCTTTTTTTCACTTAATTCTGAAGAATACTTCTATATTCGTCTGAAAAGAACTGCCTCATTCTTTGTAATGCCTCAGTTACATTCCCTGTATAAAACTATCATAACATGTTAAAGTAGTCTCCACGTGTAGACATTATAGACTCTTCCTGAACTTTTTATTCTCCTCCATTTTGAGTAATCTTCATGCTACTATAAATACTTGATTTGAAAGTTTTTTTCCTATTACTTTTTCAATAGAAGTAAAAGTTAGTACATGTTTATCGCTTAGCAAGGGATGCTTAACTACACTATCTCATTTAATCTTCACACTAATCTTGTCAGAAAAATGTAATCATAAAATCCAGTCTCACTGAAGCTGAAAAACATTGAGAATTCAAACCCATTCATAGATGATATGACTGAGTTTTCAAATTCAAGCTATTTTACAATATTGATCGACCCAGTATAAATGTGTTGAAAATGCACAGGTTTCAATGCTTGCTAATCCATATTTCATTATTTCAAGTCAAATAAAGGAACATTCTCTTTCTACATGATGGGGCAGAAGTAGAGGTAAAATAAATAGAGAAATAATAAAATATGCATTCATTTACTCAATACCTATTTATTGCACATTTGGTACTGGCAAAGCACTGTGTTATGCACTGTAGCTAGCATAGAATATATATTTTAAAATAAACAAATTTTTTTATTTGTATGTGAAATGTAACAGAATATGGCACCCAAAAATAGACTACTTTGGCATAAGATTTATTTTGAACTGCAAGAATTTAAGAAGAAGCTGGTATAGAAAAAACACCTCTCTGCCTTTCCCTTTGTGCCAAAAGCAGGACAAAAATTTGTGAAGGTGTCTTCTCATCACCTCTCTGCCTGGGAAGACAGCACTTAATCACTAGAGGCAACTCTAGATGCTAATCAGCAAAAAAATGGTATACAGAGGAGTATATAGAGGAATCTGTATAACCAACCTTACCAACCAGCCCTTGACTAACATTGGCTCCCTGTATATTTACCTTCCCACACTTTGCCACACCTGGAAGCTCAAAGTCCTCTTCCTTTATTTTTTCATTTTCGTACTAAATTGTTGTTCTTTGCTAAGATGTTACATAAGCTCAAGTTCTAACTACCCCATGAAGTTACTCATCACTGAATGTACTCATGTGTATGTGCAATGTATTTGTTAATAAATTTTTGTCTGTTTTTCTCCCGTTATTACCTTTTTGGTCAATCTAATTAAAAATTTTTAATTGATGCATAAGTGTGTATATTTATGGAGGACAGTGATATTTGGATGCATACAATGTGTAATGAGCAAGCCAGGGTATGTAGGATATCCATCACCTCAAGCATTTACCATTTATTTGGGTTGGGGACAATTCAAATTTTCTCTTCTAGCTATACTGAAATATACAACACATTGCATATTTATTGTATATAAACTATAGTCACACTACCATACTTTTGAACACTAGAACATATTCCTTCTATCTGATTGTGTGCTGGTGCACATTACACAGCCATTCTTCATTCTCCCTGGCCCTCCTCAGGCACTGGCAGCTATTCTACTCCACCTCCATGGGATCGAATATTTAGCTCCCATATATATGAGTGACAACATATGATATTTGTCTTTCTGTGCCTCGCTTACTTCACTTAATAAAATGACTTCCAGTTCCAACCATGTTGTGGCAAATGATTGGATTTTATTCTTTTTAAAGGCTGAATAGTATTTAATTATGTACCTACAGAACATTTTTTTTGAGGTGGAATCTTGCTCTGTGTCCCAGGCTGGACTGCAGTGGCATGATCTCAGCTCACTGCAACCTCTGCTTTCCGGGTTCAAGTAATTCTCCTGCCTCAGACTCCTGAGTAGCTAGGACTACAGGCACAGGCCACCATACCTGGCTAATTTTTGTATTTTTAGTAGAGATGGGGTTTCACCATGTTGAACAGGATAGTCTCGATCTCCTGACGTTGTGATCCACCTGTCTTGGTCTCCCAAAGTGCTGGGACTACAGGCATGAGCCACCATGCCCAGTCCATCACCTTTTCTTTATCCATTTATTTGGTAATAGATACTTAAGTTGATTCTAAATCTTGTCTATTGTGAATAAAGCCGCAATAAATATGGTAGGGAGAGTAACCTTTTGATTTACTGAGTCTGTTCCTTTGGAGAACAATAGTGAGATTGGAGATACCCAGTAGTGAGATAGCTGGATGATCTTATGATAGTCTACTTTTAGATTTTTGAGAAACTATCAAACTTTTTTCATAATGGCTGTACTAAATCTCATTCTCACCAAGAATGTATGAGTTCCCTTTACTGGATATTCTTGGAAACATTTATTTTTTGTCTTTTTGATAATAGTCATTCTAAGTGGAGAGAGATAATATCTCATTGTGGTTTTGATTTGCGTTTCCATGATGGTTAATGATATTGAGGATTTTTTTAATGTATCTGTTGGCTATTTGTATACCTTCAGAAAAATGCATATTCCGATACTTTGTCCACGTTTTGGAATTTTTGTTGTTGCTGATTTGAGTTTTTCAAATTTCCTTATTTTTATTTTTTATTATACTTTAAGTTCTAGGGTACATGGGCAGATCATACAAATTTGTTACATAGGTATACATGTGCCATGGTGGTGCCTTGCTGCATCCGTCACCCCATCATCTACATTAAGTATTTCTTCTAATTCTATCCCTCCTGAATCCCTGCCCCTGCTATTCCTCCCCTAGGCTCCCAACCCCCAGGCCCTGGTGCTCTCATTGTGCAACTCCCACTATGAGTGAAAACATGCAGTGTTTGGTTTTCTATTTTTACGTCAGTTTACTAAGAATGATGGTTTCCAGTTTCATCCATGTGCCTGCAAAGGACATGAACTCATCTTTTTTATGGCTGCATAGTGTTCCATGGTGTAAATGTACCACATGTTGTTTATCCAGTCTATCATTGATGGGCATTTGGGTTGGTTCAGTCTTGGCTATTGTGAACAGTGCCACAATAAACATACGTGTGCATGTGTCTTTATACTGGAATGATTTATAATCCTTTGAGTATATACCTAGTAACAAGATTGCTAAGTCAAATGGTATTTCTACTTCTAGATCCTTGAGGAATCACAACACTGTCTTCCACAATGGTCACTACAGAAAAATCACAAAAATGCAGTTAATTAATTTACACTTTCTGTTCCGTTGTCTCTATTCTTTATATATTTTGGATATTAGTCCCTTATTGAATGAAGAGTTTGCAAATATTTTCTCTTATTCAACAAGTTGTCTCTTCCCTCTGCTGACTGTTAGTTTCAATATGAAGAAACTTTTTAAATTGTTTATTTCTTTTTTGTTTCCTGTGTTTTTGAGATCTTACTAAAAAACATGTTTGCCCAGATCGGTGTCCTGAAATGTTTTTCCAAAGTTTTCTTCCAGTAGTTTCACGGTTTTAGGTCATCAGAATTTTGACTTGATTTTTTGCATATGGTGAAACATAGTGGACTAATTTTATTCTTCTTCATATGGATATCCAATTTTTGTGACACCATCTATGAAAGACACATTTTCCCAGTGTATATTATTGGCTCCTTTGTTGAAAACACATTGTCTGTAAATGTGTGATTTTATTCCTGGGTGCTCTAGTTTATCCATTGGCCTATGTATCTGTTTTAGTGTTGGTACTACACTATTTTGGTTACTATGGCTTTGTAATATATTTTGAAGTTACACAATGTTATGCCTCCAACTTTGTTGATTTTGCACAGGATTACTTTGGCTATTAAGGGTATTTCATGGTGTCCTATGTATTGCAGAATTGTTTTTTCTAATTCTTTGAAAAATAACTGCATTTTTGTGATTTTTCTGTAGTGACAACTTTTGACACCTTTCTCTTTCTCATTTGTGTGTCTGCTCTACCAATGAGTTTTATATTTTCTTCTCTTTTCATGAATGGTAGATTTGTCCTTTTGATTCCAGACATAGAAATTCCTTATGAATTTCTTGTTGGGCTGTTTTAGTGGTGATGAATTCCTTCTATTTTTTTCAATTATTATCTGGTAAAGATTTTATTTATCTTTTATTTCTGAAGGACAAATGTTCTGAGTATTGTATTCTTGATTGACAATTTTTTTTCAGCATTTTAAAGTATATCATTCCATTATCTCCTGTGCTGAAAGTTTTCTGCTGATAAATCTGTTGGTAATTTAATAGAGATTTTCTTATATGTGACTTGATATTTTTGCTGTTTTAAAAATTATCTCCTTGTCTTTGACCTTTGACAGTTTGACTGTATATTAGTCCCTTAGATAAGAGTTTTAGCCTTGAATATATTTGGTGATTATTATCTTTCTTCTAGCTGGTTGTCTATAATATCTTAAAAGATTTGGGTAGTTTTCAGCTATTATTTTATAAAAAAGGTTTGCTATGCTTTTACCCATCCCTTCTCCTTCTGAAACTCCTTAAATTCAAATATTTGGTTATTTTACAGTGTCTCACAAGTCATATATGCTTTCTTTATTATTTTTTTCCTGATTGCTTTTGTTTCTTTGTTTTTCTGCTGAGTTATTTCAAAAGGACTGTCTACCCATTCAGAACTTCTTTCTTCTGCTTGATCTCATTCATTGTTGAAGCTCTTAATTATATTTTTTCATTCATTGAATTTATCATTTCCAGGATTTCTGTGAGTTTATTTTTATCACATCTCTTGCTTTCTTGAATTACTTATTCAGATCATGAAGTGTTTCCTGACTTTATTTTATTATTTATTTGTGTTTTCTTGTATCTCACTATCTTTAATATAATTGTTTTGAATTATTTTACAGGCATTTCATAGATGTCCTTTGCATGGGAAACTTGCTGGAGAATTATTGTGTTCCTTTTGAAGCATCATGTTTTCTTACTTTTTCATATTTTTTTGTTTTTATATTGATATCTATACTTTTGATAAGCAATCACTTCTTTCAATTTTATGGATTAGTTTTCCTTGAGAAAGACTTTTTTCCTGTTAATGTATCTGTAGTTTTGATTGGGTAGGATGCTTTGGCTTTGATTATGGCTGGAAATAGTAGTGTAGTTTCCTTATGATCTCTTGGACTAAAATCAGTGTCAGTGTGTTTGTAAGCTCTTCAGTCATTTAGGCTGTAGTTATTAGGAGGCTCTGATGAAGTGTTGCTCAGAATAGGAATGCCAAATAGGCTGGTCCCTGGGCACCTGTGGTGGAGATGGTAGGCCTTTCTTGCTGGTCCTTGGGCTCCTAGGTTGCCTATGTAAGAACCAATGATAGTGGTTTGGGCAGGCTGATCTTTGGGGCCCCAGGTCACTTGCTTAAGTGTTGACAGTGGCAGTGGTGGAATGAGTGGTCATGTGGGTTCTCAGGTCACTGGGTGGCATGTGTTGCATGGGTAAGGGGAGTTGGGGTTGGGAGGCCAACCCTTGGGCCCTTAAGTGGCATATGCATGCACAGTGGTGGCAGTGGCATGCTGAGCAAACTAATTTCCAGGCTTCCAAATGACACTTGCACATGCGTGACAGTGAAGGTGACAGGAGCAATCTTGATAGGCCCATCCTCATTCAGAGGGCATCTGTGGGTGCTGGCAGTGAACAGTAGGAAAGACCTCTCTTCAGGCTCCTACAAAGGTACACACAGCACCAGAGGCAGTGACAGGGCAGTTTGATCCCAGACTCTTAGACAACACACACAGGCTTTGTCAGGGGTTGCACTAGGTAAGATTGAGCCTGTCCTCAGTTACCCTGATCATGTGCATGGGTACAGGCTGAATCTGGTAGGATGGGTCAACCCCCAGACAGTGTATTCTTGCCTGTGGATAGTGGTGGGTGGGGCAGACTGCTCCTCAGACCCCCAGACAATAAGCATGGGTGCCTGTGGGTAAGGTAGGGTAAGTCAATCCACAGGACCCCAGATGTTGTATTTGGGTGCATTGGTGGCAGTGGGAAGGGGCACCCTGTCCTCAGGTCCCCAGACCATGCACATGGGGACAGTACAACAGAGATGGTGGGTAGCAGTGGTGCTACGAAGAACAGTCCTGTAGCCAGCCTCCTTGATGACAGTGGTGGGCGGGTTAGCCCTATACTAGGCTTTAGAAGATGTCCAGATCGACCAGCCTTTAAGTCCCCCAAGGTTACATGCAGGTAAATGGCCCTGCTGCTGAGGGATGCCGACAATCAGAGGCAATGGCCCTTGGCAGGCAGTTCTCAGGCTCTGAGTAGCATGTTCCCCAGCTTTCTTTGTCCTAGGGCAGCCTCTTTGGTGTGCTGTACAACCTTTTCCTCACTGCATGGGCTACAGTGCTAGGGGTCTGGTCACTGGGTCAAATCACTGGATCCAAGTGGCATTATGATAAAGCACCTCTTTGTGTGGAGGTAAGAAAATGTCAGGGAAGCTCCAGGGATGTGGAGATGCAGAGGCTTCTGGGACTCAGGGCACGATATAATCTGATGGGGTCAGGGCTTTCAAATTTTCTCCATGCTACAACTGCTTGGGTCTTGGGGTGCTGAGAAGTAGAACCCAGCATGAACTGCCTCTCTGAAATAATGCCATTGAGTGGATTCCAAGCACTTCCCAATATTAGTCCCAGGGCCCGCAAAGGGCAAAAGCTCTCCTGTGACTAGGATTGCCAGAGTCAGCAGTGGCAATGTTGAAAACTGGAGATCTTTTGCTTATTTTTCTCCCTTCACCAGGGAGTTTCTCCTGGCTCCATGCGGGCTCGAAATGGGTTGGCTGCTTTGCTTCTCTTAATTTCTGTCCCTGAGAGGTTCTTCATCGTTCCTTTGCTAAATTCCAGAGTTCTCTTTTAGAGACCACTTTTAATGTATGATTATCCAGTCAGGCAGCACTTCTGGTCTTCCTTCTGTGGGGGAGGCAAGTGCTGTGCACATAATCATGTTGCTGCTCCTTCCCTGTCAATCAAATGTGCAAGACCTAGCCATTGAACCAAAGATAGGTAGAGAAAACCTATTTTTCCCTCCCTTCAACTTATCCTTTCCATCTCTTTGCTGTTAGTTCCAAAAGTGATGTTCAACATAAGTTTAAATTGAAAGAGAAAGCAATTAAACCATTTGGCTAATGGACTTGGAAATTTCGGTAAATCAAAAGAACATGTTTTTCCACAGTGATGAACAGTTCATAAAACGATTGTAACTTTCAGAGACCAGAAGAAGAATTAAAAAAAATGAATCACATGGATGTCATAAATAATAATGAATTATCATTTATTGAATGCCAACTCTGTGCCAAGAGATGTGTATTATTTAATATTAATTATAATTTTATGATACTGTTTATATCATGGTGGTTTTACAGTTAATAAAAATGAGGTTCAGAAACAATGTTTGTATTTTCCACGGTTGCTCAGTAAAGGACAGAACCCATATTTGATGCTTTATCTGGCAGATTCCAAGTCCTTGTTTTTAATTATTTATAAAACACTTGCTCTGGAACAAGGCATGAAGTGGAAAGTTGAAGATTTTAAAAGGAAACACAATGATTTTTTTTCACTTTTTTTCTAAAAAAAAAATGAGAGTATTTAGATGTCCTGCTTTTTGGTGTATGAGGATACCGTGGAATGTGAAAAAGCAACCGGGCTCCAGGCATGTCAGTATGATAGAGTAGAAATACATACAGTGCATCATCTTTTTCCCTGAATATGTAAAACTGTTTTCTAGGTGGCTGAACAAAAACTCTACCTTTTTTATTGTCCCACTGCACTTACATGGAGTCATGTAAAACATTTAATTAGTAATGCATGCATTTGTAGTCAAACACACAACCACACACAAATATATAATATTCTGGATCTCCAGATTCTAAACTCAGCCGAGTTAAATATGGTAAATTAAAATACAGTATATTTTCCCAAAATGTTAACAGCAGGAAATGCAAAAAGATTTCAGTTACTAATCAAGGAAAATAGGAGCCCTGCTATTTTGTAAAATAATGAAACTTTCAAAAAAATTCCAAAACCTTGTTTGTTTTCCAAATAAACAATTTTGTTTGCTTTCAAGTTTTAAATATTGCCAAGTCACATCAAATGGGAGAAAGATTTAGATCCAAGCACGTTTACATGATCTTTGCATAAATAATTAACAAAATAGAGAAAAGCTAACAAAGCACAAAGGCTAGATATAGTGTGGCAACACTATGGGATAAATTGATATTTAAAGGCAATACAATTTGAAGGTATTCTAAAAGATATGCAAACATATTAGGCTAAGTAAACTTAGAACACAATTAAAAAGGTGTCTAAATCTACTTCCCCCAGAATGGAGATTTTATAGCAATTGTTTAATCATATATGTGTTTGTAATTTGCTAATATTTCTAAAATACAAAATAATAGCATATTGTTTTTAATACCTACAAGGTTTTAAAAATCTATAAAACAATGAGTAGAAACATTTGCATTTAAAAAATAACAAATATTTGACATTTGTACATTAAATTTCCTAGAATGTCACATACTTAAAAGGTTTATTTATCTGGTTTAAAGTAAAATCAAACTTTCATTCTTGTATTTCCTCTCCAAGACTTGGGGAAAATATACATTTTTTCAAGCCAATAAGCCTGAATTGAATACATATATACTAACTGAGAGGTTCAGGAAAATTTAAATGTTAAAAATAATATAAAGGAAGGAAAAATATTTTAAAAATTGACTCTAGCATATGTAATCCAAGTGCAAACTAAATCAATCCTGCTCATTAATATCTATAAAATGTTTTCTGAAATATCTATTTCACTACTTATGGAAAGTCTAATGTTTTTCCTATACTTTATAAATTCATAGTTGACATAGGTTCTCATTTTCATCATTGTTTTAGAGATATTGCCTCTTCCAAATCTGTTCACTTTATGGGCTGGCTTACATGCATAAATGTGCAATTCCTTTTCCATATCATATCAATCCAGATATGGCACACAGTCCTGATTTGCATACCTAAATAAATTACCTATATACTTGCATACAGGCACTTTGTGTGTATGGACGGCTTCAGTGAGATTTGGTGGCAAGAAATAGGGCTAATATTATTCCAATGCAAACTTCAATGGCAAGTCACACATAAAATTCAGTCAGCCCCTCTCTCTTATTGCTGCCTTTAACACATGGCATCTCAGCAAACTTCCCCAAACCCCCAACAGTGCATTTCTGTTACAGAACTTTTAGCACTTAATGTTCTCTAACTCTTGCTAACAATCCTTTTCCAATAGCACTAATATCATTTCTGGTGGTAAAGAACAGAATGTTTGGCCATAACAAGTTAAAACATCAACTCGCATTAAATTTAATTACTGGAAATTCTGCCTTTCATATTTATTTTCAACTCAATACAAAAATATCAGTTTGTAATTACTCTATCTTACACAGTTTTTAATATCGGCTAATAACTTTTTAACAGCAAAAATACAAACCTCAGATAAGGGCTCTAGAAGGCAAATGTATCTAATAAAACTGTAGCTTTGTATTGTTTCTCTTTGAGTATCTTTTTATTTGTGATAATTAAAAGTTTATTTTAAAATAAAAATACTTTAGTGAAAATGAGTCCGTTTATAAGGTATTAGTTAAAAATAACAGAGAAATCATGTGCTCATAGCAAAACATTGTAAAGATTTGTGAAATATTAACATTTAGGGAACACTTGCCTAGAAGAGAGACAGTTGGCTTTCTAAGAGAAATTCTGCTGCCAAGTGCTAAGGCAACTTTTTAATCCAAGTCCATTGATATGTCATTTAAAATTAAAGTATCTTTGGGATTTTTAAAAGCCAAATACCGGAGAAAACACAACGGAGTACATGACACTCATGGTTTGATAAAATGAAGTGCATGGCGATTTCATTGGGAATGGTGAAACCTCAACTTGTGCTAATTCCACAAACCCTCCTTTGCATGATTCCATTTGAAATGGCCTTATACTATATGTATTTGATACCTTCAGCAAGGGATTGCAAAAGCAATGGAACTACGTGCAGTCAAAATTTGAGAGAGATAAATCAATGGTATTAAGAACTGTAACTATTTCAATCTCATCCCACAATATAGCCCAGAAAACCTAGAAATGAGTCATTAGTGAATAAATGACCTCAAATCTAATTTGTCTTAATGGGGTTTTTTCCCAGAAATTGGAATTTAAAACGAAGTGCTTGATTTTCCCTGAAAACACGTTGTAGTGTTCACTGAGAGAATATACAGATCCATAGTCAGCGAAAGTGAGACGGTTTTGATAATAAAGGAAAAGATGTACATATTTATTAATTTATACTAAATGAGATCATGGCATAGACACACAGAGTAAGTTTGAGGGTCCTACAAAGAAGATAAACCGTTTTAATTAGAGAAATTATTTGTTCCAGACCTCAAATTACTTGGCTGTAAATCATGAGAGAGAGGACTTGGGCCTAGAGAACTAGAAGAGCTGCTAATAATAATGGCCTCTTAACATGAAAGAAAGAAAGAAAGAAAGAAAGAAAGAAAGAAAGAAAGAAAGAAAGAAAGAAAGAAAGAAAGAAAGAAAGAGATGCAATTTATATGGGCTCTTTGGCTTGCCAGATTTAATGAAGCTTGACCATAGGATGGGTCCACAATAAGGAGGCAGATGCAAAATATCCTTCAAAAATGAATTGACTCCCTAAATAGACACATTTAATAGGGCAAACTTAAAAACTGGCAAAAACAATTATTTAAGTCTTGAACTAAACGGTGTTAACTTGAGATCAAGGATGTAAAAGAAAATTTTATTCTGCAAGTAGACAATTTTGGTCCTCAGTGTACCTAGTATTTCCAAGTAATTAAATCTAGATATCTTCATATCTATTTAATTAATTAAATTATGTATCTCAGCAAATTCAAGAGTCACAACATAGTTCCAGGGAAGTCTGCAAACACTTCTAACTTTTTGTTGTCCTTGCTCAACCATTACGTCAGATCATGCATATGTGAAAACAGGAGAAGGTTAAGATCTGTGAAATGTTTTCTGAAATATCTATGCACTACTTATGGAAAGTCTAATGTTTTTGCTACTCTTTATGAATTTGTAGTTAACATAGCTAGGGTTATGGGAGGTACCATTAGCATAAATGGAGCCTGTTAAAGATGAAGAATCAGAGCTTAAAGCTGAATTTTGTGTTCCTATTGTCTTCAGCTGCTGATGTCCCCCTAATCTGTCTCTTGGCACAAGTAACGCTCAGTGGTAGCTCTGATGGTGATACATTTGCCAGTGTGATCACAAATAATGAATGTTAACATGGAACTATTATTTTACTTCTCTTGTCAGAGTTGGAGGTTTTTGCCCTTCAGTTAGACTCCTGATGCTTGCCTGACTTTCATTCTTCAAGTTATTCATGAGTATGTTTGCAAGGTCATCGGAAACCTGTACACAGTTTTCAAGATTCACTAGGCCATGGGATTCGTGGTGAACTCAAGGGCTCCTCTTGTTTCCGAGTGCCTTATGCCACCAGCAATCTATTCCAATATTTACATTCACAAGAGGCCTGAAGTAGCAGTTCAAGCAAACAAACAAACAAAAAACTTAGAAGTTGTTTGCAAATTGGACTAGAAATGATTTGGGAAAGTTGAATTTAGCTGACAGAAATAATTAAATTAATGTGAATTGATAATGAGTTCACTTGAAAATATCTAGATTAAGTTATTTGTGACAAGATTAGCAGAGGTTTAAAAACATAAAAATGCATTCAGCTGCAAGAAATAGTCTTTTTAAATTCTTAATTTCTTGTTAAGAGAATCTATGCTGAAACCTCAGCAGCTATTTCTGGCATAATTTTTAGGCTGCTGCAGTAACACTTCAGTCTGGAAATGACACCTTATTGTCACTTTCCTAATTGTCCCCAAACATTTTTAGCCATTGGACACTTAAATTTCTTCAATTTTTTTCTTTCTGTTCCCCATTCAGTTCTTATTAGGAAGATGAAGTTAATCTGTTGTCAAAAATTTGCTTTCTTATATCTTATACTTGTTTCCTTGTGTCTAATGTCGTGCCTCCGCATTTTTGGCTCTTTTCATATTTGAGGCCAATACCAACATAAATGTTTACTAGAATCTATTAACATTCAAATTTCCTCCAATTTACATTTAAATCTTTGTCTTTTCCTCTCATTAACAGAATTCAACGTTTTCTTCTAGTCCCTGGCCTTCAGTTGTAATGAATAGCCATAGAAGGAACGGCTTGAACAATACAGTAAAAACTGCACTACTGTAAATTAATAACTATGTCCATCATCCTGTCACAATTTGACACAATGATAATTTCCATATTGCAGTGAGTAAATGTTTGTGTTGAGCAGGAAAGGCCTAGCTAATTTCTTCATTATTTGAGATGGAGTTGTTACTAGCACTATAAAAAAAAACAGAGATATTGTATAAAGCAGAGGAGGATGTAAACATCAGTTGCTGGCAGTACAAATTTATATGGAGTCCCCAGACATGAACTCCGTGTGATCTTCAATACTCTCTATATTTGGTTCAACGCAGGTAAAAATTCAACTCACCCAGACACATCATATTGGTCATAACATTGAATTGGTCATAACATTCATCAATTCCTTTAAACTATGAAAGGATAACCTGAGTGAATATTTTAGACTAAGGGAGGCTTATGAACCAAATTTCACTCTTGCTTTGTTTCCCACTGTCTGATGAATAATTTTTTTTAAGTAAATGAGATTAGGTTTCAAATTTGGTTTGCAAATGTGCCAAATGAAGGCTAAAATATATGGGCTGTATACAGCTTGAGCAATGGTAATAGATCCCAGGGAGGCCAAGATAAAATAGACTTGATCCAAGTCAAAAGCACAACAAAACCCTGTGTACTCATCACCTATATTTGTATCCATCAACCAAGCAACAGTATAGGATAGAATATAGCTTAAACTATGATGAGGCTAGTGATGTTCACCACTTTCTCCCAGCTCAGAGTCTTTGATACCTTTAGAAATCTGATCCGAAATCTTTTTCTTTTTTTGAGATGGAGTTTCACTCTTGTTGCCCAGGCTGGAGTGCAATGGCACAATCTCGGCTCACTGCAACCTCTGCCTCCCAGGATCAAACAATTCTCCTGCTTCAGCTTCCTGAATACCTGGGATTACAGGCACCCACCACTACACCCAGGTAATTTTTTTGTATTTTTAGTAGAGATAAGGCTTCACCATGTTGGCCAGGCTGATCTTGAACTCCTGACATTAAGTGATCCTCTGGCCTCAGCCTCCCAAAGTGCTGGATTACAGGTGTGAACCACCTTGCCCAGCCCAGAAACTGAGTCTAAGTCTTTCTAGAACAAAGATATTTGAGGTTTCTCCCAGTTCTAACACCTACAATTTCATGTGTTGAATTGAGAAATGTTATTCTCAGTAAAAGATGTAAGAATATAAAAATGTACTATTAAGTGAGTTTTCTTATCATTAAATAACAGTGAAAATATCTAGCAAATTATCTAAATAATCTGTTACCCATGATTTTTCTCTAAAAATTATTTAAATACTTTAAATAAATTTTAATATTCTTTGTAATGGAAATAAACTTAATGTTAAGTGAAAAAAATAAAACTTTATATAGAATTCATATGATTTGTCTGTGTTCCCACCCAAATCTCAACTTGAACTGTATCTCCCAGAATTCCTAAGTTTTGTTGGAGGAACCCAATGAGAAGTAACCGAATCTTGGGGGCCAGCCTTTTCCATGCTATTCTTGTGATAGTGAATAAGTCTCACAAGATCTGATGTGTTTATCAGGGGTTTCTGCTTTTGCTTCCTTCTTATTCTCTTGCCGCCACCATATAAGAAGTGCCTTAGCCTTCCACCATGATTGCGTGACATTTCCCAGCCACGTAGAACTGTAAGACCAAATAGAACTCTTCTTTTGTAAATTGCCCAGTGTCAGATATGTCTTTATCAGCAGTTTTAAAATGGACTAATGCAGTAAATTGGTACCAGTAGAGTGGGACATTGCTGAAAAGATACCAGAAAATGTGGAAGTGACTTTGGAACTGAGTAACAGGCAACGGTTGGAACAGTTTTGAGGGCACAGAAGAAGATAGGAAAATGTGTGAAAGTTTGGAACTCCCTAGAGAATTCTTGAGTGTCTTTGCCCAAAATGCTGATAGAGCTATGAACAGTAAGGTCCAGGCTGAGGTGGTGTCAGGAGGAAATGAGGAACTTGTTGGAACTGGATCAAAGGTGATTCTTGTTATGTTTTAGCAAAGAGACTGGTGGCATTTTGCTCCTGCAGCAGAGATTTGTGGAACTTTGAACATCATAAAATTGAGAGAGATAATTTAATGTATCTGGTGCAAGAAATTTCTAAGAAGCAAAGCATTCAAGAGGTGGCTTCAGTGCTGTTAAAAACATTCTCTTTTAAAAGGAATACAGAGCATAAGAGTTCAAAAAATGTGCAGCCTGGTGATGCAGTGGAAAAGAAAAACCCATTTTCTGCGGAGAAATTCAAGCTGGCTACAGAAATTTGCATAAACAGCAAGGATCCTAATGTTAATCACCAAGACCCCGAGGAAAATGTCTCCAGGCCCTGTCAGAGACCTTCCCAGCGGCCCCGCCCATCACAGGCCTCCTTTCCAGGAGGAAAACGTGGTTTTGTGGGCTGGGCCAAGGGTTCCCGTGCTGTGTGCAACCTAGGGACATGGTGCCCTGCTTCCCAGCTGCTCCAGCCATGGCTGAAAGGGTTCAACAAAGAAGTCAGGCCATGGCATCAGAGGGGGCAAACCCCAAGCCTTGGCAGCTTCTCCATGGTGCTGAGCCTTTGTGCAAAGAAGTCAAGAATTGAAGTTTGGGAACCTCCCTCCCGGATTTCAGAAGATGTATGGAAATGCCTAGACACAAAAGTCTGCTGTAGTGGCAGTGCCCTCATGTAGAACCTCTGCTAGGACAGCACAGAAAGGAAATGTGAGTTCAGAGCCCCCACAGAGTCCCTAGTGGGACACTGCATAGTGGAGTTGTGAAAAGAGGGCAACCATACTACAAATATCAGAATGATAGATCCATGGACACCTTGCACTGTGCGCCTGGAAAAGCTGCAGAAACTCAATGGCAGGCTGTGAAAGCAGCTGGGAGGGAGGCTGTACCATGCAAATTCATAAGGTCAGAGCTGCTCAAGACCATGCATAGCCACCTCTTGCATCAGCATGATTTGGATGTGAGTCATAGAGTGAAAGGAGATCATTTTGTAACTCTAAGATTTGACTACTCTGCTGGATTTCAGACTTGCCTAGGGCCTGTAGCCCCTTTGTTTTGGCCAATTTCTCCCATTTAGAATGGCTGTATTTACCCCATGTCATAGGCAGAAGGGAACTGCTGGGAAGACATAATTGGTATTGAAATGTGCAGACATGAGATTTGAGAGGGGCTGGGGTGTAATGATATGGTTTGGCTCTGTCCCTGCCTGAATCTCAACTTTAATTTTATCCCCTAGAATTCCCATGTGTTGTAGGAGTGTCCCAGTGGGAGGTAATTGAGCCATGAGGGCTGGTATTTCTCAGGCTATTCCTGTGTTAGTGAATAAGACTCACCAGATCTGATGGGTTTATTACTGGTTTCCACTTTTGCTTCCTTTGCATTTGCTCTTGCCACCGCCAGGTAAGAAGTGATTTTCACTCTCCGCCATGATTGTGAGACCTTCCCCAGCCACATGGAACTGTAAGTCAAATTAATCCTTTTTCTTTTGTAGATTGCTGATAAAGATTTCTTTATCAGCAGTGTGAAAATTGGCTAATACAATAATATCTCATGTTTATTAAAACTACTATTTCAAATATTCAACCCTTGATTAATAAAACTAATATGTTTCAGGCATTATGCTAATCACCTTAGATCAGTTAATATGTTTAATCATAAAAGCAAACCCATGAAATAAACATTATTATTGTCATCCTTATTTTCTAAGTGGATAAATCTGTAGAGAAAATAAATTAATTAAAATGTCCAAAATCACAGTTTACCTGTGCCAAAGAAAGTATTTTATGATCATATACTATAGTTTTAAAAGGAAATAAGATGATAAATCAAACATGAAAATATATGTTGCTCGGGATAGTACTTATATGAAGAGATTGAACGCCATCTTTTGTATACATGACATGAAATATTTGTAATAAAATAACATATATATGATTAGGAATTTTTTTCACATGTATGAGGTGTGTATGTATGTGTGTGTAGATCCTTTGACCTAAAATTTATCCTTTATTAACAAATTACAAATAAAAATAATTGCAGATTCTGGATTTCATGTAGGGATAAAAATATTAACCACAGTACAATTATAATAAAAACAAATTAGAAACCAAATAATGTTTCTTGCCAAGAGACTGTAAAGGAAATTATGATATATCCAGAGGCAGTCCCTGGTAAACTTTTTGCAAGGATATTTAATGACATTGGAAACTGTCTGTAGAGAAAAGTTAAGTAAACTATACTGGATTCAAATATTTAAACCAAAATATTCGTTCATTTAGTGACATTTTACTAATCGCTATTTATCAGACAATATTCCAGTAAAGAGGAGGACGTAGTGCTCACAAAAGCAAATGATAGCTCTGTCCACATAGGAATCTATTTATCTATCTACCTATCTGTGTGCCTACCTGCTTACCTATCCACTTGTATTAGTCAGGCCTTACTGTATAACAACCCATACCAAAACTCAGTGGTGTAAATCAACTATGGGCCATCAGATTCTTGCTTTTATATCCAAGGGTTATCTGGAAAAAAGTATGCAGTAGAAATAATTAAAATGTCAAAAGTCATGAAGTTAATCTGCTTTAACAAAGAAATTTTATAACTATGTGCTACTTTTGAAAGGTCATAGGCTAAGATTTTAAATGATAAAGGAAAACATTAGTGTCTCTTGATAGTACCTATGTGGATAGACTTAATGCCATCTTAAATATTCTGGGCATAGGGAGGAGCAGAGGTAACAAAAAAAAAATCTGCTGGGCAGCTGAAGAGACAGCAATGGAAAACTCTAGAAATCTGGAGAAATCTGGATGTCTAAAGAAGGAAGAAATTAACTGAACATCTGAAGTAAGTAGAAGAGACTTGTTCCTCCCTCATGTGTATAACCCCGGCAAAACTTCTTTACCCTGAAAGTGACAGTTGATATCCGGTATGGTGGCTCACACCTGTAATCCCAGCATTTTGGGAGGCCAAGGTGAGGGGATCACCTGGTCAGGAGTTCAAGACCAGCCTGACCAACATGGTGAAACCCCATCTCTATTAAAAATAGAAAAAGAAAAAAAAATAGCCAGGCTTGGTGGTGTGGGCCTGTAACCCCAGCTACTCAGGAGGCTGAGGCAGGAGAATTTCTTGAACCTGGAAAGCAAAGGTTGCAATCAGCTGAGATCACGCCACTGCACACCAGCCTGGACAACAGAGAAAGACTCTGTCTCAAAATGAATAAATAAATAAAGTGGCTTATAGTTTTTCTGAAATTCCCCAAACGAGACTCATTGTGTCCACTCAGAAAATACCAGCAGTAGCTGATCAAAGCCTCTTTCTCAGAATTTCATTTCCTACTCTTAATATGATACCTTTTTTAAACCTAAGGCATCATTATGAAATGAATAGTGCCCTTTCCTCAAGGTCTCTAACCAAATTCTACAAAATCTTTCTTCACAGGCCTTCAGGTACAAAATCAAACTTATCAGGAATCCATGTCCCATTTTAATGAGGTCTCTCCTCCAAACTTCTATTATTAACAGTTTCAGTCTCTTCCCTTTTTAACCTCCAGCCTTAGGAATAGTAAGTGCTTTCCACAGCTACTCCATGAAAATGTAGTGTTTCCTTTTGCTTTTTAATTAAGTTGCCAGTAATATCTAAGGTTTTTTTTTTTTTTTTTTTTTTTTTTTTAGATGGAGTTTTGCTCTTGTTGCCCAGGCTGGAGTGAAGTGGCACAATCTTGGTTCACTACAATCTCTGCCTCCCAGGTTCAAGCGATTCTCCTGCCTCAGGCCCCTGAGTAGCTGGGATAACAGGCATGTGCCACCATGCCTGGCTAATTTTGTATTTTTAGTAGAGACGGGGTTTCACCATGTTGGACAGGCTGGTTTTGAATTCCTGACCTCAAGAGAACCAACTACCTCAGCCTCCCAAAGTGCTGGGATTGCAGGCGTAAGCCCCCATGCCCAGCCGTGGTTTATAGTTCTTCAATAGCTTCTGACTAACTTAAATTAGATTGGTCAAAGCAAATCACATGATCAAGCCAATATCTCTTGTTAGAAATATATACTTTTCCTCTGCTAAGAAATTCGAAAATCATATATTTTCAATCTTTTGTGTCATAAGAAGGCAATAATTGGAAATATGGTTGTGAATTATTGAAGCAAATAAGTCAAGAAATCCACTATTTTGTGCCAGGCAATTATATAGTTTCTATTTTCCATTTGTTAAAACTTATGATAACAATAGCTTGCCAGTACTGATGCCTAACTTTCAGGACAATCTTATGAAGTAGTTGCTTTTATTACCCCTATTTTAAAAATAAGAAAACTGAGTTTGAATCATGTTAATTAGTTCATGGTCCCGCATCATTTTTATGTATTTATTTATTTATTTATATTTTTTTGAGACGGAGTTTTGCTCTTGTTACCCAGGCTGGAGTGTAATGGCGCGATCTCAGCTCACTGCAACCTCCGCCTCCTGGATTCAGGCAATTCTCCTGCCTCAGCCTCCTGAGTAGCTGGGATTACAGGCACGCGTCACCATGCCCAGCTAATTTTTTGTATTTTTAGTAGAGACGGGGTTTCACCATGTTGACCAGGATGGTCTCGATCTTTTGACCTTGTGATCCACCTGCCTCGGCCGCCCAAGGTGCTGGGATTACAGGTGTGAGCCACCGCGCCTGGCCCGGTCCTGCATTTTTTATGTGACATATCCAGGATTCGGAAGCAATGGGCTATTGGAGAGCTTACATGGTGAACCAACACAAAACATAGCATCAAAATAAGATATTGAC
Organism: Leontopithecus rosalia; assembly: GCA_028533165.1. Taxonomy (NCBI): domain Eukaryota; kingdom Metazoa; phylum Chordata; class Mammalia; order Primates; family Cebidae; genus Leontopithecus; species Leontopithecus rosalia. Next base: position 8,582,002 of record CM052665.1, on the reverse strand, counting down.
GGCAGTGGCACCCCGTCTAGAGAGTCCGCTGCCATGAGGCTAGCTCAGTGGGGGAGGCGCAGCATGGACTGCAGTTCCGTGGAGCTGATGGGGGCTGAGAAAGGTGTAAGCCCTACCCACTTCCAATTTGAAGGGTTGGGAGCCCCACCCTCGCAGGCACAGCTGCATCTGCCTAGTAGTGGCTGTGGACTTGGGTATCCCTACACTTTGCATGGGTGGGAGGTGCTGGAAGCTCCCCTGCCCCCGCAGCCTCGGAAGTACTTGCTCCTGCTGCCTGGCCTCTTCCCACTCCCAGTGCCTGCTCCCATTTCTGAGCCATGTTGTGGCTGAGCCGAAGCACTATCATACCAGCCCCCAGCCACCTTGGTGCCCTCTGGACTTTGGGTCCAACAAGCATGGGAGGGAGGTGGAAGGAGGGCTAAAGGGCAGCTTGGCTTGGGCCTGTAGGCTCCTTGAAGCAACAGCCTGGACTCCACAAGCATCCTGGATGTCAGGTTAACAGTGGCAGGAGGCAAACAGGATCCTGGGTGGAAAGGTTTGAGTCCCTGGTGAAACCACACCTTCAAGCCAAGGAGGGCCTGAGGCCTGGGCTCCAGGCTGCTTGTTCCGTGGCCCAGCATGAACACGTAAGTGCTTTTTCTTGGCCTGCCCATGGCTGCCCACAGACCAATGGGGCAGGTATTTCCTCTCCTCTGAAGCCAGTAAAAACCATGGACTCATCTAGATTCAGGTAGATGACAGGGTACCCTGCCTGTCGGGAGAAGCTAACCACTGTGGACCTCCTCTCTGCTGAGAGCTGGACACTCACTGGGACGACCTGACTGTGGAGAGGAGCTACCCATTGTAGGTCTACTCTGTTCTGTTCTGTCATGAAATAAAGCCATTCTTTGCCTTACTCACCCTCCACTTGTCCACATACTTCATTCTTCCTGGACGCAGGACAAGAACTCAGGACCCATCAAATGGTGGGGCTGAAAGAACTGCAACACAGACAAGGCTAAAAAGATGCCCCTCACATGCCACATTGCAGGTGACAAGGAGATAAGAGGGAAAGAGAAGAGCTACAGCCAGTCAGAGAGCCCATATCTGGGAGCTCCCTGAGGCAGGGCTGTGACACCCTCTCTGGGGCTCTGTGCTTCCTGGTGTCTCTAACATCCAGGTGCAACCAGGTTCCCTGGTACCAACCACAGAAGCTGCTTGTGCCAGATTCATTTGCAGCCTTGCAGGAGCCAGCCCCCATGCTGGCATTTGGAACTGCCTACCCCACCACAGCTGGCATGCCTGGCTGTATGCAGTGACCAGACCACATGCTCGCTCGCTCACGCACCCCTCACTGCTCCACACTTGGCTTGCCCTTGACAGGCATGAGAACCAGGCTGGTAGCATGAGCCAAGGGCAGACTGCCAGGCTGAGTGGGTAGAACAAGCCCAGCAGGCCTGAGCAATACTAAGGCAAAGGTGCCACCAGCCACAGATTTCTGGGCAGAAAAGTGACACCCTGAGGGTCCTGTGACAATATTTCCATGGACACTTGGCTTCAAATGTCCATCTAATCCATTGGGTAGTTATGTTTATGCATATTTTAAATATGATAATTTTTAAAAATATTATTTTAAGTTCTGGGATACATGTGCAGAAGGTGCAGGTTTGATACATAGGTATACATGTGCCATGGTGGTTTGCTGCACCTATCAACCCATCATCTATGTTTTAAGCCCTGCATGCATTAGGTATTTTTTCTAATGTTCTCCTTCTTCTTGCTCTCCACCTCAAAAAATATTTTTTAATAAAAATTGTCCGTGTTAAAAGCTTTTATTGTATGTACCAAAGAGCATAGAATAACATAGATTAACTTATTTACTGAATCCTAGTAGTGAGTGATGTGTGTTCATATGCACCTAAGTAACCTCATAATCTATTTTGAGCATCCATTATTAAAAGAGATATTTGAAAATCACAAGATGTTACTCTTTATTATGATTCTAGCAAATTTTGGAAAGTTCCAATTTAGACAATATGTTCAAAATAAAAATACATTGCAAATTTCCATGTTCTAAACTAATCATGACAAAAGTACAATTTAGGAGGATTGTGGGTAGGGGAAATTAAATGGATTATAAGCTTCATTAGGCATAATTTGATCATTCACTCTTTATATTGCATTAGATTTTTACATTTATGTTCTTTCTGATCTAATCAATTATGTCCTGATCGTGTGTGTGTGTGTGCGTGTGTGTGATCACCAATGGTTTCTGTCATTTTCGAATGTCATGTAAAAGGGAAATGACAGTACCAGAAAAACTATTATATGTGTCCCAGAGAGTACACAAGAATTGGCATTGACTTATTCACTGAATCCTCACAGTGAGCGACATAAATCAAAACTCCCTGTGACAGTAGGGAAGGCTGGTAAATTTTATAGAAAAATGATACAGGTATGGCTTTCAGAGAATGAGAGTAGATTATTTCCATGGTGCTATCTACAGTAACTACTTGCAGGGATGTTGTTCCTTAATGAGGGTTTCTTTTAAGACATAGGTACCTTTTGTGGTGCTGAACAGAGTTGATGATGGGAACTGAAATCCTAAGATGGACTGACGAACAGATTGTTTTGCATACACCTGATATGGGTAGAAATACGTAGGAATTACATACTTTTTAATGTAGTTAATGATTACTATTTGCAGGAATACATAACCTTTTTTAATACTTTAATTTCTGGGGTACCTGTGCAGAACATGCAGATTTGTTACATAGAAATACACGTGCCATGAAATACAAGTAATTCCGGGTAAAAAAATTTTACATATTTTGGGCATGTTAAACCAAATAAAAAATAGCATATCATATTTAACAAGTATCACAACACCACTGGCCTTTAATCAGTCTGAGTCACCTAGTACTCAGATCCCCCTGGTATCACAAGCCTCAGTGTACATTTCAGAAACACACACTTATGGTATATCTGCTGAGCCATACTTGTTCCAAGTCATTCCTGTGTAGTCTTTAATAATAAATAACACTATATAATAAATTTAGAAGTCAACCAAATGGATAAATTAGTTCTAGAAATATCTGAAACTTTAATGGGCTATAATTCATTATTCTGTTTTTTCTTGTCCTGAAAATCCCATGAAGCCACCAGAAAATCCTGTAGGAATTTTAGAAACACTCTATTTTCTCAATAAGAACTCTAGTCTCCTCAAGTAACTTCAGCTCCAAATTCACTTGGTGTTACAGTTTTGGTTGTGTCCCTAAAACTACATTGTTGGATTAGTCTGCTTTATAAAATTTTCTGCCATATCAATTTGTATCATGTTCATTTTTTACTATGGTAACCAAGAGAATGTTAAACAAAGTAGCTACAAGAAAAAGAGGGAGGGGGGAAGAAGAAGAAGAAAAGAAGATAAAGACAATTATAACTGATTTAAAAAGTGGGTCCATGTTTATGGTTAAGAAGAATCAGAATCATGAAAATGGCCACATTGCCCAAAGTAATCTATAGATTCAACACTATCCCCATCAAGCTACAAAAAATCTGCTTCACAGAACTGTAAAAAACCACTTTAAATTTCATATGGAACCAAAAGAGAACCTGCATAGCCAAGACAATCTTAAGCAACAGAACAAAGCTGGAGGCATCATGCTGCCTGATGTCAAACAATACTACAAGGCTACAGTAATCAAAACAGCATGGTACTGATACCAAACAAAGATATAGACCAATGTAACAGAACAGAGGCCTCGGAAGCAGCACCACACATCTACAACCACCTGATCTTTGACAAACCTGACAAAAACAAACAATGGGGAAAGGATCCCCTGTTTGATAGATGGTGTTGGGGAAACTGGCTAGCCATGTACAGAAAGCAGAAACTGTACCCATTCCTGACAGCTTACACTAAAATTAACTCCAGATGGAGTAAAGATTTAAACATAAGGCCTAATATCATAAAAACCCTAGAAGAAAGCCAAGGCAAAACCATTCAGGACATAAGCATAGACAAGGAATTCATGGCTAAAACACCAAAAGCAATGGCAACAAAAGCCAAAATAGGCAAATGGGATCTAATTAAACTTCAGAGCTTCTGCACAGCAAAGGAAACAATGATTAAAGTAAACCAGCAACCAACAAAATGGGAAAAAAAAGTTTGCAATCTACACATCTGACAAAAGGCTAATATACAGAATCTACAAAGAACTAAAACAGATTTACAGGGAAAAAAAACAAACAAACCCATTCATAAGTGGGTGAAGGATATGAACAGAGACTTCTCAAAAGAAGACATCTATGAGGCCAAAAACATATGAAGAAATGTTCATCATCACTGGTCATTAGAGAAATGCAAATCAAAACCACATTGAGATATCAAATTATGCCAGTTAGAATGACAAACATTAAAAAATCTGGAGACAACAGATGCTAGAGAGGATGTGGCAAAATAAGAACACTTTTACACTATTAGTGGAAGTGTAAATTAGTTCAACCCTTCTGGAAGGCAGTATGACAATTCCTCAAGGATTCAAAAATAGAAATTCCATTTGACCCAGCAATCCCATTACTGGGTATATACACAAAGGATGATAAATTGTTCTATGATAAAGACACATGCACAGGTATGTTCATTACAGCACTGTTTACAATAGCAAAGACCTGGAACCAACCCAAATGCCCATCAATAATGGACTACACAAAGAAAATGTGGCATATGTACACCATGGAATACTAAGCAACCATTAAAAAGATAAATTTGTGTCCTTTGTAGGGACATGGATGAATCTGGAAACAATCATTCTCATCAAACTGACACAAGAACAGGACATCAAATACTGCATGTTCTCACACATAGGTGGCTGTTGAACAATGAGAACACATGGACACAGGGAGGGGAGTATCACACACTGGCATCTGTTGTGGGGGCTAGGAGAAGGACAGAAGGGGTTGGGGAGGGTGGGGAGAGATAACACAGGAAAAAATGCCAGATATGGTGATGGGGTGATGGAGGCAGCAAACCACATTGCCATGTATGTATCTAAGCAACAATCCTGCATGATCTGCACACGTACCCCAGAACATAAAGTAAAATTTAAAAAAAAGTGGGTCTGAGATCAACGTCATAACTCATGAACCTCTTCCTCCACAATCATAGCTATTGTTTCAAATGTGAACCTCTGGCCCATGAAAAATTATTTAATTGCTATACAACAAACAGTTTAGTTATCTCATTTGGGAATTTGAACCAACTACTACAAATATACTGATTTAGTAAATTGTAGCTAAGATCTCGCTACGGGCAAAATACCACAGTGAAGATCTAAGAATTTCTTGGACTGAAACCCTCACAGTTGCCCTGGATTCCACTTTTCCTGAGGCTTCCTGTGTGTGGTTCTTTACAATAAATTGTCCATTATTTTTTGAGTTGTCGACAGTACTGCCTTAAAAGCAAATGCAACCTAATAAAAACAGTCAACTCTTGGCATAGTTTTACCTGTTAAATTAGACAGTCCTAATTTATTATTTCCATAATCCTTAGTGGGATTTATTGTATTAGTATTGAAATATGAAAAGTAGTTATAAGCACTGGTATTCCTTGGAATGAAGAACAAGAAAATACATTTTATATAACTTTATGTATATGTGTGTGTTTATGAATGTGTTTAATGATTTTATGTTATCTGATATTTGAGGAACTTAATGTAATAAGAATCTGTTATTTCTTGTGTAGTATGGGATACAGATGGTCTCTGGATTGTCAGGACAAAAGTTACCTCACTTTGGGAGGCCAAGGCGGGTGGATCACAAGGTCAACAGATCGAGACCATCCTGGTCAACATGGTGAAACCCCGTCTCTACTAAAAATACAAAAAATTAGCTGGGCATGGTGGCGCATGCCTGTAATCCCAGCTACTCAGGAGGCTGAGGCAGGAGAATTGCCTGAACCCAGGAGGCAGAGGTTGCGGTGAGCCAACATTGCACCATTGCACTCCAGCCTGGGTAACAAGAGCGAAACTCCGTCTCAAAAAAAAAAAAGTTACATCAACTATCAGTGGCCAGAAATAAAGTGCCTATGAAAGACAATGTCTCAACACATCAAATAACTGCCGCCCTAGATTTCCGTGGGAGGAATGATGCCTATAGAGACACTAGATTTTTTCTGACTATACTGGAATGTTAACAACAACAATAAAATGACAAGTTCAGACCTTTGAATACTTAGTTAAAGGCATAGTGAGATACCATGTTTCTATGCTTTATCCAAAAGCATTTTTAAGTCTTATTTAAAAAAAAATTGTTTCAAACAAGATCCAAAGTTCGGTTCCGCATAACAGATTTACAAACAAGTTGAATGCAGATCTGCTCCAGATTTTTCATTAATAGGGAAATAGTAATGACGTGAATATCATACCAGAGACATTTGAGAGGATTTGGGTGAACATGAGTATCTTGAGTGCCTAAACTGAACAATCCTACCTTACCCACTTTTCTTCTGTATGAGGAGGCTACAATCCTTTCATTTGAATATTCTGTATTTACCTCACTTGAAGCAGTCACTATTCTTCATGATGTAATATTCATTTCCTCTCTTTTTGTTATTACAGAACTGGAATTAGAGTTAGATTTAGGCAAGGCTGAAAGAAATGGGCCCAAAGTCTACTTGGAAGAGCTAGCATTTGCACCAAAAGTGCAAGGTTTTGACACTTTATATCAAGCAGATTATGGGGGGATGGGAGAATATGTGTGTAAATAAATTCTTAAAGTGGAAAAGCTTTTAGGAAAGAAAATGTGTTTAAAGTGGGCTGAATGTAAGAGTATGACCATACTAATTAGAGATTCTGGAATAAATGTAGTAATTGCCTTATTGTGCTTGATTGCATAAACCAAATCCAACCTAAACAGTACCCTATATTAAAGGAATTTGACGTAGTGTAACTTTCTTAATGGAATTTATAGCTCATGAACAAATGCCAAAGCTAAAAAATATAGGGATGTTTAAATGGGTTTATTATTTCTGCTATCACTTGGAAGAGCCTCAGAAGACATTCATTTCACTAAAGCTTTGAAAATGTATTTGTGAGGGAAGTTACAGCATCCTTGACGCATTCTGCATTGGATGTATTCATCAGGCATGGATTAACAAATGAGGACTGGGCTCCTTGATGTTAATGGGAATGCCAGTATCACAGAGTAGAAAAAGCCAAATTATAGCACTCAACAGCCACTGATACAACAGTCAACGTGGTTACTGAAATGGGCAGCAGTGCTGAAATAGCAATATTAATAATTTTCACATTGGGTGTGTTTGAAAGCAGCAAATTGATCATGTCGACTCTAGAACTAAAATAGATGAACCATTATACTAAGATGTTATGTATTTTTTAAAAAAATAATAAAATAATAATAAAATAAAAATAAAACCAGAAAATCCTCCATCTGGAGATAACTTGTCATATTGGAGAATAGCAAAATAAATAAATGAAAAATTATAATTATCTGCCCTATTTTGTAACAATTCCATAGGTTGCTATTTTTGTTTGTGTCTATAACAAAATAAGACTGAAGTGCTAGCTTAGGATTCAATACATCCAACATTACATACAATATCTATGCAAATTCATACAGGGAATAAAAGCCTGGCAAACTTCTAGGTTTAGGAGAAAAGCCATGTCTTTTTCTACAAACAACTCTTCTATTTAAAAAAGAAAAAAAAGACTTCAACTTTGCTATTAAATCCACAGTGGAGATTTGATGGGACATCCTATCTAGTAACCATATGGTCTGAGCTATCCAACATGATTACAATTAGCTATTATCAGATCCATAAATCCCTAGAGTTGGGCTTTTATAGGTTCTGATACCACAAATAGTTTTATGATCAGATATTTCAGACTCTCATGAGCCCTATTTTGCCTGAATTTCCACATCTTCTTCAATCTGTATCCAGTGGCCTTATAGGGGATTTCATAAAAAAACAATTGACTGGTACAGTAAAAGTAAATCCATTCTGAAAGGAATTGGCTTATGGGATTATAGAAGCTGCTATAGACCGAATGTCTGTGCCCAACCCCTACATTTATATGTTGAGACTCCAAACCCCAGTATAATTTTATTTTGGAGTGGGGCCTTTGAAATGTAATTAAAATTTCATTAGGTCCTGATAGTGGACAGTCGTCACGATGGAATTAATACTCTTATAAAAAGTGAAGTAGACAAGCTCTCTCCCTCCCTTTCTCTCTTTCTTTCTCTCTTCCTCTCCCTCCCCCTCCCTTCCTCTCTCTATCTTACTCTCTCTCTCCTCCTTTCTCCCTCTCTATCCCACTTCCCCAGCACACCTCCTTAATCAGTATGCATGCATCAAAGAAGGCCATGTGATGACATCATTTGGAAGAAAGAGGGCTGCCACCAATAACGCAACCACTCTGGAATTTTAATCTAGAACTTCCAGCTTTCAGAGTTGTGAGAAATAAATATTTGTTGTTTAAGCCACCTAGTCTATGGTATTCTGTTATAGCAACCCAAAGTGATTGAGAAAGAGACTGAGAAGTCTGAAGTCTGCAGTCAGCAAGCTGGAGAACCAGGAGTCAGTGATGTAAATGTTGGTCCTTTAGCCTGAGAAGGCACAAGCTCAAGAGTCAAGAAGAGCTGAGTTTTAGTTCAGGTCCAAAGGAAAGAAAAGGAGATATCTCAATTTAAGCAGTCAGACAGGAGGAGTTCCCTCTTAACCATGGTAGGGTGAGCCATTTTTTTTTTAATCTTCAGATCTTCAATTGATTAAATGAGGGCCACGTACATTAAGGAGGACAATCTGCTTTACTTATTCTACCAATTCAGATGTTATTCTCACTCAAAACACTTACAGACATGCTCAGAATAATGTTAGGCCAAATAGTTTGGCACCCTGTTGTCCACTCAAGTTCACACATAAGATTGGCCATCATAAACAAAAATATAACAGTGAAGGGAATTCCCCTTGGGTGCAGAACTGTGAGTATGGAATCCATGCACTTCACTTGAGAAAAGAATTCCCCAAAGGTTCCAATAATTCATCTAAACCTTAATTCATCCATACCAACAATCTAATATGTTGATTAATAATTTACCCGGATGACAAATACCTTAGAAGCTGAACAAGTATAAGACTGGGAGAAAGTTTACTGTAGAAAATTAAGAAAAAACTCATGAATTGACAAAGTAGGTAAAGATATACAAAATCTGTGTAAATATTGTCAAAAGGACATGCTGTGAGAGAAATCTGCAATAATCAGATAGATAAGATTTGTCGTTCAGTGAATGTCCACCAAGCTCTTTGCCTGTCACCTTAAATTTAATCAGTGGGCTCATTAGCAAACTGAGAAAGAATGCTGGAAGTTGTGTATCCTCAGATACATAGGCTTCTCCTCACCAAGGTAAATCTACCTTCACTGCTTAATGACTAAAATGCCCACAGCAAGAATCAAAGAGAAGCCCTGTATATGGTGTATATTCCTGAAGGAAAATATAGCAGTAAGTTCTGGCATCAGTTTAATAAACTTTAACTGTTCAGTTACAGAGGTGGCAGCAGTTTGTCTCCACTGCTATTGCCATGTCTCCATCTGCAATGTTTGGACCTCATTCTCATCTACGAATACACCAAATAAATTATTCACTGCTGTGATAACTTATGTTGCTTATACAAAGGCATTCACTGTACAGCAAGGGAGTAAAGCAACGGATTCCTTCTCAGGGTAATCACTCATATCACTATGTACCTCATCATCCAGAAGAAGCGAACCTAGCCGCCCACAGTAATCCCAACATTTTGGGAGGCCGAGGCAGGTAGATCACCTGAGATCAGGAGTTCCAGACCAGCCTGACCAATAGGGTGAAATTCTGTCTCTACTAAAAATTAAAAAAAAGTAGCTGGACATTGTGGCATGTACCTATAGTCCACCTATTCAGGAAGCTGGGACAGGAGAATTGCTTGAATCCCGGTAGGCAGAGGTGGCATTAAGCCAAGATCTTGCCACTGCACTGCAGCCTGGGCGACAGAGTGACACTCCATCTGAAAAACAAAAAGGACCCTAATAATATAGTGGAATGGCTTATAGAAGACCTAAATATGACATTTTCTATATAACAACACTTGGTGGGTTTGGAGAAATGTTCTACAAATTTTAGTTTATCCTCTGATAACAAAAGAGATGCTTCTTTCTCTTTTAGCCAAAACAAAAACAAAATCAAACCAGATTGGGAAATAGTTCAAATGAGAATGATGTATTTTATTATAACGTGAAATTTCCCTCAACAATTTTAAAATGATGATTCCTATAATTTACATTTTTGGTGATTTAGAGATCTTTGTTCCTAAGGGAAATACTTTTTCTCCTGCCTCAGCCTCCCGAGTAGCTGGGATTACAGGCACGCGCCACCACGCCCAGCTAATTTTTGTATTTTTAGTTGAGACGGGGTTTCACCACGTTGACCAGGATGGTCTTGATCTCTTGACCTCGTGATCCACCCTTCTCGGCCTCCCAAAGTGCTGGGATGACAGGCGTGAGCCACCGCGCCTGGCCCAAGTTTTTTAACTAGCAGTTTTTGTGAGGTGTCTTTTAATACTTCCATATCTAGTGATAAACAATAATAAATGACAACAATCAAATACAGGCAAGATCAAACACTTTGGGAATAAAAAAATTGAGTCACCCTACTAAGCAACATAGAATAAACTTTTGAGGAGTCAATTGTGGACAAATGAAACATGGAATTGATTGGAAAGTAGAAGAGAGAAGTTTTAAATACTAATATCCTGCCGATGCAGATAATGACTGGGAGACTCCTGGTCAGGCTTGCCCAACTTCATTCCCTGTAAGATTCTAAAAGGGCCCTGAATTTCAGATGTATCTCTTTACAGCTGCAGTCTGGGATCAATGCTGCACACATAGAGATATGCTAAGAGTCTCGCCCACCAGTGACATGGGCTACACTTGCCGATTTGAGTTCCACAGAAAATTCTGAAATAACTCAGAACCTCAGTTTCAGCCACCTTTCAACTGTGATCTGACTAGTTTTGCCCAGGGAGAATCCTTCTTGGAGATGTTCCTAACTGGAGTTCCTGTGGAAGGCTTGGCAATTTGTCCCACAGCAGGTCCTCAAATGCCCTGGATCTCAGTCCCAGTCCCTCTTATTTGTCTGCTTAGAGCAGTTCTGTCCACCTGGAGACCCAGAGGGAGGCATGTCCAGTAGTGCTCTGCAGGCTGACACACAGACCTCAATCCCACGGTGAATCCTAAAGTGGCCCAGGAAATTGGCTCTAGCCCTTCTCAACTACAGTATGGAACCAGGCCTGCTCACTCGGGAAACTACTGGAAGACACCCTATTAATGGCCTTAGAGACAGGTCTAAATATTTTGGTTTCAGCTGTGGTCTCATCCAAAATTGTGTCTGAGTTCCAGCCTATTTTAGTCAACAACTTGAAAAGTACAGCCAGTCCAAGGATTCATCTTGTGATATAATAGGAGCTCTTGACCAATGGTTGATTTAGTAAGACATCTTTGCAGTTAAACAAAAGGTATAACTTCAAGAGATCTATTGTACAGTATAATGATGTTATAGTTAATCATGACATATTGTATTACTGAAAAATGCTAAGAGAGTGGGTATTCAGTGTTCTCATCACAAAGATAATAATTATGTAAGGTAGTGCATTTGCTAATTAGGTTTACATAATCATTCCACAATGTCTAAATATTGCAAAACATAATGTTGCATGGTATAAATACATAAAAGTTTATGTCAATTTTAAAATGAATAAATTTGAGGCAAAGAAGACACCAGACATATTGGCCAATGGAACATGATAGAGAACCCAGATATAAACTCAGACATTTATGGTTAATTGATTTTTTTATAAAGTGCCAAGATCATACAATAGAAAAAGGACAGATTTCAATAGATATCATTGAGAAAACTGGATAGCCACACACAGAAAAATGAAATTAGACCCACATCTTTCATGATATGCAATATCAACTCAAAATGGATTAAAGACTTACACATAGATCTGAAAATGTAATACTACTGGAAGCAAATAGAGGGGAAATGCTCCAGGACATTTGTCTGGGCAAGAATTTCTTTAATATTACCTCAAAAGCATAGATGACAAAAGTAAAAATACACAAATAGGATTGCATCAAACTAAAAAGCTTGAGCACAGCCATGGAAAAAATCAACAGAATGAAGAAACAACTCATAGAATGGGAAAAATTATTTGTAAACTGTATATCTGAAAACTTGTTAATATCCAAAATATGTAAGGAATTCAAACAACTCAACACAAGAAAGCAAACAACCCAATTAAAAAATGAGCACAGAACCTAATTAAACATTTCCCGAAAGAAGATACACAGATGGTCAACATATATATGAAAAACATGCTCATCATCACTCATTATCCTCAAAATGCAAATTAAACCCACAATGAGATAAGACCCCACATACAGCACAATGGCTATTATAAGAAAATACGTGTTGATTAAGGTGTGGAGAAACGGGAGCCCTTATACACTATAAGCAAGCATGTAAGTTAATACAATTATTAGGGAAAACAATATGAAGGTTTATCAGAAAACTAAAAATATTTTTACCATATGACCCAGCAATCTTACTTTTGCGTATATATCCAAAGGAACTGAAATCAGTATGCCAAGAAGATGCATGCACTACCATCTTAATTACACCATTATTCCCAATAGCTAAGATATGGAATCAACCTAAGTGTCTGTTGTCATATGGATGGATTTTTTACTGTAGTATGTATTTATATAATGGAATTATATTCAGCCTTGGAGAAGGAAATTCTGTCATTTGCAGCATGATGAATCTGGAGGATATTATGTTAAGTGAAATAAGCCAGGCACAAAAAGACAATTACTGCATGATCTCACTTATATGTGGAATCAAAAAAAAAAAAAATAAACAACTCATAGAAGTAGAGAGTAGAATGGTAGTTAGCAGGAGCTGAGAGAGGCAACTGGATGGGAAAGGGAAAACTTGAACAAAATTTCAATTAGACACCAATAATAAGCTTTAATGATCAAGTACACAGAATGGCGACTGTAATAAACAATATGCCCTGCACAGTTTCAAATAAATAAATGCCAATTGCTAGGTAAGAACTATAGGAATATACACATGTTCTTCATTGTTTTGCATCTTACCAGTTGCCTTTTTTTCTACAAAACTACATGTAAAGTGATTTGATAGAAGTGAATTTTATCATCCAATCTTTTGTTAGCAGATATAGCAGTAGCCTTGTGATTGAATTAGAAAGGAATGAACACTGTCTAGTTCTACACGCAGTGACTAATGGGAATTTGGCGAAGAGAGGAAAGACATTGCTGTTAGTCACATCATGCTAAGTAGTCATATGATGTTGCTGTCATTGTTTTGCAAATAAACATGAATAGAAGGCGACGTATTGACAGGGATAAATCAAAAGTGATGATTGTGTCGGATTGATTACCGGTGCTTAGAAGCATTTTCACCTACTTCTATGCTCCACCCTTAACTTAGAAACGGAGGTCTGGGAAGTAAGTTTCCCAGAATGCACGTGGCAGGACTTCAGTTAGATTATAATAATCTAAGAGACTCTTGTTAGATTTGGAAAGCAGAAGTGAAACAGCTATCATGCTTTCTCTTGCCACAACAGTCAGACATGTAGATGGGACAGATGTGAGATTCTTTTAGTGTCCATTGTCTATTGCCCTAAGAATCATTCACTTTAATGCTGCAGTCAGCACTGCAGTAACTATCAACAATAATTTCCTGTATTTTTTGAGCTGGGTTGAAAATAGCAACTTTATAATTCCCCAAAAGCTAGCAACAAACCTGAGATATATTGGTGGCTTTCCTTGACCTTTACTCATCAGTCCTTTCAGCAGATTTGCAAGCATTTAATTTCCTGTGTTAAACTCCATACTGTTGCAGTGTTTAAAGAGGTTTATGTTATCTGAATCATCAATGATAAAAGATTATAATTTCAGTGACTGAGGACTTAAAGACATATAAAATAATACTACCTGTAAAAATATTACTATACCTATTAAAATATTACTAGGCATATAACAGAATCGTTGCTGACTTGTTTGTAAAATGACCTTTATTATCAATAATCAACAATGTGAAAAATGTATAATATACATTAATAAAAATATACACATCTAAAACAAATTAAATGATATAAAGAAGCAATACCTTAAAATTTTATAAAGCCTATTGTTACTTTCTTGTCAGAGAATACCACTAAAACCAAAATCCACTGACAGTGCATATCATATGGATAGTCAAAGTATCCATATAATATTAATGTAAGAAAATGTGTTGGGGGAGGGGAATCAACAAAATTCCACAATAGAAAAATAACACATATAAGAAAACTGAGACCTAGAAGCACATAAAGATTTTAGCCAGCCGAGCGTGGTGGCGCAAGCCTGTAATCCCAGCACTTTGGGAGGCCGAGGCGGGTGGATCAAAAGATCAACAGATCGACACCATCCTGGTCAACATGGTGAAACCCCGTCTCCACTAAAAATACAAAAAATTAGCTGGGCATGGTGGCGCGTGCCTGTAATCCCAGCTACTCAGGAGGCTGAGGCAGGAGAACTGCCTGAACCCAGGAGGCAGAGGTTGCAGTGAGCCGAGATCGCGCCATTGCACTGCAGCCTGGGTAACAAGAGCGAAATTCCGTCTCAAAAAAAAAAAAGATTTTAGCCAGTTAATAGAAGAATCAATAAGAAGGGAAACTGTACAGTAGGGCACATAGAGTACTGAAATCAGAAAAAAAAAAAAAAGTAAAGAAAACCAAACTAAAATAATCAGCGACCAGTTAGTGACAGAAAATACAGAAACCAAAAACACAGCATTTGTAAAGTTGAGTTTTGAAGGACAAAATCAAAGCGAGGGACCACAAATGCACTGAAATATATTCTCATATAGCTATTGAATTTATAAGAAAGCAATCTGTTTGATTTCTAGGTGGAAAAGATGATATCACTTGTAAAGGACAGAAAATCAGATAGGCAGATTAGAAATGAAAGGCCAAATAATCAGTTTGGTGCCAACATTCATTTCCAGAAGACAGTAGATCAACACCTACAAAAGGACTTAAGGGAGGGAAATGTGGTATAAGGATCTGATACTCAGCAAACCTGTCTTCCAAGTAAAAGAATACTGACCAAACAGTATTTAATATGAAATAGCAGCATCCATTTTACATATGAAGTGGTTTTGAAGAAAAGCTACAGTAAACTAAGGAGTGACTGGAAAATCCCTGGGAAAAATACTGCAGTAAAAATTTATTATTATATAATGGAATATGCAATATAAAAATCAAGATGAGAATAATAGGATTGGGCAAAAATATTATATATTATGTTAAAATAAATTAAGTGAAAATAATTAAAAGATATAAATTTTGATATTGAAATAATCTTCATTGCCCCATATGCAGTAGCTTGAAGGCACAGGGCATCTTTTAAAATGATTAATTAATCGTCAAAAGTATATGTATTCCATACAAATACAAGAAAGATAATACTAAAATTTTGTTACAAAGATAAATACTATAATGGACTTTCCAAATGCCAAAAGACCCACATAAATTCAAAGAAAAAAATACTACACAACACAGTAGAGATATATATCTCCACACATATACACTTAAACACAAATATATACAGAATTTGGCAGTGGAGTCTGGTGTGACAGCAAGAGGAAGCTCCTGCCCTCCCCACCACTCCCAATTCCCAGCAAAAATTTCTTAAGACTGTGAAAAAGTAATGCCAACAGTTAAAGTCTGTGGGGATGACTCGAAATCTTGACTAGTATATCACATTAGTCAAGAAGAAAGGAGGATGGAGAAGAGGGAAGAGAAAAGAGAAGAGGAAGAGGAAGAAAACACAGCTCCATAAATATAATCTGCTTTTCCTGGTCTTTGGTGAATCATAGGAAGCAGTTCAGGATTGCATTCACTTTCCAAGACTTGCGGGGCACATTTTATTTGTTGCAGTTACCATTAAATCTATCCCCAGGTAAGTGCAGTATTTGATGTAAAATTATTAGATATAAGTGAATACTACAGGCTATAAATCAATGATGAGTTTGAGAAATTAAAAATATTTTATCTTAAGGTAGTCTCTCTAGAATTAGTTATTTAATACATACTTTATCATTATGAAAAAGAAGAAGAGCTTGTTTGGAAGGAGTCCGGAGGATAGTTTATACATTTATTAAAACAGAATTTGAGGGGGAGGAAAGTGCGGAAGTATGTTTTTATTTTTATTACTTAACATATATGATTACACTAAGCATTAGCCTGTTTTCACACTGCTATAAAGAACTACCTGAGACTGGGTGATATATAAAGAAAAGGTTTCATTGACTCGCGGATCTACAGGATTAATAGGAAGTAGGACTAGGAGGCCTCGGGAAACTTACAATCATGGAAGAAGGTGAAGAAGAAGCAACCACCTTTTTCACGAGGTGACAGAGGTGGGAGACGGGGTGGGGGGGGGAGAGAGAGAGAGAGAGAGAGAGAGAGAGAGAGAGAGGGAGAGAAGGTGCCACACACTTTTAAACGATCAGATGCCCTGATTTCCTGAGAATTCACTATCACAAGTTCACAAGAACGGCATGGGGAAATCTCACCCCCATGACCCAGTCATCTCCCACCAAGTCCCTTCCCCAACATTGGGAATCAAAACCTGAGATTTGGGTGGGACACAGGTAAACCACGTCATTCTATAAGTTGTTCAGTAGTTTAAAATAAACTAGAATATTAACTGTTCCGTAAAGGCTGAATTTTCGTTTCTTTGTTTGTATTTTATTTATGCTTCATTACCTTACCCCAGTACCTAACACCATACCGAGTGCATGTTGGTGCTCATTAATAGTTACTGAACAAAATAACATTTTGGAAAAGCACGTGGATAGCGCTTTTCTAGTCTTGTAAGGGGGAGAAACTTAGGTTAAAAACAGTTTGCTTGTTCTTTGTCACAGATTTTTTTTTTTACTTTTTTTTAAAAAAAAGGGAGAGAAGGAGAGGAAGAAAGAGGAAGAAAAAGAGGGAGAGAGAACAGGAATATTGCTTAATTCTAAGAATGGTTATTAATAATGGCTGATCAATATTTTGTGTATTGAAAGTGGAGAATGTATATTTTGC
>CM052665.1:8544583-8564708 GCA_028533165.1 Leontopithecus rosalia | reverse complement strand
GCATTGATCCTTTTACCACTGTATCTTTGTTGCTTTGAAATCTATTTTATAAAATGCGAGAATTGCAACTCCTGCCTTTTGTTTATTTCTTTATTTTTGCTCTCCATTTGGTTGGTAAATCTTTCTCCAACCCTTTGTTTTGAGTCTTTGTGTATCTTTGGATATAAAATGGGTCTGGATGTATTATACCGTTAGGTTTGCTTGTTCTTAACAGTGTTTTCCAGTAAATGAAAACACAGGCAGTTTTGAAATCAAGGTAGGTAAGCATTTCACAAAATAAAACATGCAGCCATAAATATATGGAAAAATTATAATTATTGTTTATGAAGACAGTAAAAATAAATAGGATAATGAGTAATATTTTGCCTAAAATATTGGAAAAAAATAGCTGCTATTGTATACAAAAAATTACTGTTTGTAATAGCCGAAAGTTGGAGAAATATTTTATCTCTTATAATTTTAATGCTTTTTATATCTATTGCCAAGTTACCTATTTATTTACACTCCTACAGGCAGCAAGTGAGAATGCCTGCCTTCTCACAGCATTCCCCAGCAACTGTGAATTGTACATTTTCTTAAACTGCTTTCAGCTTATATAGTTAAGCAAATGATGTCTGTTCATCAATTGATTAGAAGCAAGTCACAGGCCCTGCTCCCTGCACTCTGTCAGGGCTGGTCAGTGTGCCCTGCGAAGCTATGGGAGCATGGCTGCCCCCAGCTAGATTTCAAAGGACTGCTGGGTAAACTGCAGGCCCAAGCAGAGAACCTCTGTGACTTTATGGCACCTCCTCAGGGTGGAGAAGGGAGGACAGTCAATCTAGAGTGAGCAAATGAGGAATATTTAGGACATTACCAAACCTCAGGCGATATAATATGATTTCTTCATATTTCTAAATGTGGCTCCTTTGGGTCCAGCCCCTCATGAATTAAAATGACAAAGCATAAGCCTATCACTTCTCCATTAACATACACAGAAAATACACAGGCAGGATAACCACATTCAGAAATGCAAAACGGAGAAATAGGCACTGGTCCACAGACGTTCTGAAATTGCTGTTAGGAAGACAAAGCGAAGTTCCTCTGTCTTCAAGGGAGCAATACCAACTTCCCAGCAAAATTGGGGAAACTATAAAACAAATAAAACTCAATATTTTAGAGTCTGTGGAAGGGCATACAGCAAATGAAAAAAATCAGTAAGAAGTCAGCACCTGTGGTATTTGAACCAATATGGTTACCAGGTTATATAGAATGATGTGGTCTACTAGGAAGGAACTCTTTTCAAATTATCCCTAGCTTAAGCCCTGATTTGACTATCTCATAGGCCCTGCCTCTGAATCAATTTTTCTTGGTCCCTGGCTCCACCCTGTGGAAAGTTCTTTCTATTTTATTAGTCTTATTGGCCACTTCTGAGCAGGATATTGGTGAATATGACCCTCTTTGTGAGCTACAGATATTTGTCAACCTGTGTACAACCTTTGAGATATTAAGAATCAACTGCTGTTTTCAGTTTGAAACTGTCACATGCTTTTTAGAGTAGATTTAATTAAGTCTCCATTGGCAATTTGAATTTCTCAAAAATAATGTATTCCTACTTTACTGGATTTATTCATTTTTATTTTGTAGTTCATTTTGTGTTTTGTATCGAGGAGAGAACATCTAACATGAGATCTACCTTCTTAACACGTGTTTAAGTGCATAATACACTATTGTTAACCATAGGGATAATGTTCTGTAGCAGATCTCTAGAACTTATTCCCCTTACGTAAAGGAAACTTTAAACACATTAAACAGTAACTCCTCATTTCCTCCTCCCCACAGCCTGTGACAACCACCACTCTATTCTCTACTTCTATCAGGTTGACTATTTTAGGTACTTCATGTAAGTAGAATCAGGCAGAATTTGTCCTTGTGTAACTGATTTGTTTCACTTGCATAATGACCTCCAGGTTTACCTATATTGTTGAATACAACATAATTCACTTTTTTAGAAGCTAAAATAGCATTTCATGTATTTGCATGTGTGTATGTGTGTATATATGTATGTGCGTGTGTGTCATATGTATATAGACACACACATGCGTATACATGAAATGCTATTTTAGTGGTATAGATATATATAGCGGTATATATGAGTGTGGATATTTATATATATTACCTACATATATATAGTGGTATATATGAGTGTGTGTATTTACATATATATATATATATATATGTGTGTGTGTGTTTACATATATATAATTATAAAATATATATTAGCTTGCAAATTCCATGATAACAACCAACATACATTAAGGTTTTCATTTTTCAATTTATTCCCATAAAGCAATTAGCTTATTAGGCATATGGTCTGCTTCCATATTTGTCTAGGCTAACAGTTTTAGCAAATAGTATCAGATTACATAGAAATTTATTCATCATTGATTTTGCTTTCCTCATCACTTACTGTCCAGTCAAGAAAACAAAACCAAATATATTATTAAATTTTTAAAAGAGGTCCCCTATTTCTAGCACCAATGTTAGCATAGACAAAGTACAGTATACACGACAGCTGCAAAAACATTTATAAATGTGTATGGTTAAAATAACACCAATTTGGCATTGGAGTCTGGTGTGACAGCAAGAGGAAGCTCCTGCCCTCCCCACCACTCCCAATCCTCAATAAAAATTTGTGAAGACTATTAAAAAATAATGCCAATACTTAAAGTCTATGGGGATGACTCTAAAAGCATCCCCATAACAGGAAAAAAAGCTATTTGAGTTGTTAAGAAGAGCAGGAGTCTGTGGTATGTAAATGAATACAGCTCCCTTTCTCATACCTCCTGGGTCAGTGAGAAGGAACCTCTAGTCCAGAGTGGTGCAGACAAGAATATAGAGCTTCCTCTCTCCCAGTCTTGCAGTAAGAGTGCTGTCAACCTGGATGATCAATATATCAACATGCTGTCATTTTTCCTTCCTACCCTTTGCTGAGGTTAAATCCTGGGCAAGTATAGCTGAATAGTGGGGAAATCTCTTTTGATTTCAGCTTCCATTGGTGGGACAGACAGCACCTCAGAGAATGCAATGGCATCAGTCGCCCTTGCCCAAGCATGTAAGGCAAAGGTTCCACACAGGTTACCTGAAGACATAAGAAATTGAGAAGACTTCAAACTAGTGCCTCCTCAGCCTAGAGCTCAGCTCATACAGTGTAGGTGTCATTCAAAGAGAACTATGTCATTCTCTCTGTCCCCAGCTCCAGAGTGATTGCTCAGTGACTTTGCCTTGGTGGGGAAAGCAGGCTATAAAACTAAAGCTCCTAATCTCCTAAAAGAATTATTTGTACCAGACCATTGAGAAGTTCCATCCTAAGGGCACTTTTAAAAAGAGTGCAGGTTATAGTGAAAGGCAATTTGGAGGGGTTGGATATCTGATTGAAGATACATGTTAAATGGTATGACAGCTTGTTTTCAAGAGACACCTGGAAAAGAAAAATCTGGAAGAACCCTCTTATGGTTCAAATTTCAAACATTGTTCATAGGGACTATACCTTCAAAGAAACTCAAATTTAATTGGATTAGTCTTTAAGCAGTTAAGGCCACAGAGCCCTATTTTAAAAATTAGAGCAATCAGCTGAAAATTAGAGAAGCTTAGTAACTGGATGTGTCCAGTAAAAAAGCCAGTCAAAGGGATTCTTGTCAAAACTTCTCTTCTCCCAGGGTGGTCGTGGCCATACACAGGATAGGCCATAATTCAAGTATTCAGCAAAAATTTCTTTCAATATTTTTTCAAAGTCCTTTATCTCTTTCTCTCCTCTCCTTTTGATACTTTCATTATGTATAAGCGTGTGCTTAATGGTGCTCCACACTTCTCTGAGGTTTGCTTACTTTTAACCATTCAGTTTTCTCTCTTGATTTCAATATCTATATCAGTAGATCTTCAAGGCTGTTCATTCTTTCTTTGCCCAGTTCATAACATCTATTGTTGAGCCTCATTGGTGTATTTTTAACTTCAGTTATTACTGAAATATATTAAAAACTGTAGTCTACTCATACAGAAAGTTCAGCAAATGCCAGGAGGATAAACCAAAAAAGACCTTACAAACAGAAACATGAGAGTGAAAATTCTGAAAGTGAAAAACAGAGAAATCATTGAAAGTTACAAAGAAAAAAAATAATTCATTTTTTATAAAGTAACTGAATTAAAACTAACTGCTAACTTGTCATTAGAAATAATTGAGGCCAAAAGCACATATTTGAAATATTTAAATAAAAATTTCTAAACTAAGAATTTCATACCCAGCAAATCTATATTTTAAATGTGAAGGTGAAATACAGACAGAAACAGAGAATTATTTCCTGGCATTCTAGGAATGCTTTTTTTCCCTGGCATTCTAGGAATTTCTGGCATTCCAGAAATTCTAAAGGAAGTTTGTTAGACTGAAAGCAAATGATCTCAGATAGTTGTTCAAATCTACACCCCGAATCAAAGAACACTTAAAATGTAATTTTGCAGAATATTGCAAAACTTAATGATATATTTTTACCCTTTTCTCTTAATGGTTTAAAAATATATATATAATAAACCCTATTTATATACTGTATTGTTTGGTCTATACCATATAGGAATATAATGTATTTAATGACACTCAAAGAAGGTAGGTGGAAGCAAAGCTCTATCAGGATAAGAAGATGACAACAGATACTATCTAATCCACTTCTTTTAGAGTTGTAGAATGATATAAATTAATAATTACAGTGATATATTACTGTGTTTAAAACATTTATGGATGTAATATGCATGATGATAATACCACAGGGTAGGGGAAACAACAGAGCTATAAAATAGTAAGGTTCCTGTATCTCGTGGTAATTAACTTTGTATAAATGTGGGCTTGATTCTAATCAATTAAGACTGGGAAACTGTACAGCAACTGGTAAGGAAATAAGTCAAAAAATAG
The DNA here is from genome assembly GCA_028533165.1 of Leontopithecus rosalia. Taxonomy (NCBI): domain Eukaryota; kingdom Metazoa; phylum Chordata; class Mammalia; order Primates; family Cebidae; genus Leontopithecus; species Leontopithecus rosalia. Next base: position 8,559,772 of record CM052665.1, on the reverse strand, counting down.
TTTAAATCTTAATGGAAAAAATATTAAATAGATTAAAATGCTACATTAAAACACTTAATTTAAAAAGCAGTAAACAAAGAATTGAAAACGAAAAGAATCCCAACATGTATACAGAACGAAAAGTAAATTGCAACCCTAAATTCAGTTCTTCCAATGATAACATTAAAATTTAGTGAATTAACACAATGTATAGGCAGAGATTGCCAGACTGAATTTAAAAATGTGATTCAATACATGCTGTCTATATGAGGCACATTTTGAATTCAAAGACACAAATAGTTTAAAAGTTAAATGGATAGAAAAAGCTATATCATGGAAATACAAAAAATGTGAACACACACAAACACACAAAAGTTGGAGTAGATGCACTGATGGCTGAAAATAATGGACCTTAAAACTGAAAATGTTACTTGAAATCAAGTTAGACATTTTTTTATTTGTTTTCCTTTGTTTTAGACAGGGTCTTGCTCTGTCACCCAGGCAGGAGTGCAACGGCATGAACACGGCTCACCACAGCTTCACCACCTGGGCTTAAGCAATCCTGGAACCTCAGCCTCCTCAGTAGCTGGGACTACAGGTGAGTGCTACCAGGCCTAGCTAACTTTATTTCTCGTAGACACAGGATCTTGTCATATTGCCCAGGCTGGCCTTGAATTACTGGACTCAAGCAATCTTCCTGCCTTGACTCTCAAAGTGCTGGGATTACAGGCATGAGCCACCATGTCTGGCCCGGACATTTTTTTTTATGATAAAAAGTCAATTTAGTGGTAATCTAATAATTATAAAGATATGTAAACACATATACTCCTAGTAACAAAGCATCAAAATGTATGAAATAAATAATGATAAAAATTAAGGAAATAATGGATAATTCAATAATAATATTCGGAGATACCAAAAACCTACAATTCATAATGAATAGAAACCCTAAAACAAAGATGAACAAAGTAATAGAACTCTCGAACAACATAAAACAACTAGCTATCGAACATGCATACATAGCTGTCTTTATAGGTTACCCCGTCTTAGGTATTTTGTTATAGCCACAACAAATAGATTAAGACAGAAAACTGATAACAAGAAGTGAGGTTGTGACTATGTAGACAATTTAAAGTGTGAACGTAGCTTTGGAGCTGAGTAATGGGCAGAAGTTTAAAAAGTTTGAAGGAGCGGGCTAGATAAAGCCTAGATTCTGGTGAAGACTTTGATCACAAGAAGATTAGGAAAAGTTTGGACTTCTTAGAGATTGGTTAAATGTTTGTAACCAAAATTCTGATAGAAATGTGTGCAGTAAAGGCCATTCTAATGATGTTTCAGATGAAAATGAGGGGTATGTTAGTGGGAACTAAAGTAAAAGTCATTCTTGTTATACAATTGCAAAGAACTTGGCTGCACTGGATTCATATCCCAGTGCTTTATGGAATTTAGGAACTTAAAATTGATGAATTAGAAATTCTGGCAGGAAAAAAATATAAGTAAAATATAGAAGTATCTGCATGGATTCTTTCGTCTACTTCTATTGAGATTTGGGAAGACAGGAATAATTTAGTCAGAATTTATAATCAAAGGGAAGCAAACTAGAAAGATTTGGAAAACTGTCAGCCTGGCTATGTAGTAAAGAATGAAAGGGCATTTTCAGCAGAGGAATCCAAGCTTGTGACCAAGTGACTGTTTGCTAAAGAGATTGATATGGCTAGAAGGCGGCCCGAGGTTATTCACAAGGATTCCAAAGGCATTTCAGAGATTTTCAAAGCTGCCCTTTCCATCACAGACTCACAGGCCTAGCAGGGGAGAATGATATTGCAGAATGGGCCCAGATTGCCTTCCGGAGTCTCATGCCCAGAACTGCCTCATGATTCTATTATCTGCATCCCAGTGGTGTGCTCCTCAGTCACTTCAGCTGTGGTTCCCTTTGCCCCAGTTGTAGCTCAACCTGCCTCCCAAAAAGTGCAAGCAAGTTAACTTTGGCAACACTATGTAATATGTAATAGCTCAACTGGACCCAGATGCAGCTGATGCCACGGTTTCAGAGAGCTCAAGCAGAAAGACTTGGTGGTGCCCACATGGTGCTAAATCTGCAAGTGTGCAGAATGTGAGAGCTAAGAAGGCATGACAAAGACTTCAAAGGATGTACCAAGCAGCCTGGGGCCCAGAAAGGGACTTGTTGCAGGGTCAGAGCCCCACTAGAGCAATGCAGAGCGAAGATGTGAGTTCAGAGCTGCTGCAGAGAGTCACCACCAAGGCAATACCTAGCAGAGCCATGGGAGCAGCACTGCTACTGAGAATCTGGAACTGTATTGCTTCCAGCACGCAACAGCTACCAGCAGATGCCAGCCAACCTATAAGAGATCTGACCTAGCATGATCAGTTCTATTTCATGTGATGCCCTGCACTGCCCTGCAGTTCCTACAAGCAAGAAGGCTCTGGCCAGATGTGGCCTCTAGATCTTGGACTTCCCAGCTTCCATAATAATAAGAAATAAATTTTCTTTATAAATTATTCAATCTAAGGTATTTTATTATAGCAACAAAAACAGATTAAGATAACACTCTTTAAAAATAAAATAAAGTTGAAAAATTTACTTTATCTGATTCTAAAAATTATTTAAAAGCTATACTATTCAAAAACGTATGGTCATATCATAAGAATAGACTTGTAGATTTTCGGAATACAACCGAAATTCCAAACACAAAACCATTTTTCTATGGTCAACTAGTTTTTGACAAGTATTAAGCCCATTCATTAGGGAAAGAATAGGCTTTTCAACCAATGATATTGAACATAGCCACGTATAAAAAATATGAAATGGGATCTTTCCTCATATCCCATACAAAAATTAACTCAAACCAAGAGTCTAGATGTAAGATCTACAACTATAAACCTCTTAGAAGAAAACATAGGGTTAAATCTTTGTGACCATTTCTTAAATATGACATGAGAAGCAGCAGCAGGCAAGAGAAGAGAGCTCGTTCATGAAGAACCCCCTTATCGTAGACATCAGATCTCATGAGTCTTATTCACTATCAGAAGAACAGTACAGGAAAGACCCTCCCCCATGATTCAATTACCTACCACTGGTTCCCTCCCTCAACACATGGAAATTCAAGATGAGATTTGGGTGGAGTTACAGCCAAACCATATCACTACATATGATTGACAGCTTTATTTGGAAAACAGATTGGAGGAAGATGAAGAAATATATTTAAATTTTCTAAATTCACTGAAAGAAAAAGGAAAACAAAAATAAATGCAGATTCAGCAAGAGTTTTAATAGCCGGAGTAAATTTATGTTGAAAACATGAAAAATGATTTATACTATGCATTTATAGGTATGAATTTTTAAAGTTCTGTAGTCTTTTACAGTTAACATGAATTTTGTTTTGTTTTAAAAGAATAATTTAGCACATATAAAAGTTTTTGAAGTCAGTTACAATGGCTCAGACCTGTAAGCGCAGCACTTTTGGAGGCACAGGCAGGAGGAATCCTTGAGGGTAGGAGTCCAAGACCAGCCTGGGAACAAAGCAGGACTCATCTTTACAAAATATTTAAAATTTATCCCCACATTTTGACATGAGTCTCTACTCACAGCTACTCGGGAGGCTGAGGTGGAAGGATCCTTCCAACACAGGATTTAGAGGCTGCAGTGGGCCTAATCATATCACTGCACTCAGCCTGGAAAACAGAGCAATATCCTGTTTCAAAAAATAAAATAATAAATGAGTAAAATAAGATAAATAAAAGTTTGTTTTTTCAGATAAGACATGTAGAATTTTGGACATTGAGGTATTTTAGTTTTCCAACTCTTACTGCTTTAATCAAGCTAACTCAGTCAAAATAAAACATGTTTCAGTGGAAGCTATTTTTTATGCAGTCTTGTCTTCTCTATCACCTAAACATGTTGCCTTTAAATAAAGCAATCAATAAAGAATATTTGAACCAGAATCTATTGATTTATGAAATAAAAATTAATTTGAGGCACTCAAGGTTTTCTAAAGAGATCTAGCAAGAAATCAGTCATGTGATGTTAACAAAGACACTTTCTCAAAGCAGCATAGTAAGAGGAAGCAGTTGCAAAAGAGAAGTAAAATAGGCAGGTGATGAACAATGAGAACACATGGACACAGGGAAGGGAGTACCACACACTGAGGTCTATTGGGGAAAATAGGGGAGGGACAGCGGGGCGTGGGGAGCGGGGGAGGGATGGCATGGGGAGAAATGCCAAATATGGGTGAAGGGGCAGAAGGCAGCAAAACACACTGCCACGTGTGTACCTATGCAACTATCTTGCATGTTCTGCACATGTACCCCAAAACCTAAAATGCAATAAAAATTAAAATAAAGTAAAATAAAATAAAAAATAAATAAATAAATTAAAAGAGAAGTAAAATGATAATTAAAGGAATAACATATTCAGAAGCTAATTAGTATATAAGAGAAACATATACTACATAATATCAGGGGGGCAGGTACAGAAAAAACACTTAAAACTTTTCAAAAGTATCCATGTGATAGGGCCAATAAAGTTCTGAAATAGGCTACCAACCAGGTATAAGCCAGTCTGCCAGCAGTGCAGGCAACACAGCAACAGGAAGTCACATTTATGTTAAAGACTATGGCTAATTCCAAAGCAAAAGAAGCATAATGTGAGAAAGAACATGCATCAGTTACATCTCACAGAACTGGTTCTTAACACAGCTGATGGAAGCAAGAAGAAAAATAATAACTGAAGCTAAGGTAACTCTAACAAAATGCTGAGTAAGAACATGGAAAACATTTGTAAATTGTTACAAATGTCTTAAGTACTATTTTAAAGAAATGGAGATATAATTATATAGTTCTTTCATTTCAAAGAGGATAATTGAGAAAATAAAAGTTGCAAAATTTCTGATTAAAAAATTGCAAAACAAAAAAGCTGTCTAAAAAGCTATTTACTCTGAAATGTTACAACTTTGAAATGAGTATCATGACCATTAAAGATTAACAATTTAAAGAAATATATTTTTCTAATCCAGAGCTTATAATGAAAAAAGTAAAAAGCTTAATGGAAGCTATGTAGAAATAAATGTCAAGACACATTTAGAGAAACTAATTAAAAAAACATTGAAAAATAAACCCAAGATTCAGCAAAACAGTTCCTATTGTAATTTAAAATTATTATCATTTTAACGAAGTGGTTTCTAACATTCAGTGTATAGTGTGTGTACAGGGCAGAGAGGGAAGGAAATATGTAAGGACCTGTTCACAAAAAGAGGTGTTAAGCAAGTTCTGATGTGTTTTTATTCCAGACAACCATAAGTATAATTAAGGTTAATTTCATGTGTACATAAACAACAACAACAACATATATATATGTATATATGTATATATATATGTATATATATATATACATATATATATATGTATATATATATATACATATATATATATATATACGTATATATATATATACATGTATACATATATATATATAGTTTATTTTTTTTGAGATGGAGTTTCGCTCTTGTTACCCAGGCTGGAGTGCAAAGGTGCATTCTCTGCTCACGGCAACCTCTGCCTTCTGGGTTCAGGCAATTCTCCTGACTCAGCCTACCAAGTAGCTGGGATTACAGGTGCGTGCCACCATGCCCAGCTTATTTTTTGTATTTTTAGTAGAGACGGGTTTTCACCATGTTGACCAGGATGGTCTCGATCTCTTGACCTTGTGATCCACCCGCCTAGGCCTCCCAAATTTCTGGGATTACAGGTGTGAGTCACCGCGCCCGGCCCATATATTTTAATTAACAAAACACAAGTGAGAGTATTCCTACTTTTGCAAGTAAACCAAAACAAAATAAAGTAGAAGCCATTCTATCATAATATCTGACAAATATTTAACGTATAATTTTCTATATTTATCTACTAAACTTTATATATTTCTTTCTTTGCCCTGCCTTTGTGGAAGACGGGCATTCGTACACCCAGTATTAAACTACCCATTTGATTCCAAAGCCGAAAACAAAAGTCAACATATAGTTTTTAGGTTTAATTTAGTTTTGGTTTTGTTTACTTTAGGTTTTCTTTAGTTTTTTACAAATTTAAAATGGTGTACTTAACAAAAATCTCTTTAAAATGATTGAAACTTTTATTTTTCTTCTTACTGAAGTTTGACGGATCATGAAAACAGACTTGGATTTTTATTCAGAAAAAAATGCTAGTAATTAAAGATGCTTTTGTGAGTGCATCTAAAATGCATTTTAACCAAGATAGCATACAAAATTATAGATAAGTAAATATTTAGAAAATCGGAATTTGAGTCATTGTGTTTAGTTTTATTCTCTTACGTTTTAAAAAATATGTCAAGTTCTCATATGTAAAACACCTGGAAATACCACACAAATTATTAAGCTGTTGCAATATTGCCATTTGATGTAATTGCTATAATGCTTTCTGTAAAATTATTTTAGAAAAAAAATGTGTTTTGGGCATGGTAGCTCACACCTGTAATCCCAGCACTTTGGGAGGCCAAAGCACGCAGAACACTTGAGGTCAGGAATTCAAGACCAGCCTGGCAACATGGTGAAACCTTGTCTTTATAAAAATAAAAACTTAGCTGGGTGTGGTAGTGCATGCCTGTAGTCCCAGCTACTCCAAAGGCTGAGGCAAGAGAATTCCTTGAACCAGAGAGGAGGAGGCTGCAGTGAGCTAAGATTGCCCCACTGCACTCCGACCTAGCAACAGAGGGAGAATCTGTCTCAAAAAAAGAAAAAGATTGTAAAAAGACCTTTTGAAAATAGTTTGAAGGAATATTATTATGTCCTTGTTTCAGTTTATTAGATTTTTCAAGATAAAATATTTAATGGTATAAAATGTAATTTATTGGAACTAGTTTGTTGTTGCCATAAAATCCCCATTTCTGTCAAGTAAATGAACTGCTTACCAGTAGAACTTAGAAATATTTTTCTTTGTTTGCTAGTTCTTCTACCTCACACCCCCTCCACAGTAAATATATTATTGACTTTACTTCCCCAACGTGGTTTAATTTTTGAGAAAATAGCAAGTGCAGAAGATAATAAAAATATAAAAAAAAATGCCTTCACATATTTTCTATTTTTTTTCTTTTTTTTTTTTGAACCACCATGCATATATTCGACACTCTCTATCAATTTTCTTAAATAGAATGAGATATAGACAGGGGAGAAGGCCCATCTTGTTAACATTAAAACATTCCTGACCACTGGATTCTCTTTCACCACTGTCTTAAGCTGATTGGCTTGCTATAACAAAATACCATAAACTGTGTGGCTTTTAACTACTGAACTGTATTTCTCACAGTTCTGGAGGCTGGCAAATCAAGGTCAAAGTACCAGCAGATTTGGTTTCTGGGAGGTCTGTCTTTCCAGTTCTAGACAGTGCCTTCTCACTGTGTCTTCACAGGGTGGAAGGGACAAATGAGCTCTCTTGGGTCTCATTTATAAGGATACAGATCCCATCAATGAGAGAAATAGCCTCATGCCCTGATTATATCCCAAAAGTCTTCCTAATTCTGAAATCTTGAGGGTTAGGATTTCACATATGAATTGGGGATGGGGGCAGAGGAACATTCACTTCACTGTAACCACCAACCATGATGCTGGGAGAAGCTTTAAAATCGAGAGAAAGAAATCCAAGAAGAGGAAATGAAAATCGACTATGACTGGCATCTTGCGATTCACCATATTAATTTATCCTCCATGAAAACTTCTATAGCTACTCTGTTCAATGTATTCTCCATTTCTAATATGCATTATTCCCCTAGAATCACAAGCCCATCCTCTGGGCCACTAACCCCATCCCAACTTCACCAATCCCACATTCTGTTTACAAGAAAACCAGCTCTCAGGCATACATATCATCAATACTTGCTAGTAGTTTAGGACATACCACTTTTCATGTTAGATAGAACCAAAATTTTAAAAAGTAAGTTTTGTGGCATAAAAAAAACACTTCAGGCCGGGCGCGGTGGCTCCAGCCTGTAATCCCAGCACTTTGGGAGGCCGAGGCGGGTGGATCACGAGGTCAACAGATCGAGACCATCCTGGTCAACATGGTGAAACCCCGTCTCTACTAAAAATACAAAAAATCAGCTGGGCATGGTGGCGCGTGCCTGTAATCCCAGCTACTCAGGAGGCTGAGGCAGGAGAATTTACTGAACCCAGGAGGCAAAGGTTGCGGTGAGCGGAGGTCGCGCCATTGCACTCCAGCCTGGGTAACAAGAGCAAAACTCCGTCAAAAACAACAACAACAACAAAAAACACTTCAAAATGCATTATTTTATTTTATTTATTTTTCTGAGAGGGAGTCTTGCTCTGTTACCCAAGCTGGAATCCTGTGTTGTGATCTCAGCTCACTAAAATGCATTATTTTAAGATAAGATGTTAATCGGTGTGCTGGCTCACATCTGTAAACGCAGCACTTTGGGAGCCTAACGCGGGTGGATCACATGAGCTCAGGAGTTTAAGACCAGTCCAAGCAACATGATGAACCCCATCTCCACCAAAAATAGAAGAACATAGCTAGGTTTGATGACAAGCATCTGTTGTCCCAGCTCCTTGAAGGTCTGAAGTGGGAGGATCCCTTGAGTCCAGGGGCTGAGCTTGCAGTAAGGGAAGATGGTGCCACTGCATTCCAGCCTAGGTAACAGAATAAGAATCCATCTCAAATAAAATAATAATATAAAATGGAAAGATTGTTGTATGTGATGTTTTATCTGGTGTTTTCAATTACTACATGGTGCTTTAGGTATAATTTTTACTTAAAATAGCTAACATGGGCTAACCTGGGAGATTAACTATCCACAATGCTTCTGTGGAAAAACTATGCTATATTGCAGAAAGACATTTCTTAAAATTCTCAGTTTTTAAGATGGCATAGTTCTACTGCATTCCAGATGTCTCTTGTTGAGAGATCTCAATTAATTTACCATTCCTGGCATTTTCTCACTTTTTACTGGTTCCATCCTTATGAAATTTGGGAAGAATAATTTGGAAATTCTCAACTGCCTCAAATCCTTTCATTTTGGATGAAGATGGCGTCAACGTTATATGTACTTTACTCAGTAGTAGCTGATCGTCTCCTCTACAGACACACACACACACACACACACACACACACACACACACCCCTAATCAAGCTACTTCCTTCAGCTCATGCCCTACTAGTACTGAGGTTACTATCTTGGCTTCCAAATGCCTATTATTTACCTTAGTTTTCAATTTGTTTGGAATCCCAACTAAGGAATAGCAATGACAACCACTGTCTTTCAAAGACCCCCAAAATGAGTTCAGAATTAAGAAATGCTGAGAATACAAAACCAAAAAAATTTACAATTTGCAGGGTAAAATATATTAGGGAGAGGATTTGGTGGGACCAGAATCAGTGGCTTTGAGCTTTGTACTCTAGGATATTTTGACCCAAACCGTGTATAGTAGCTTATATTGGGACTAGCGTGCATTTACAGTGATGCTATTGGCTTTTATGTTCTGTGCACTAGGCAAAAGGCTTTGGCATACAGTTTATCTTGGCAGATGACAGCTGCATGAGAGGATTAGCACTAGCAAGGTCATGGGCCACACAGGCTTCAGCAAAAATCGTGGGTGGCCTTTGCCAAATGTGGGGAACTTGATGATAGAGGCTGCTGCATATTTAACTTGAACTACACCTAGAATATATATGCTGGCATTCAGGGCAGATGCTGACAGATCACAGAGAACTTAGCAAGAAGGAACAGCTGAGGCAAATATACAATTATAGGCAAAAGAGTGTCTTCACAGGCTATTTAGGCGCTGGTTGGCAAAACAATCCCTGCTCGTTTAAAACTGCAGCTGTGTTATATTTGTGCTAGCTACACTGTGGAGGTTCTAGCTTCCAATTATGAATTCCCAACTTAGGAAGGTAACGTTAGATAAGGAACCCGTTCAGCTGAGTCTTCTAGAACAGAAAAGCCAAATTAGACAATTGTAAAATACTTGAAAAAAGCAAAACAAGAAACAGAATATCAAACGCTTATCACAGGGGTCCAGAAAACGCAGCAACAATGAAATGCTACTCAAAATTTGTATCATTAAAGCAAAGGAAAAGACTATGGCTCATGCTTTGTTCTTATTAGGCCACTAGGGGCTTGACTTCAGAGACATCCACAGCAGTTTCAGCTACAGAGGATGTCTTTTTAGCTGAATCCAAAGTTGAGGGTAAACAGTATTTTAGGAAAATAGTCTCTTAGGTCTCAAGCAGTATGTTGCAAGCTGTGGAAATGATCCAGGAATGACAATCCTGTTTGTATGGGAGTGTGCACCCTATGCTGCCAGATGGAACCTGTACTCAAGTCGTTACTGGAGTGCCGGAAACAAAGCACTTGAACAGCAAAGGCAGTTAATTTGGTCATCAGAATGCCATGATTAATTGTTTGACAGGAATGAGTTTTGTTCAGACAATTTTGGAGATACGGCAGAAAATGAGTGATTTTTCAGTCTAGGGAAACTAAATTCAATTTTTCCTCCATCATCTCTCCTTTACTATCTTGACACTGAACGTAGCTCCACCATGGTCTCTTACAGCATGAAGAAAGAGTTCTGAGAACAAAATTTGGCCAGGGATAAACTGTTCTAGATGTGCTGGACTGCTTCTAATATGCATTTGGGTAGCTTTGGTCTTGTCCATAAAATCTTATGTGTATGATTAACTCTTCAGACACTCTAAAAATGAGGCCCATCATATATGGCTAATACAAATCTACAGGCTCTGAAGAACCAAACCTATTCCCATGGCAGAGAGTTCCAGTTGTAGTTACTGAAAAAAAAAAAAAGATTCAGGGGCTGAGACCCAACTGTTTGAGAATATACACAATTTCTAGTTAGGATGGGGAAATTTTACATTTATTCAAAATAAAATATTACAAGAGTAAAGATAATTTCAACTTAAACCTCAATTTCTCTGGGTTTTAACAATTTAGGACTTTAGTTTGCGAGGAAGTTTATTCTTTCTGACTTTAATTCTCCCAACTCATAATTGGAAAGAGGTTATATTCAAATTTGGGGCATCTCTTTGTTGCTAGAATTTTGTTGCAATGTCTTTCTATATTTTGCTCTTCAAGTATGTTGCCTTTGATTTCATGGTGTGTCAGAAATGGGCTATATTGAACTAAGTGAATTTATATTTGTAAAGGAAAATGGAATAGGAAACCAATATTTAGCATTACTTTAATGAAGTCTTGGATTTGATGTTTATGTGTTTCGATCCATTTGTATCCTTTAGTGATTCCTGGAGGATAACAAAAAATGTAGTGGTGGGATTGGAACATCATGGCATCATGAAGGTGGGAGCAGAATGACAGTCAATCTTTTTGCCAAAGGAAAATAGCCAAAACTCTGTTTGACCGTAGATTTAGCAATGAAGCTCACTTAAAGGAAAAACAATGAAACCAAACCAAACCCAAACTGTGGTAACTACATTAAGAAGAGCACACTTTCTAAAGTTTTTTTGTGTGTGAAGGAGCCTCAATTTTTATGAAACTCTTGCCTTTATCTCTAGGGAGAAGCTATGTCTGTTTGGTAATTTGAGAAATAATATTTTTGACATAATTTGCTCCTTCTCCTTTTCCTCATCATGGGAGTAAAATGCTCACAGGGAAAGAATATTCCCTCTTGTTAGTGGTTTTATTTTTAGTGTCACAGCATTACCCAAATTGACCACTACTTCTCCCTATGCCCTCCTCAACCCTCTCTTTAGAAGGGTTAACCCCATGAAAGACAAGTGCATTTGACGATGTCTCTAACTGTGAAAATCCAAGGTTCAATTAGACTACCCCCTTGACCAACATAAATGCTTCAGCTTGTCATCTACCAGGTAAATAGCTGAAATTTTGACCCCCAATACCTTATTATTTGTCTTATTCATCTAAATTTTCAGATCCAAGGTGGTAATTAAAAGTATTATTTAATAGTCCCCTTTAAAGACACAAACACAACTAAATGTTTATGATACAAACTATTGTTAAGTTTAGGTTGCTGAGAATCAGCTATAATTCCACAGTTTCTCCTATATATAAAGCCAGCAGAAAGGCAACTTTGGCTCCAGGCTGTTTCTTCCAAAACCCATGGTAGCTGTGAGCAAAATTCACTCTCATTTAAATCAGTGTATCTCAGAATCTAGAGAACGATGTCATCAGTCTTTTACAGAATTATGCAGACATAGAAAGTAATCGTTCATATTTAAATAGATAACAAACAAACGGGATTTTGGATACTAAATTACACCAACTCTGATACTGTTTTTATTTATGTTGAAAAAGAAAAGCTACCACTTACTTCTATGGATGAAGAATTGCTTAGAATTATAAAATCAGAATTTTTGGTTAAACATGTTATCTATAAATTGCTCATATAATTATTTGAGACATAAGAGCTCTGAACTGTTATTAAATAAATGACTTTTTGAAAAGTCCAAAGAGTGTGAAAATGTTTTTGTTTTCTGAGTGATGCAAAGTGGAATACGTGGTGAGGATAAAATCCCTCTAGGATTTTTGGAATGCAGACCAGTAATGAAAGCATAGAACCTAGTTTATAAGCTAGAAGGATAATATGTACTATAGAAATAATAGGAGGGCAAGTGGGAAAATTAAAAATATAGAAGCCTTGTGTGCCTAAGGAAAGGCATTGACATTTCCAAATGATATTTGGTAATGCAATTTCTGTAAATATGTTTTAAGTACAGAAACTGTTTGCATGAACAACCTGTAGAAATTTTTCTTGGGAAGTCTTGAGAGAAGAAAGAAAACTTTCAAAAATAGTGCTGGCTTCCCTTTGTGGAATGGATACCTCAGATGTTCTAATGCATGCTGAGGTAAAGGATTGTTTTAGTATTCCAGCAACTTCTAAGTTTCTTATTTCATTTTCTTCCTATATAAGGACTAATTTCCTGGTGTGAGAAGTGCCTATCAGACGGTGTGACCTGACCATGGTGCTGATTTTTTTTTTTCTCAGTAGGACTTCCATATTATCACCCCTATGCGAGAAGAACAAAGCATAGTTTGTAATAGCAACAATTTCATACCTCTCTTTTGCTTAGGTTTGCTAAAGGAGGATATAAGCAAGCACAATATTCGAGATTTAAAGTAATGTTGATCTGGCATTTACTACCTTTATAACTTGATAAAGTTATTTAAACTTTCTGAGTTCAGATTATTTGTTTATAAGTTGGCATTGATAATAGACATATTTTATTGTGTTAAGGATTATACATGGTATTAAAAAGCATCTTACCTAGGAGAATGTCACAGTAAATGTCATATCTCTTTCTTCTTCACTATAATCATTTACTGAAAAACAAATGCCTAATTCATTACTAACTTGTAGAGGTCTGGATGCTTTCATTCCTATGATACTGCTTGCTGAGACAGTTGATCATGTTGCTCAAAATTCTTTTTTGGACCCGGCACTTTTGGAGGTGGGTTTATCAGGAGTTCAGGACCAGCCTTGTCAAAACCGCAAAACCATATCTTCACTAAAAATACAAAAATTAGCTGGATATGGTGGTGGGTGCCTGTAATCCCAGCTATTCAGGAGGTTGAGGCACAAGAATAGCTTGAACCCAAAAGATGGAGTTTGCAGTAAGCAGAAATCATGCCGTTGCACTACAGCCTGGGTAACTGTGCAGAATTCCCTCTCAAAAAAAAAAACTCTTTTAGAGTCTCCAACTTTGCATTTTGTTTTATTTTATCTTAAGTTTTAGGATCCTGGTCTTCACTCTTGATTGTGAAATTCCACAGGCATAGAATATGTCATTCTGCTTTGCTGAATTTAACATTTTCTCTGTAAGCAACCCCATAAAATGTAGAGAGTTGTGAGCTAACACTATTTCACCCAAGTCTAAATTGTTATTCAAATCCTAACAAATAACAAACTTTTCTGGAGTATGAGTAAGATAGTTTAAGATTGGAATTCTTATGACCTGTGTGTTTGTGGGGGAGGTGTGTGAGCATGTGTGTGTGTGTGTGTGTGTGTGTGTGTGGTGTAAAGATTTAGGTAAAATTAAGAACACTTCTATTGTGAATGGAGTTTGCTTGGGTTGCTTTGATCTTTGAAACCCAAACTAGAATTTAAAATGACCTTGATAAATTAAAGAAGTCATTCATCAAAAACAGTATGAAATTTAATAGGGACAAGTGCAGGGAGGCACACAGGGGAAATAACTATGCATGCAATAAGCACAGGGGTGACTCTAAGCAATTCTGAAAAAAAATGTGAAAATTATAGGGGAGAAAAGCTGGAAATTAATCAGCATTTAATTGTTGTTAATTTTCAAGAACTGATATGACACTTATATACAAAGTATTATGAGCTATCATAGAAAAGCAGAAAAATAATCTTTTGGCTCTGTAAAATTTGAGGATAATCCTCTTCTAAATTTTGCCAGTAGTGAGAATTTTATTACAGCAGTATGTTTATTCATTCCATAACTATTTATTGAGACACGACTGTATCCTGTGTAGTGTTAAAATCGTCATTTGCTACTTCCTTCTAACTATCATGGGTGACAAAATAACATTCTTATCAATATAAATATCCCTTGTATTAAATTTTCTAATTTTATTATATTCTATGAGTCTGAAAACTTGAGAACAAGTCGTGTTGGGGGAGGAGGAGGAGTGGAAACTGGTGTCAGTCCCAGAATCCAAAGGCATAAGAACCAGGGGCTCTGAAGTGTGAGAGCAAGAGAAAAATGAATGTCCCAGCTTAGGGAGAGGGAGAGATCATTTGTCCTTTCTCCTCCTTTCTGTGTCTTTTTGTTCTATTAAGACCCTCAACAAATTGGAGGATGTCTACTCACATTGGTGAGGGTGGATCTTCTTTACTCAGGCAAATGCTCATCTCTTCCAGAAACACCCTCACAGATATATCCAGAAATCACATCTTACCAGCTATTTGGACATCTGTAAGCACAGTCTGGTTGACATGTGAAACAAACTATCACAGACTGAAATTATATCATCAGTTTTCCTGGCACTTTAGTTTGCTAACAGGGAATATTGGGACATCTCAGCCTCCATAACCATGTGAACCAAATCTTCATAATAAATATCGTTATGACATCCTTATGCAGAAGAATGAAACTAGACCCTTATCTCTCACCATATACAAAAACCAAATCAAAATGAATTGTAGACTTACATGTAAG
>CM052665.1:8485193-8544483 GCA_028533165.1 Leontopithecus rosalia | reverse complement strand
AGAAAGAGAGAGAGAGGGAGAGAGAGAGAGAGATAGAGAGAGGAAGGAAGGAAGGAAGGAAGGAAGGAAGGAAGGAAGGAAGGAAGGAAAGAAGGAAGGGAGAGAGGAAGGGAGGGAGGGAGGGTGGGAGGAAGGAAGGAAGGAGGGAAGGAAGGAAGGAAGGAAGGAGAGAAGGAAGGAAGGAAGGAAGGAAGGAAGAAAGGAAGGAAGGGAGGAAATCCCCAGAACATTGTGTTGTGTTGGTCTGGGCAATAATTTTTTATATAATATTCCACAAGCACAGGAATCCAAAGCAAAAACGGATGAATTAGATCACATCAAGTTAAAAATCTTCTGCATAGCAAGGAAACAATCAATAAACTGAAAAGACAACCAAAAAAATGGGAGAGATTTATAACCAAAATGTATAAGAAGCTCAAACAACTCTATATGAAAAAAATACATAGTAATCTCATTTTAAAAAGGGGGCAAAGGATTTCAATACACATTTCTCAAAAGAAGACATACAAATGGCAAACAGGTATATGAAAAGGTGCTCAGCATCACTGGTTATCAGGGAAATGCAAATCAAAACTACAATGAGATAGATCATCTCACCCCAGTTAAAATAGCTTATGAGCAAAAGACAGGTAATAACAAATGCTGGTGGGGATGTGAAGAAAAGGGAACCACTGTACATTGTTGATGGAAATGTAAATTAGTAAAACACTATGGAGAACAGTTTGGAGGTTCCTCCAAAAAACTAAAACTAGAGCTAACCTGTGATCTAGCAATGTCACTGCTGGGTATATATACCCAACAGAAAGAAAATCAGTATATCAAAGAGACAGCTGAACTCCTACATTTGTTACAGCACTGTTCACAATTGCCAAAATTTTGAAACAACCTAAAGTCCATCAACAGATGAATGGATAAAGAAAATGTGGTACATACATACAATGGAGTACTATTCAGCTGTAAAAAAAGAATGAGATGCTATCATCTGGAACAACATGGATGGAACTGGAGACCATTACATTCAGTGAAATAAGCAAGGAATAGAAAAATAAACATTACATGTTATCAGTTATTTGTGGGAACTAAGATCATAACAATTGAGCTCATGGATACAGAGAGTGGAAGGAAGATTACCAGAGGCTGGGAATGATAATAGGGTAATGAGAGACAGGTGGGGATGGTTAATTGGTATAAAAAATTAGTTAGAATAAATAAAACTTACCCTTTGATAATATAATAGGGTCACTATGGTCAGTAAAAATGCAATTACAGATTTTAAAATAAGTCATATAGCTGGATTGTTTGTAACACAAGGATAAATGCTGGAGGGGATGGATACCTCATTCTGCATCATGTCATTATTATGCATTGCATGAGTGTATCAAAACATCTTATGTTCCCTATAAATATATACACCTACTATGTACTCAAAACAAATTGAAAAATAAAACATAGCCAGGAAGTGGCTGATGCGTGTAAACACAGAATTGTGGGAGGATGAGGCAGGCAGATCTCTTTAGTGTAGTAATTTGAGACCAGCCGGGGCAACAAGGCAAAATCCTGTCTCTGCAAAAACTATGAAAATAAACCAGACACGGTGGCACATGCTTGCAGTCCCAGATGCCCTGGAGGCTGAGGTGAAAAGATTACCTGAGCTCAGGCTGCAGTGAGCCATGATCCAGCCACACTAAACTCCAGCTTGGGTGACAGAGCAAGACCCTGTCCCATTATAATAATAATAATAAAATTAAATAAATAAACATCATTATGGTATAGAACACACACACACACACACACACACACACACACACACACACACACACATATATAGACTTCTGAATGGTTCAGTTTCTCTGGAGAACACAGAGTTTGATATAGCAGACTGTTATCCAGTAGAACTTTCTGTGATAATGAAAATGTTCTTTTTTGTGATGTTTAATACAGTAGTCACTAGCCAGGTGTGGCTATTGGGTGCTTAAAATTTAATTAGTATGGCTAAAGTGCATAATTTAAATTTAATTGATTTTAATTAATCTAAATCAAAATTTAAATAGACACTCATACTTAGTGCTTACCTGGTAGACAGCACAGCTCTAGAGAACAAGCCATATTTTTTAAGCCATTCTCTTTTGTAACTTGTATATTACTTTCCAGATCCATTTCCTGCTATTCTCTGGTGTTCTTTTAGTAATTGTTAGTTTGCTACTTCGAGATGCTTTATTGTTTTTATGTTTTTCTTTTTATTGTATTAAGGAACACATTAAATGTTCCTTAGAAATCTATATAAAATTGGCTATTTACAATATTAAGTTTTTAAGGTAGTTTAATTTAGCTTGAGTTTTCCAAAAATTAGTAAAATCATAGTGTTCTTCACAGTTCCTCTATTTCAGCTATGTGAATTACCAACATAGCCCCTGTTGTTTTGTCAATCTGGGTCACAAAACAGGGTCCACATTTCGTTTCAGTATTTTTAGTCTGGCCCAGCTCATTCCACAGAAGCACTCATAATATTCTTAACCATAATTTTATTAAGTGATAATGCAAATAAAAATAATTTATTACTCTAAGGAAACACAATGATTCCCAATTTAAAAAAAAAACAGTCACTGACACTTAAAAAAATGCACACTCTTTTAAATTATTATAGCTTTTCTTATTTATTTTCTCCAAACTACCTGTGGCTGAAAAAGTCAGGAAGAGTTAAGAAATAGTCAACAATCTGCTGGGAGTGGTGGCTCATGCCTGTACTCCCAGCACTGTGGTAATCTCAGCATTTTGGAAGACCCAGGCAGGTGGATCACTGGAGGTCAGGAGTTCAAGACCAGCCTGGGCAACATGATGAAACCCTGTGTCTACTAAAAAAGCAAAGCTTAGCTGCGAATGGTGGCATGCACTGATAATCCCAGCTACTAGGGAAACTGAGGTGGGAGAATCCCTTGAACCTGAGAGATGGAAGTTGCAGCAAGCCAAGATTGAGCCATTGCACTCCAGCCTGGGCGACAGAGCAAGATTCTGTACCCTCACTCAAATAAAAAAAATGGCCGACAATCATGAATGGGCAGTGGAATAACTAACGTATTTTCACTGGGTACCTATTGTATTTATCCCTGCCTAGTTTATATTTATAACAGTCCATATGGATTACTTTTGTAAATGAACATTGAAATGAATGTTTTTAAGTGCTGATTTTTTTAGTTTATTCATTCCACTTAAGAATACTCAGAATTGTTAACTCCCTTTAAAAAAGACACAAAGAGGAAAGATACAGGAATCTGAATTTATACATGTTAAACCAAACACCCATTCCTTTACCAAACACATATTGAGTGATTACTATGTTTATTTTTAGTGGCTAAAAATTTGATCAACAAGCCAAAGTCCCTGCATTCTTCTTTCAGCTTACATTATAGTTGGGAAGAAAAACCAACACACATGTAAATAAAAAGTTCAAGTTTTAAAAGGTCATGAAGGAAAATAAAATTGAAGGCATGAAGAGTGACCAGAGGAGGTAGAGGTAAGGAGGAAAAGGGTTATCAGCAAATGCCTCACTGAGAATGTCACATTTGGGAAGACTCTTTGGTAATGTAAGGAAATGACAAATAGGATGATCTCCAATAGGAGTGTTCCAAGGAGAAAAAAGCTCCACATACCAAAAAAAGTTTTTGTTGTTGTTATTGTTGCTTACCTGTTTTGTTCTTTTAATAAAGTCAATTTTCAGTATAATTATGTTCAAAAGTAGACAGTCATCTTCAGGATGTTTCTGTTTATGGTTGATTATTTGCCAAACTTCCATTTTACATATTCCTTGCTATTAAACTCTAGAATCATATGATCATCTATGAAGTACAGTGAATGGGTGCTTGTCCTGAAGAAAATGTAGAGAAAGGAATTATCCCTTTTGATGAGTTGAAGAAAATACATGATGGCCACATATCTTAGATCATTTAGATTCAATCATTGTATAGATAGAAGTTACACTACATGAGATCATTAGGTCATTTGCAGTCTACATATTGTGATTGCATATTTTCAAATGAGAGAAGGTGAAAATGTTGATCATATTGCTACTTGAGGTAGCTATATATAAAGGAAGGAACAGCTCATCTTGAGGTTACAAATTTCTGAATATTTGTAAATTTATTTTCATTACTTTTATATACTTTTATCAACATAATATGAAACTCTAATAATAAGACATGTGGAGTTTAGTGAGGTAAAATAATACCTCATATTTTGAAGATGGACCCTGAATGTTTTGTAAACAGAAGCAAAATGGTAATTTATAAAACTATTTAAAGCTGTTAAATAAATGATACATATACAAACTATATACACGCACCATATATATTAATAATAATACTTATATTGTGCTATATTTACTATATACTATGCCTATAAATTCTTAAGATTTCTGCAACACAGGCAGATTACACATACTTAAAATGCTAGCAAGCAAGGAGAATGACAATCAATGTTTCCAGTACTCAATAAGCTAATTTTCCTCCACAATGGTGTACATTTTCACCAGGCCATGAAATTTCTTTTTCTAGGTCAATTTACTACAAGGGTCAATTTGCTATGAGAGTCAATTTAGCATGGATTTTTAGTTCTGGGAATGACTGTATATTAAAAACTTTAGTTATTTTACCTAAATTTAGCATTTTAAAAGAGAAATATAAATGTTCTGGTGAACCGTGTGAAATCCCAGGAAATTTATCCATAGTGATAAAAAGTGACAGTTGTTTTTCTCATTTTGCCGTGATTAAAACTGTAGACCGTTTACTTGGTTCCCCAAAAAGAAAAAAAGCATAAACATCACAGTCATGATAAATTTCAATACTCTCAACTGTGATAGAAACAATCATAAAATAAAAACTAAGTGTAGTCTCCTCTGTGATAACTACCTTAAAAACAAAACAAAACAAAAAGAACCTACTGTCTTTGGTAGTATTGGGAGAGGAGGAGGTTGTCGTCTTATTGTGTGATAGCATTAATGAAGAGGACCAACATGTTCAAGGCAGAAAGAATTACTAGCTGTCTTTTATATAACACGTTAATTACTAATGAATGACTTACTTGTAAGTCATTAATTTGTCTTCGCTTTAAAGTTTGTTTCAAAACATTGGATTAAATATTTAAAAATACTTTTGCCATGAAGTGAAAGAGAATACGGGGATTAGTTATAAAGAAAGTAAAGAAAATTTCCCAAACAAGTTTAATATTTCAAATTATTGGACATAGAGACACATGGATATATGCCATCTTTTGGCAATTTATGTAGCTAATTAATTGTCTGATGATTCATAAGGGGTCAGTTAATTTATACATTTACTGCCACATTGATGATATATGTAGACAAATATAGCCTTAAACCTATTAAACAAAGATATTTAAAGATATTTTGTTTTCAGAATTGTAAGTTTTAAAAATGAATTTATTCATACAAGTCTACATAACATTTTGACAATGGAACATTTTTCTAAAATATTCAAAGATCTTACAACCATTGAGCATTGGCTATTTTTTAAATTAATTGAGTAATAGCATCTAAGAATAGACTATTTGAAAAATAGAGCATTATCTGTTCTTTGTACATGAATCTGACATTATTTATCCAAATGACCATAGTTTATGTTTTTAGTGTTTTTGTCCCAGAAATGCAATCAGTGCAAATTTCTCTTCTGGTCCCCTGGGTTTATGGGCTAAAGAGAGGCTTTAATCACAAGAAAGTTCATGACTCTCACTTAATCAAACTTTCAACTTTTTAAAAAACTTTCAAATTAAATTAATTAATTTGTTAATAGCTTACATGAGGAGTTACTTTTGTGTTGAGAAGGAGACGCCTGGGGTTTCTGAAAATAGTAATTTACTAAAAATCCCCTAGGCCTTTTAGGCTCTTCCATTTCACAGATTGCCCACTGAAATTATCCCTGGGGGCAAATATGTGGCAAAACGTGTAAATGTGGCAAAACGTGTAAAAGACCAGAGCGTCTCAAACCTTGTGTGTGTATAAATCACTACAAATCTTGGTACAATGAAGATTCTGATTCCATAGGTATGGGGCAGGGCTGAGATTCTGCTTTTCTAATAATTTCTTAAGGAGCTGCTGATCCGAGTACCACATATTTAGGGGCAAGGCTATAGATTATGTAAGGGTACAAATCCAAATTGCTGTCACAGTTATTAACAAGACTCATAAGAAGACATTGTTTCAGAGTATTGATTACAAATCCCGATATATTCATGCTCAAATGGGGTATTTTCTTGAATAGAACAATCTTAAATACTTTTTTTCTATTTCTCAATGTAGCTTTATAACTAATTAAGTCCAGTTCCTTCATATAATAGTTCAGGCTACTGAGGGTCGAGGAAGTTGAATACACGCCCAAGGTCATAGAGCTAGAAGCAGGGTGTGCACTAGAATCCGGAAACCCTTACTACCATTTCAATAAAGAAACCTTAACTTCTTTGGCATTTCCATTTGTTACATTCTCCCTGACACAAAACCTAAGCTTGAGTCAATAATGATTAGAATTTCACCTTTTGATCCTCACAATAGTTTAAATGATAGCAGTATCTGTGGACTCACTGAATTTCCTAACAGCTAAAACTCACAGTAGGCAACTATCTCCTACAATAACACGGGCATTCACACATCTTTCTTCAAGAATGTGCTTGCAGTTTTATTATGGACATTTTGTTCCTTAATTTTGAGAACCTGGGGAGAAAGGTGGACAGAGAAATGAATGGGTCATTAGTTAAAAGTCAAGGGTTGAATTTGCAAAAGGTTGTGGCAAAGTAAGCCACAAATGGAAAAGAGTGAAAGGCATCAATATTGATCTTGCCTCTCATCTTTCCCTCTGTCTTCTTGCTTGCAGGTTTCTATTGTGTAGTCTCTCAAACAAAGCCGACTTTATTTATGGTGTGACTGATTTAACACTACTGAACCAGTCCATCATCTGTTAATTTGGTCCAATTAAAAACTGGTCAAAGGGAAAACCCTGGGAATTAAGCTCATTTAGAAACCCAACTTCTGATTCATTTATGTCTTGCTCATTTATATCTCCTCTTCTAAAGGACACATTTCAGAGTGTTGATTTAAAGAGGTGGTTCTTTCTAGCTTCTGAGATTCTATGATCCCTTTTGGTTGCGTCCATGAGGAAAGTGCACTTCTGCTTCTCTTCCTTACTAAGGTTGTTAAAAAAATTTAAAGAGGCTTGCCTAAGATTTCCTGCCATCTAGAATTAGAAAAATCTCACTAAACAGTTAGAGTCACCATTTATAAAGTACGTACGCATTGCATGGACTTACCCTAACATGATTGCTTTCTGACTTAATACTTACAACTCTCACAGTTAAGTACCATTATCCCCGTTTTGCAGTTGAGGAGGCTTTAGATTTAAACTTTCAAGTAAATCATCAAATATTATGAAACAAGAAGTGATAGCTACGCTATTTGAACCAAGGGCTCCCTGATGTCAGTGTCAGCACTTCTACCCACCAATCTCTACTGATATTTATACCTAGACCAAGTAAAAACTCTGAACAACAACAACAACAACAAAATTTATTTCCTCCACTTCTTTTTCCTTCTTTGCAACACAAGTTCTTGCAGGCAGGTAGGTGTTCCACTCCCCATATTTAGCCTCTCCCACGCCCTCTGCAATTTTTCCCTTTTGCTGCTGGAAGCGTCAGAGATTGCTACTGCAGCTGGTGAGTGGGCAGGTGCAGTCACCATCTGCTCCAGGAGTCCAAATGCGCAGAAGAACCTCGCACCCAGGACCTGGCCCAGGCACCGCGGATTCCAGAACTTGCTGGGGACATGGTAACCCCGCCCCCTCGCGGTGGCGATTGGCTGAACCCTGCCTGAGTGCTCGGCTCGGATTAACGAAGGCTGTTGTCTCCCCTGCCAGTTCGGGCGACACGTCCCTAAGGAGGTGAGATCCGCCTGGGGTGAGTGAATGGGGGCTTCGGTTCTTCCTGCCCGAAGGGTCCTTGAGAAGCCTGTTTGTTTTTCCCGGCGCTTGTCTCCACCCATCCCCTTCTCTCATTGGTCGGGCCTGGTGGGCGGCTGCGTTTCCATTGGCCAGGGGGCGGTGTCTGTCCCTGGCTGGGGTGCGGGCGGGGCCTCCGTCGCGCTGAGCTTGCCCTTGTGTCTGGTGCTCCGTAGAGCTGCCGCCGCCGCTGCCGCCGCCGCCGCTGCCGCTGCCGCCACAGCCGCCGCCGCAGCCGGAGCCTCCGGGAGCCGCCGCCGCCGCCGCCGCCGCTAGCGCTGCCTCTACCGCTGCTCTCTCCCCTCCCAGGACCCGGAGACACCCCGGGCGCGAGCGGCGGTGCTGCTGGCTTGCCCCGCTCCCCAGCAGCCCTGCTTCCCCTCCGTGACCTGCCCGCACCTCCTCGACACCCCGGCATCCCTGCATCACCCGCCCTGGCAGCCCCGGCGGGCGCGGGGACTTGCTGTGCGCGCCGAGAGGAAGGCAAGCTCTGAACCCCCGCCTGCAGGCGGGCTGTCACGGCTGCAGCCGCGGGAGGAGGAGCGGGAGAAGAAACTCTTTCGCCCACCGATACCCCATTCTGCGGGTGCTTCGCCGCTGCCGCTTCTGCTGCCGCGGATCCGCGTCCGCGGGTTCGAACACCGCAGCGTCGGGGACGGGTCCGGCGGGCGCCGGGAGGAGGACACCGGCGGAGCCCTGCACTCTCGTGCCCCACTCAGCAGCATCTCCTTGCCCCGTCGCTCCTTCCCCAGCGCTTTAGAGAGGGGACCATGATTTGGAAACGCAGCGCCGTTCTCCGCTTCTACAGTGTCTGCGGGCTCCTGCTACAAGGTAACCCCCGCCCCGCCGCGGGGAGCATCAACTTCTCGCCCATTCCTCATCTTCCCCATTCCACCCCATATTTCCACTCTCCCCCTCCCAGTCCCCCTGTCCCCAGCGATTTCCACCCCCTCCCCCTACTCTCCGGCGCGGCAGGGGGCAGTGGCAGTTCGCACCAGCCCCTCGAATTTCTGAGGCTGGCTCAGCCCTGCCTTCCCAGCAGTCAGCCCCTTTCGCGGCACCTTTCGCCTTTTCATTCACCTGAGCTTCCTTCATCTCACTCCCTCCCAGCCAGCATCCGCCTCCCACGCCTTTTGGCTGGCAACTTGTGCCTCTCTGAACATTCCACGCTGGCGACAACCCCCACCAGCCACCTCCCACATCACGCTCTTGACCGACCCTCTCCATCTCTTGTCATCTCTCTAACCTCCCCCTTTACGGGTCGTCTTTTCTTTTCCCCTCTTCCCACCATCATCACATCCGTGTGTCTTTAAAAAGTGTGTGAGAGCCTGGGAGCGAGCTACCAAGACGTGGAGAACAGCAGCAGCGGCAGCGCCGTGTGCATTGCAATAACATCCCCGGGGGGGACATGTGTTGTGAGACGTGTCATTCACCTAGGAAGAGACAGGAGACTCTGTCTGGGATTTAAAGAAGAAAGAAAGAACGAAAAAAAAAAGAATAAGAAAAAAATGAATGAATGAATAAACCAAGAAATTTAAAAAGGGGAGAAAAGGAAAAAAATTAAAAGACCCAAACCCACTTTATCAACACATCGACTTTTTATTATTCAGTCTGTGTCTTGTCTTTTTTTTTTTAACCAAAGAAATATATGCTCCCCAGCAGTTACTTTACTGCTAAGAGATTTTCCCTTAGATTTCCTACCTCTCCATCCTCTCCCTGCCGCTTCTTTCCGTAATTAATACTATCCTTTCACGTGAAATTTAAGAACCCCTGTGACCGCAGTGGAGGGAAACCGCACAAAACGCTGTTATTATGCAAATCACTGGTTTTGGATGCCAGGTGGCTAGGGAATCTGGGTTCACTTTTCTCCAGACCTTCTTTTTTGGAGGAGGGAGGGAGGGAGCTGTATGGAATGGGAGGACGATGCTGATTATGAAATAAATGGCAAGGCATAGTATAGGAGTGCATGGAGAGAGGACACTTTGGGTGGTGGAGGAGGCAGAGGCGGCGGCGTGCTAGGGCTGGGTGGGCAGGGGCTGTAAGGCGAAAGATTGTTGCTTTGAAGAGAATAGTATAGGGATGTGGCTTGAGTGTGAGATATAGCAAGGATGGATGGAAAATGATGGTTGATAGAATATTTTTAAAGCTAGGTGACTAGGTTTTTTTTTTTTTTGCCTGCCTCTAATTCTTCTCTCATTATTTGCGTATTTGCAGGAAAGATAAGTTGATCAAATTAATTTTTCCCTGGGTAAAAGGGATCTGAAAGTAAGACACACGTAGACTCACTGGCGTGCAAAACCCAATCGGCCTTTGGAGGATTTAAATGAGGTCAATGAACCATCTTTCAGCAAGTTCTTGGAATGCATCCTCTCTCCTGCCCTCCTCCGGGATATAGACTGGGGACCGAATTTTATTTATGCATATTTATGAATGTGAAACAAGAGGCGTGGGCAGAATTTTCCTGAATTAACTAACTGACCTTATAGAGATATTTCACAGAATATTTTTGTGGTACTTTTGTGTATTTTACATTGGGTATAAATTTCAGATATGTCATGTGTGCCAGAATCTCTGTGACAGCAGACAGCACATTCTCCCTGCTTACGCCTCCTGGTCCCATTTCTCACCGTTCACACGCCCATCCTCACACAAGTAACTCGGGTGTCTGACACGTTACTTAGGTTTTTAATCCGCGCTGAGGCAATCTCCCAGAGACCCTACTTCACCTCTCAGTAACTTACATTTCTCAACTGTGCCGTGTGTGTGTGTGTGTGTGTGTGTGTGTGTGTGTGTGCGCGCGCGCGCGCGCGCGTGCGCCGTGTTGGGGGAGTGTGATGTGGGGAAATCAGTTAATTTGGTGATTGCGATGAAAATTCGACACCGCCAGATGTATTTTCCCTGCCAATCTGTGTGTGCTGGCCCCAGCCAGTCAATGCACACACTACTGGGCTGCTGAGAAATTATTTATTGTAGAGCATGTGGGCCATGGACTGCACTTGGGTCGCCTCCTCTCTTCCTTCAACATTTCCCTGTGAATTGTCTATTCAGTGCAGTGCAAAATAACTGTTTGCTGGTGCCTCTCTCTCAGCCTGGAGGAGGATTTACTCTTTCTGTACCCGGAGAGATTCCATCAGCAGCATTCAGGCATGGGTCTCTTTTATTGAGTATGTAAACCAGAGATTAAGACAGTGCTGCTTTTCACAGCAGACTGGGGTGGGGGGCGGTGCGGGGAAGGGGTGTGAGTATAGCAGGGAAAATGCACCACTGCAACCAGCAGCAACACCAGCATTAGGTCCAATAAATAAATAAATAAGCGTCCTATACAGCAACCAGGGAAAGAGCACTAGTCCAACCATGTCTGTGGACTTAGGAGCATCTTAGATCAGGTCATGTGAATACACTAAAAGAGATAAGAGGATTACAAAAAAAAAAAGGAGGGGGCACAAAGCACTATAGGATTGTCTTCTCATGTTTATGGCTGCCTCACATTTATTCACCAAACACCGCTCCACAGACGCATCATACTTTGTTGATATTGTCAGTTTTTGCTCAAACAAATTGCTCATGCCTTCCTTGTGTTAGGCTTGGCTGAAAACATTGCTTCGGGGTTCAGATTTATGTTTCTCCCACTACCCTACCATTTTATTAGGTCTTGGTTAGGTTGTAAAATGAAGACTTTATTTCCTGGACATAGATTAAATACTTAGCAGGTCTTTCCTTTCTATGTTCAGGGAGAACAGGGTGGCAGGGGAACTAGTGAGCGACTGATTTTGGCTAGAGGGAGTCTGCCCTGCCTGCTAGTAGTTATGACTAGACAAATACTATAGTCAGTCAATAGCTTCTTTTTTTAGCTTTATCAGCAGTATAGTGATATTCACTTAAGTAATACTAATCAGTTTATTTAACACATACATTACTATTTCTTGCAGCATACATTATTTAAAGACAAGAAGACTCATTGGAACATATCTTCTCCATGTTTCTGTGTTTTAACTGACTGTATTTTTTATTGCCACCTTTATGTATTTTTCTGGGAAGCAAAATCAATTTTCTGGTTTGTTTGTATGTGGGGTGATAAGCCGGTGGTGAGAAGTCAATGATAAAATGAGTATTTTTTTTAAAGCTTACTTAATTCTGTAACATCTGCCAGTTTGTTTGGCCTCATCCTCATCCTGTCTTTCGGAAATGAATAATAGTTAAATAGAAAGTAACATATGTTTTTGGCCAAATATTTGTTTGGCCAAAGCATAACTTATATACCAGGCTGCTTAAATAGCAAAATTTGATTTCTTGTTAAGCTACAATGCATCGTTTCTTAATTTCCCTCATCATAAAAAGAGGAAAATCTGGAGTAAGGGCAAGGGGCACATTAGAGAAATGAATTTCTTTGCAAGGATTGTGAAAGCTTGCCACCTGTAACTAAGTCCTCTCTTGGCTATAGAGCAGATCCAGTTCAATTGCTAACCCTTGCTGAAACCTTATCCCTTTCCATGCCTGAGGGGGCACTGCAAAGATAGAGAGAGTGCCCTGGGCAGCACAGGAACCAATTCTGGAAAGGGCAATAAAGAAACTAGAGCAAATTATAACAGGAAATAGTCATGCATGCATGCATACAAGACCTGATTTTGTTGAGAACTGTGTTTACTTTTTGGAATCAGTCGTATACAAAAACACCTCCAACACAGATACTGGGGATTTAGTTTGTGTGTGCGTGTTGGGCGGTGGGGGGGGCGTGGTTCTTTTCCTATGGGGTATTCTGGTAAATGATTTGTTATATTTAGTAAAAATATATATTCAAATTAAATCTCATTGGACATACATATTACTTGCCTCAGTATGTGTCATGAACCTCACCTTACAATTTTAGAAAGCACATTAAAATACGTATTTTACTTATATACACTTAATGAAATACCTGTGCTTCCTGAAAGCATGTCTATCCAACTCTTTTACCTCTACATGTATTAACTTTAGTCTTGTCAAGCTCATTTCTTATGCCAAATGCAGTTCTCAAAATATAGTTCACTCACTCCCCCTTTGATTAACAGAAACTGAAAATTGGAGCCTATGTACTTAAATGCCAACAACTGTGGCTTAAATGGTCAAACATCAGACAATTGGTAATTAAGAAAATCTTCTTTGCAAATATGAGGAGTGTCTAGCCTAGTTTTCTATCAAGATGTGGAAGCTTACTTCATTGTCTTTTTCCCATTTCTGTAACTATTAGAACTCTAGAAACATAATATGACAAAGCTAAATACCAACTGAAATGATCTGTTCTTGTGTCCTTCACTAGAAGATAAGACACTTGAAAACTATTTGTCACACAATTGAATAGTGGTAGAATGGCATTTTTCTTAAAGAAAAAAATGACTTAAATCACTTAAAGAGAAAAATGGAAGTGCAAAAATGTTGGAAGACATCCTAAGCATGCATGTGAAGGTGGCCAGGAGTCAACACCAAATGACATCAGTTTCCTCTTTAAGTAGTCTGTGGGATATCAATGGTTGAGACAAGTAAACCTTATTTACTATGAAGGATTTGGAGGTACATTAATAATAGAATATAGACCTAATGTCACATAGATGTTTTATTTGATCTCACTGACATAAACTCTATGATATTTATTGAGAAATAGTCCTCATCTTATTAGACTTTATTAAATCCATTGGCTAAACTATAGCAGCTTGAGCAGATTGAGGAAGCAGAGAGAAGGAAAATCACAAACCAAGGAAGCAGACTCAAAAACTGAAGTCAGGAGCCCTTTGTTCAATTGGAAGATATTGTCTGATTTACTCACTTAAAACAATTCTAGCACCTAACAATTATTATACTTAAGTTTCCTGGGGGTAAGCCCTGTGCCTTATGCATCTGTGCAATTTTCTTATCCTCAGTTTAGTAGATTCATAAATAGTCGGGTTGGATTGAATAATAGATATGTCCTAATTACTTTTGATGGAGTTAAATGATCTCCTTTTCATAATATGTTACTGCTCATAATTGGTTAAGTCATATAAGAGTTCATTTTGACATTTTTGTAACTTATATTGGCTTATTAAAATTTTCCTATATAAAAGTATCACATAAACAAGATACGTTCATAAATCTTTAAATGAATTCAATCTGATCAGACATTTTTTAACATTTTTCCTACCCAATTTTTTTCTTTTCCTTGATTAAAAACCCCAGATACTTTACCTTAGATTAGATCATAAATTAATTTCATAAAAAATGAAGGACATAATTTAAATTTACTCATTTAACCTAAAATATTTAAAAGGACACATTTATTGCCAACATTTTATCTGAAAATGTCAAGCATTTTTGGAGTGCAATTCTGTAGTATCAAGAAAGGCATCTTCTGCAAATTCCTTGTGTAAAGAGGTGGGTGAGGATTAACCTAGAGCAGTGGCAGCTGAAGCCCCCTGCTGTGTGATGATGCAAATGGCATCTCAGGCCTAAAGTGCTCTGCAGAGGCAGCAAACTCACAGGAAAGCAGTCATGTGGCATCAGTGAAATGGGAAGTCTTTCAGAGCTTGTAGTAGACATAAAACATCCTTTGGTTTTTTATAACCAGAAATGATCCAGAGTATTTGTAATCACACGAGCTTATGACAAAGCAAAAGAGAGACCATATATTTTGTTTAGAGATTAATAAATAAATCCTACTAAAGCTATCAATATTTTCATCTGATGAATGGTGAACATTTAATTTTCTTTTAAACTATCAAGAACAGAGGTCAGTTTAATGAAGATGAATAGCAACATTAAAATAGGATTTCTTTGCTATTTTTTTACATGTGTTGGACCTAATAACTATTGAGCTGGGAAACATTCTGTTATCCAGTTCATTCTTTAGTAAGGAGTTAGTCCCTTAATCTCATTCTTATTAGAGCATTTCCTGTGCTATGAGAATATAGTAGTTTCTCTACAAAATAGGGGTTAACTGTTCAGTGTATGTTCAGTTTATTTTGTGTTGTTAAGTATAATTTGTATTATGTCACATCGGTAGAGAATGTTTCCTATCTGAACAATATTATTTATCACATAGTCAAAGTCATCTGATACGTTCTGTAAAAAAGTAACAGTTGTAAACGCTTTGTTATACCATTAAAGCCTATCAGATAAAAGGAACTAATGATGTAGCTTTTTATATTTTGATTCCATTTGCCACAGAACAAAGAAAACTGAACGTGTTGTACATGCTGATTTTTATTCGAGCAGTGAGCCCAATTGGTCCTGTTAATGTCTTCAGTGGATTTTCTTAAACATACATGAAATTGGTTTCATCTTATAAGTATGTAGCCTATTGAAAAATTAGTGAAGTAAATGCTCTGCTTAAGTAGGGATCAGTTAAATATTAATGTCAAAGTCAGAGATGTAATTATTGAGAAAGGAAATATTCCACAGTCACTTACTTATATATATGCACATATATACACATTTAAAGTATGTCATTATTTTTAAAAATGAAGAACATCCTTCTTAATTTTGTACTTAGAGTTTAGGGCTTTCAGGGATGTATAATAGAATGAAGAAAAAGGTAAGAATTGGTTTTGTTTTTACTCATTGTGTTCTTTTGCTCTTTCAATGAAGATTAGGAATTTTTTTTCAGTAAATTTTCTTGGGCTGCAACAATGATTAACAAGCTTTCCACTTAAAACACACACACAAGTCTTGGAATTAATGGAATAACAATAGGGTTGAGTATTCTGGATCTATTTTTGTGCTTATGGAACTGATAATAACTTATTACTACTTGAAAAGATACAGAGCTAAGTTTGTAAGATCTGCTATGGAGAGAAGGGGCCATTAACTATTCACATTATATTTTAGGTCTTTGAAGTAAATATTAAGACAGTCTTTATTCGGCTTTGGGAATAACTCTTTCTGAGTCAGCAAATCATTTTCTCTTAAATATTTAAATTTTCTTTCAGCCATTTCAACGCTGAAGAGCAAGTCCCTGTCTAGTCATGGTTAAGGAGTTATTCCGGGGTTAGATAATGACGTCATTACGGATTGTTTAGAAAATAAAAATAAGCATACATTTGATTTCAGGGAAAAAAATCTCAAAGCTAATTATGATCAAATAGTGCAAATAATTTTACATTGTAAGAAGACAAAGTCCTTTTAAAAGTCAAATTTAGTTTCTAAAAATTTTACATATTTTAGGTTGGTTAATTTACAGTAAGGATACACTGCTTTTCTAAAGTTGTCCTTGAGAACAGAGTGAGAAAGCACCTTTTCTGACAAGGATGTGCTGCCGTCTGCTAAGTGTATAGCTGTTATATTGATTTGCTGTAATTTATAAAGCCAATTAATTTGTTCTTGTAAAGAAATATTTTTAGCTTTTAGGCTACAATTGTTTGTATTTTAAAATGCAGATGCCTTTCATAATGCTTATTTAAACATCAAGGCTTAAAATCTATAGTGTGTAATATATGTCCTAATTTTCTTAATAAATTCATATTTTACATTAGCTTGTCCTGTATCCCCCTTAGGGGAAAATGTCCATGACATTCATAACTTCTGTTCATTCTCATGCCTTATGCATCTCTCTTTTTCAATCTGGAGTTGTAGGCTTAAGTTTAAGTGAGAGATAATGCATCAGAAATTAGAATATTTATATTTAAAAGCAAAGAAAAATATATAATAAGCTTTTTATTTAATTGCCATTTCTTTTCTGCTCTCTATTTTATGTGCTGAAGTCTGAATAGCAACTCAGCTTCTTTTATAATCTCCAGGAATATAATATCCCTCCCATTCCCTGCCCATGCTACCAACTTGAAAGATCCATTAAAATAAATTAATGGGGAATGCAGAATAAAGAAGTGGAATTGTGCTAAAGGATATGTACCAAATATGTTTAGATTGGGTGTTTTCCCTTTCAACTCCCAAGGAGCACACCTCAGTGTTTTAGCAAGGATAAAACCTGTTAGATGTGTGTCAAATTGTTTTTATTATTATTACTGCATTTTTGAAAGCTCCATTCCACAGTCTCTTAATAAAAATGGCAAAAAGAAGAGGAAAGGAATGTGAGTCAGCCAGCCAAACACACAGAGAAATGCCTGGCAAAGCCGACTAAATTAGCATATGCTAGGTTGAGTATTTCCCTCTGTTGTTACATAATCCCTGTCTAATACGAAATCAGTTCTCATACTTAACCCTTTCTGGAGGTTTCGAATTCTCCCACTGTTCTATTTTTATTTTGCTTCATTTATTTTCTCATGAATTGTGTAAATCATTCAAGGGCTTTTAGGTCAAGTTCTTTTTATTCCCTCTTCAGCCTTTCTGTATACAAATGTTCCATTCTGTGTCCAACTTCAGGATTCGAGAATCAACTTTTCTATAGCTTCCTCTGAGAGGATCTAATTAGCATTTCAGTCTCCCTTTACTCATGTGCAGCTTTCTTTAGAAAATGTATTAGTTCTATGAGGTTCCCCTAAGGATTCATAATACTCTAGTTTGTTACATGTACTGTGATATTCAGTGTGCCTTAATTATGCACGTGTCCTCATTTCAAAGCCTTTTCAGGGATCATGTGGGATAGAACAGGGGTCTGGCTGTAAGTTCACTGTCATGTATTAATGTGTAGGTGGTATTCAGAGAAGGATGTTTCTGAAGGCAATTATATATCTATGACTCCAATATAGCAAGCAGTTACTCACATTCTGCACTTACTAGTGCCCTGCCAAGGCAGAATTAAATTCACCATTGTGATACATAATACAGTGTCTGTTATTTCTAAATAACAGATACTGCTCTAGGAATGAAATAAAATAATGACTGAAAATGTGTATCCCCTACCCTGAATAGAGATTGTTCCTTTCACTTTCCCAAACAAAAAGAAGAATCAGAAATTGTTCCTCAGTCAATAC
The DNA here is from genome assembly GCA_028533165.1 of Leontopithecus rosalia. Lineage (NCBI taxonomy): Eukaryota > Metazoa > Chordata > Mammalia > Primates > Cebidae > Leontopithecus > Leontopithecus rosalia. The sequence goes on along the minus strand of CM052665.1, from coordinate 8,526,614 downwards.
TCTATTCCTTAACTAGCCCATTAACATATTTTGCTATGGTGGGATCTTGAAGTTTTGCTGGTTTTTATGTGAGGCTGTAGATATTTAGCCAGTATTAATTGCCTGCAGTCTTTATGGACTGCCAAATGTCAGTGCATTGCCAAATTTGAGACATTTTATTTTTGGCTTTTAATATGGATGCAATTTGAATACTGGTAAGAATAGAGAATATAGAGAGACACTTAACTCAACAGAGAGAGGCAGACATCTTTTTCTTAAAGAGACTTTATTTGTGGAGAGATTCCTACAAGAATCCACTGGTTTCATATGTGTTATACAAACTATCACATTTTCCTATATTACATGAGTTTGAGAGTACATTTATATTAATTATACCCTTTGACTTACATGTCTTTCTCTGTGTCTTATGTCTTATTAAAAAATTTGTGGTTTAATTAGTAACTGCACCTTGTGTCTTTTATTCTTTCATTTATGCTTATGGCAATAAAAAGCATTTTATAAGCTGATAAAATAAATATTTTTGACATTTTTGTTTGATTATTTTATACATTAGCATCATTTTTGAAGCTATAGTTTTAGTTTTAGTAGACAAAAGAATGCCATCTGCCCTCTATTGATTATTTTAAGCATTTATGTCTTCTTAGTTCATGAGAGAACTGAGCATTTGATTTTATCTATTCTATGATCTATAGAAACCTTTGTATATTATTGCTATAGTGTTTTGAAGGTTATATGTTTATCTGCCTGTCTCCTCTAGTGGACTGTAAACCCCTAGTGTACAGGGCTGAAGTCTTAGGCTTCATTATATTTCAAGTGCCTAATCAAATGTCTGGTCTGTGTCTTTTAAAAAAAATGTTTTCATTTCATTGATTGATTAGTTTTCTTCTAATAGATTTCATCTTGACACAACTCTTTAATTGAATCCAGATAATATTTAAGTATTTACATTATAACTGCCAAAATGCCAATACAGTATTCTAAATAGAATAAATATTTTCAGTGACTTTTCATTTGCATGTAATATATAGGAAGAAGGCATAAATGCCCCCTAGGAAACAAAAAGAATTCTAAATAATGGTGTACTTCACAAAATATGAAATAATTGCTTTCAGTCAGGTCAATCAGTTCAAATATGCACTGGAAACATTTCTTTGAATCTTCCTGATTTCTTTGGGTATTTTAACCCCTTATCTTTTATCTGCTTTCTAAAGATATTATCTCTAGCTTCAAAAATATTCCTGATGATGACTTTGGTTGAATGTGAAGCCACATTATCCTTGTTGTTGTACTTTGAGTAGCTGGCATTTCCGGATAAATGTATAAACAAAGAGGAATTACAAGCTGACCTTGATCCACCAGATTATGTGTAGACTGACCTGCTTTTTTTACTGCCAAGCTACAGAGTAGAGGATCTCTGATTAGTCCCTGAAGTAAAGATTCAGGATGCATTCTTTTCAGTTAACTGGCAGAGATTCTGTCAATATTATTTAAAAGGCCCTTTAAAAATTCTAAATATTGGTCTGTGTTTTTAATGAGTAGTTATTTATGCTTATGCAATTGATGACACATATTTGCTGTGATTTAATTTGATTATTTTGCATTACATAGACAGAGGAAGGGTGGAAATATTATATGCTTTTTAAAGAAAATTTAAATATAGTTACTGGAAACCCAATACCAAGGGGGAGAAAAGACTCTACAATTTGTAGTGACTATATTTTCGCATGAAGTGTTTTAAGAATGCTTTTTCTAAAAAGTCCCAGTGAAATGTGGCTTTTCTTAAAAGTCATATAGTTTTTCTTCATATTTTAAAAATCAATTTCCCTGATGTCTTTTGGATTTTTGACTGTTTCGTGACTCTTAACATTTGAAAAGATATTATTAACTAGGCTAACTTAAGATTTACCTGAATGCCAGGTGCTGAAATCACTCTAACGTCCTCACAGAGAAATATATATTCTGTAAATAAATGTCCAATGAAGAAAAGCTAGCTCAATTTATTAAGGTTCTTGCCACTTGATACAGCTGGTATTAAGAATTATATTCTCTCATAGCTTCTATTAGCACCCAGTCTTGCTATATGTTAAAACATGTCCATATGATTCTGTAGCTGTAGAATAAACCTTCTTCTTGAATGTGGCTTCTGTTTGGCCCCTGCTGATCAAGTTTCCAGACACTCGTGAATTAAAGGAAGGGTAGTTTTTGTTGAAATTTTTGTTTGAAGAAATTTTTGTTGACTGTTTTACTGTTGCAATGAAGCATTGTCTAATATGTTACTGAATTTATTCATTATATTGAGGATGTTCCTGTAAACCTATTATTAAATACGACATATTTTAATTTTTTGTGTGTAACTACATAGTATCTGAAACTGGAAATGTGAGGAAAAATTATGCCTTCCTCTTTCTCAAGACTTTTAGTCATAATGATTCACTCAGAAATTGAATTTCAGTTTGTTATAAGAAAGAAAATCCTTTACCTGATACTTTGCATGCTAAACCATTTCAGACCAATGTTCTTGTCCAGAGACATCAAATTAAACACAATATTCATAATATATGTCAAATGAATATTGTACTGACAGTACTTATTTTATGAAAAGGATATTGTACAAAAGGTACTGACTTTACAGTAAGATTTCATGGAAAGATTTTAAAAATTACATGTTCTATTGAACATTTACAAACATGTTAAAAATCAAGTAAAAGTTAGAGAGGGTAGTTTTATGTTCACTGGTTTGCTTTTTTATTAACATACAAATTCTATGGATGGGATAAAACTAATGGTGTTACCATTTAGTAACTTCATTTCTCCATATCATTTCTTTCCATGAAATTGCCAATGCTATGATGAAAGTATTACTAGAGAGATAAGAAGTGCATAGTATTTTAGAGGTCTGATGGAAATCACTAAAGTCAGATTTATCTTAAACTTTGTCTTGCTTTACCCAATTTTACTGACTGTACAATTATAGACTATCAACAAAGCAGAACATGCTATCCCTGAAGGCTGTGACAACATAAGGGTACATGTTTTAATAAAACATATATCCTCCATGGGTATGGACAGGCTGGGGAGATTAGTATATTTTATCATTTGGTCTAACTATAAGGTAAAAGTAAATTCCATCAGGCATTAGGAATATTTCCTCCCAGGAAGTCTCATCACCTAGTCATACCATGATGGACTACAGAGGTGGATTGGCAATAGAGGAATGGGGCAGAACACCAGCAGAAGACATGGTCAAATTGTGGTTCTTGTAGAAGTGGTAGTGAGATTGGCATGGGGGAAGCCTTTTATTTTGTAGTGAGAGTTCTTTATTCTACAAAGGGAGGAGCTATCAATGAACTAATTAAAACTTTGATTTTGGAAGTGCCTTGCAGCAGTAAGACATGATGGTAGGAAGCCAGAGACCTAAGTTCTCATGCAAGCCATGCCACTGTCTCACAGGCCTTGAGCAAGTTACTCCTCTTGCAGCTTAATGTTTTCAGCTGTAGACTGAGAGGTTGGAAGCACATCTGTTCTTTGGTGATGTAGAAGAAACTTACGGATGATTATAAACTGCAGAAATGGCATTTTTCTTTTTCCTTTCCACCTAAAGATGTTTTATAACATAGCGTAACATTAACTGCATGCTCTTAAAATAACGTTTACTAAAATCTTACTTTTTATCCATCTATCCATCTATGCATCGTTTAGTGCTTAAGGTTTTTACAAATGTAAACAGAGTTTTTATTTTGTTATATGTGCCTCTATAAATTTCAGGGCTTTTGTTTCTCTGTCAATGAAGTTTATGAAGTAATTTTGTAGTCATCAGCCTGAGTTTTGAGCCATACATACTTTTCTCACAAAATCACATCCATAGATCAACTCTGCAAATTAGGGAACTGTTTTCTTGTTGGTCATTTTTATTATTAGGAAGTGGACTGGATTAGGTTTTTCAATTTTGAATTTGATTGTATATTTCTGTGTATTTAATGCACTTGTAAAATTTCTTTGGTCATTTTATTCTTCATAGCCTTTGTTTTTTTTAATCATAACTTATTCATTGATTCATTTTTCAACAAAGACCTATTTGAAGGCAGAGTTTTAAAATGCTGGATATATAAATGAACGACATGGAAACAATCTCCAACCTTATGGAATTTACAGTCTAGTGGTGGCTACATAATAAACAAAACAAAATATGTAACACCTTTCCGTTTTGTTTGTTTGTTTTTTTGAGGTAAAGTCTTTCTCTGTCACCCAGGCTAGAGTGCAGTGGCGTGATCTTGGCTCACTGCAACCTCTGCATTCCGGGTTGAAGTGATTCTTGTGCCTCAGCTTCCCATGTAGCTGGAACTACAGGCATGCACCACCACACTGGCTAAGTTTTGTATTTTTAGTAGAGACAGGGTTTCCCCATGCTGGCGAGGCTGGTCTGGAACTCCTGGCCTCATGTAATCCACACACCTGGATCTCACAAAGTGTTGGGATTTCACGGGTGAGCCCCTCTGCCCAACCTGTAATGCCTTTCTGAATTAATATTAGAAATTTTATTTTTATAGTAATATCTTTTCAACAGCAACAGAATGTGAATATATCAATGAGGATGTGAAATCACTGGTTTACAACAACGGTGTAAACCTCACTGGGCTTTTTAAACTTAAGGTTAAAGAGCTCTCATTTCCTCCAGTCATTTACCCTGAAAACGTTCTCAGTATGATGCCAGTTTCTTTTTTTATTATTATTAATACAACTTGAAAGAACCTGATAAGTGAACAAGAAATATTCAAGCATGTTCTATTCTAACTGATTTGTTCAAGAGGATGATTCATTTAATTTCATAAAGGCTCAGTGGGCCAGAACAGTAGATGACCAGGTCAGCAGAGGGAATGTAGGGGAGAAGAGGTCTGTGAGAAGGATCTATGTAACAAGCAACAATATTTAGTTTTTTAGAGCTGGAGTTCTGCTTGAGCAATTCTGATGTTACCAGCGACATTCATTTAAAGAGCTACTGATGCCTCAGGGAAAACATTTTTAAAGTGTCCTATCTAGAAACAATGCTTCTTATAATGTGTCATATATATATTAAAACTCCCTCCCTTGCTTATATTACAATACATCATGCTTGGTTAAAACCTGTACTTACATAGTTTAGCTTTTTGAAAGTGTCATTTTAGTGTTGTTGCTGAAACCCTTCTTCCTGTTCAATATGGTTGAAATATTAACCACCTGGTCAGCAAAGCTGAGGAATAGATGGAGATACCAATTAAGAACTTTAAAAATAAAATGAATTTTATAAACAATTATTTAAAACATTGGAGATAAATACATCATAGGAACCAGCTACAAATATTCTTAGTGTCATTATTTCACTTCCTTTAATGTTTAACTTTGATGACCCCAAGATGGGAATATCACATTTCTAACAGATTGTATGGTATTTTTGAATATTACTAGTTATTACTAGTGATATCCCTGGAATGTACAATGTACATGTTTCAGTAGATAAGCTAACCCTTTGTAATTTTTTATATATACTTTGGAAATCATAATAATGGTGGACTAGCATTTATAATAGTTCTACTTAGAGACTTACTTATTTGGATTACACACAGTAATACAGTGCACTGTTAGAAAAACTTTCCTTACCCATTAACTTTAATTTTACTTTCTTTTGGTTTTAAAATAATTTTAATTCAAGTTAATGCTGTGCTGCATGCGATAAATAGCTAGAGTATAGTTTCAAATTAAATTATTTATTTTGAAATATATTCAGTTTTCCAAAGTCTGAGATGCACACATATTTCGAAACTTTTATAAAGGGAACTAGGTGGTGCTGTTCTGTCGTCTTTGTGTCTTAGTGCTTCTTTGGTGCTGTTCTCTTCATTAAATATTCTCATCCAATAAGTGCATTAAGTAAGGTACAGCTTTGATCTCCTAGTAGTATTATTTTTTATTAACCAACTAAGTTTAAATTGATTTTGTTTCTTTGTTTTCCACAGTATTTTTTACAGTAAATAAAAACCATCTTCCTAAGCAGCAAGATATATCACACTTTATTGCTTACCTCATTTCTGTAACATTTAAGACAATATATTGCATTCTGATGTGTTCAGAGGTTTGTTATGTTTTTTTAAAAAAACCTTGTACTTAGCTTTTTATTTGACAAATCTTTGATCATTATTAGAGTCAGAGGTTAAAATAGTAATATTTTTGTCCAGTTTAAGGTGATTTAGTATAAAATGCTGCAAATAAGTTATCTCAAGAAAAAACATTTATTTGTAACCATTATTTGAAATAGTACAGATTTCATTAAGTCTTGAAAAAGAAAAGAGAAAGGTTTCTCTTGAAAGGAAATTTTGTTTGCCTAATTTACCTCTCTTTCAAGAAAAGTGACCTCAATTAGGCTGTCTGTTAATCTTTTCATGTTTCAGGATGTTATTAAGATAATTGTACCTTCCCATAATCTTGGTGGTATTTGACAGTCCAAAATAAAACAGTTATTTAAACCAAAATAAGTAAGCAATAAACAAAGTTATTTTACTCTCCATATATGTTTAGGATACTAGTATGTCTGTGGTATATTTTATTGGTAATGATAATAGCTTCTTTCAGATACCTTTACATTTTGGGAAGGCAAATAAGAGAAAACTTACAAGAGATTGGAATTTTTTTCATCAATATCATCCTGTATTCTGTAGAAACAATTGCAAGCTAGGTTTCTTAATGATTTTGTAATGCAATTTATGAAGTTTATATTTTATATTTTCTAATGAAAATCTGGATATAAAGTAATGAAGCACTCTAAGAGTTCTAACCGAGTACCTCCCTGTAGAATCATAATTCTGCATACCTCTCATTTTGAGTGGGGAAAGATAATTTATATTTTTTATTTCTGATATAATAAATTCTACTTACTGCTACCTAAATCATGAAAACTTTAAGTTTTACCTTAATAGAAAAGTCAACCTTATATAGAAAACTCTTTGTGTTTTCTGTTATTTTCCACGTCTTTTACCTGTGGAAGAGAGAATCAATACAAAATTTCAAAATGTTTTCACAGGATGTCATCTTACAAAGTAGAGAGATAATCTCCAAGATGAACATCTTCTAAACTAATAAATATAAGTGAAAGCACTGCTAGACCTCTGTGCTCATGTCTGGCCTCCATAAACAAAGAGAAAGTCAAAGGTATTATACAAGTTTAGACTGGAACGTCTGCATAGAAGAACTGGCTATAGATCTTTATCACCTTTATGTATGTATTTCTTTATTATACTGAAAGAAAACAGAATCTCCAGAGAAGAATTGATAGAGAGTTATAACTGATGTCCACAAATCAAGGATTGATTGTCCCCAAGGGTACTGACGTCATTGCACATGGTGAAAGAGATTTGAATATAACTAGATAAGAACATAGGATGATCTTTGGTGCAGGATGTCCAGCACCTGATTTCTTAGAAGAGAACTGATAATGAAGAACCCTAACACAATTGAGAGGTAGGTCTAAGTGATAACCACCATATGACCAAAAATAAAACAATAACCTTTGGGAAACTATCTTACCACAAACTTAATATACTCTCATATACAACTTATAAACTGGGAAGTTTCTGGTTGACTTTGCGCAATCCCAGCACTTTGGGAGGCTGAGGCGGGTGGATCATGAGGTCAAGAGATCGAGACCATCCTGGTCAACATGGTGAAACCCTGTCTCTACTAAAGATACAAAAAATTAGCTGGGCAAGGTGGCGCGTCCCTGTAATCCCAGCTACTCAGGAAGCTGAGGCAGGATAATTGCCTGAACCCAGGAGGCGGAGGTTGCAGTGAGCCGAGATAGAGTCATTGCACTCCAGCCTGGGCAACAAGAGCGAAACTCCGTCTCAAAAAAAAATTAAAAATTAGTACTTTACTCCTTCTATATTGGCATTAATATGAATGGAGGTGATTGGATGTAATAATTAGGGCATGTTTTGTTTTGTAAATGCATCCAGAGGCTCCTCTAATTAAAGCTTTGCGTTTAAAAACTCTCAGATTTTCAAAAGCATCTTATTATTGGCTACATAGGTTTAGACATGAAACTGTAAAAATACCACAACAGAATAGTTCTTAATAGCAGAGAGCAATGGTTTCATCCTTGATTTATTTTCATGCAATGTTGACGTCAACAGAAGACAACACTTCCAAAAGCAGCGTCTACATTTAATTCCCAATGTGTCAATCAGTAGATGTTTCAAAGAGAACATTGCTTGCTTTAACCTATGATCTTTATATTTGGGGAAAACTTGACATTTGGAGGAGCCATATTCCTTATGCAAAAGTTTAAAAATAAAGACTTTGAAGGAAAATAAAGGCATCTACAAAAAGTTTGTCTTTTCCTTTCACCTAAATATAAAATATATAGAGTAAATTAGGGATTTATGGCAAATATTTAGAAATGATAAAGGTGTATTTGCTCATCTGGACATTAATAAATTAGTATAAATGTGCTAATATTCTAAAGTACTTGATATTATTTAAAATATTAGTGTCATTATCAGGAAATGCATATTGTTTTCTTGTTAACTTGTGCATATTTTCTGTCTTTTCCCTGCTGGTTGATAAGCTCAGTGAATGCAGAGTTATCTTTTACTGTTTTAATAATCCTCTTCCAAAATATTGTCTGGCACACAGTTGTTCAATACATTTTAGTTGCATGAATAAATATAATTATCATGTGTTATTTAAAAAATAAGAATCTTTACTTCTTGAGTAGCTTTCTATAGTGAACAGAAACCAAACTGACACCTATATGAAAATGTACCTACTTAATATTAGTAAAGATTAAGTAGAGTTAAGTCCTTTCTCAGACACATCATTTTCCATATTTGACAATAAGTTATTTATAACTTGAAAAACATTTGTAATTGTATTTATGTGTTTATGGCATAAGACTTAAAGCACAATACCACTGTTTATTTAAAACAGTAAAAGAGAAAATGGAGTGGAGGAATGTACCTGCTGAAATGCCATAAGAAGACTTTTCTAAGTCTAAATGTACTGTTTTATTCCTTAACATTGCTAGGAGTTCAGCATATGTTTGTGTGTGTGTGTGTGTGTGTGTTATTTATATTAGAAATGGAAATTCATGGGATTATAACTGAATTATATAAAAACAATAAAACCAAAGATTATAATAGGCCATAGGAGAAATTCTACATAAGAAATGTGTTTTAGCAAAATTGAATGTTAAGTTTCAAATAAGTTCTATGGCACTTGAGATTTAAACATGATCTCATTTCAACCCTATTTAAATCTTATTTCAGGGGAAGCATTGTGTAAATGGAAAGTACAAAAGATAGGGGCATCAAGAATTAGAGTTCTGATTATGGCTTTGCCATTGGCTCTTCTCTCACCCGGGGAAACAGCTCATCTCTCTAGAGGTCAGTTACTCAGAGGGTGTTAGGCTTGGATCATCTCCAAGGTCTCTTTTCAACTTGAAGACTGACTCCAATTCAACAGCTAAAATTAAGTAAATGGATATGCTTTGCAAAGGTTAGAATATGATTATGTCTTTTTTGTTAGAAGAAAAAGTTTTAATCCGGCAAAGGTGTTATAAAATCATGAAATATATCACTAGCGGTGTTTGTAAAATTCTACTGATGCACGATTCTTTCATGTGCTTTAAAAATATGTTGGCTGCTTGTAAAAGGGAGGAAAAAGATATGTGTGTATATTTATTAATGTATGTATTTATATATTGGCATACTTATTGATATCTAAGTATATAAATCAATAAATCTTATGGTTACACGTTTCCATTTGTTTAAAAAATGTGTGTGCCTGTGTACATACTTCATTGCATTTCTGACTTTTCACAGTATTCTCTGTAAATAGAGCCATGAGTAACTACAAGAGGTATCTTTGAAGAAATATTCAATTTTGTAAAACAGTTCTTCTAAGAAAAATCTTAAATTATTAAAACTTATCATCATTAAGGGGGAGAGAAATAGATGATTCCAGGAATAAACTTCAATAAATGAAGATGATTTTACACTCAGTGCCATAAACAACTATTTTTTTAATTCATAAAAATGCAAAGAAAGACAATGTTCTTCAATTACTCCAAAAATACTTTAGATTTTTATTAAGAAATAATTTCCAGGCAGGATTCCTAGGCTTTAAAATTAGAAGTGGTGAAATAATTTTTGGTATCTAAAGAAATAGATTGAATTTTTCATCTTTCTTGGAATAATTAAAAGTGTGCTATCTTCAAGATAAAGTAATAGAACCGAAGGACTTCAAATCATGGGATTCAAATCTTGAAACCAGTTTGTACATGTAACTAATCCCAAATTTCACTTTTATTAAATAGAAGTTGTGTTAAGAAAGCCAAACGCCTATTATTTCCTTTGTCAATATGTCATTAACGGTTTTATTGATTAATTTAGAGTGGATTTTAGAATAACCCTGATCATAGTCATACGAAGAGTTAAAATCTCTTCATTATGGAGCCAGGCAAATGCGTAGTGTTTATAGTCGTTCTAGAAGGTCAGTCCTCAGACTAATTCACCGACAGCCCCAGATGCCTGGCTTAGCTGCCAACACAGTTGCTTTCGAGTCTGCCAGAAAGTCAGCTGCAGCTGCAGAGAACATTCTTTTTTTTCCCGCCCATTGCTAAGTCTGTGGATTTTACAATTGCCATGAAACGAACAGAATTAAGAAATGTAATTCAGGGTGAGGATCACCTCACTTACCCTATTAATGGGTTTCAGAGTAATTTATTATGAACAGCAAAATATTAACAGATAAAAGAGTTTTTGAACATGTGCATGTTCTCAAACGATTTAGTCACATTTTGGAAAGTGCTTTTCAAAATGTGGTGAGGTTGTCTTCCAGTTTCAGATTCTTTCTCACTCATTTTTTGAATTCCTGACAGGATAATAATGAGAAGACCTAGCATTTTTGTTGTACTGTTATCTGCAGTTGGAGGAACATAACCACTGGTTACTGGTACAGAGAGAGCTAAGATGGTGTGGTTTTGAAATCTAACAAACATGACCTGTGTTCTTCCTTTGCTGTGTATCTTCAAATAAGTGATGTTACCTCTCTGAGTTTAAGGCATTTCACCTCAGAAATGAACATTGTGATATCCAGTTTAAAGGATATGGTGAGGGTTAGTAAGTTAGCATAATAAAATGCCTTGTATCATGTCTGGAAACTATGGGAACTCAATAAATAGAGATACTGTGAGAGGAAATAAAAATTTGTTAGCTCCAAACTTTATATTAGATCCTCAGAATTTTGGATGCACAATGAGCTGTAGTATTTTGTAAAATATGCTTGATAAGTAATATAGGAATGTTTAAATAAAGGCAATCTAAGGAGAACAATTAGAACATCCTGTTAATAATTCCAGAACATTTTTAAAGGATATGACATAGTCTTTCATTTTAAAGTCTAAGCTTGTTTGGTCTAGGGTGCCAAAGAAAGGAGGGGCATAGAAGACAGAAAAGGGAGGAATCTGAAATTGTATATTACTGTTTATAAATCTATACGTAAGTACCGAGAGAAAAGTAGCCATAAAGTCTTTAAAAGCAATTTATGTTAAAGTTACATTACTTGAACTTTGGGTCCCCTACAGCTGTAAAGACAACCTGAAGAACACTTCCGTATTTGAGTGTAAACAGCTTCTACCTTTTCTTTCCCTATCTTTCATTTCCCCCTCCTGCCCCTCGGTCCCTCTCTTTTCTTTCTTCCTCCTTCCCTCCCTTCTGCGTTTTCTTCTTTAAAAGTAAATCAGAATATGCTGCAAAGAGTCTTTCTCTTTGTTGGAAGTATTCAATATATTCCTGGAAAGAGTCATCTTACTTTGGTATAAATGGATTTCAGAAACTAAATGAAATCAGATATCAACATCATAGCCAAAAATTGTGCCACACAAGTAGAAAATGTTGCCAAAGTCTATGTGGTGAGTATATTCTGTTGCTTTTCTGCTTTCAAGTATAATTACATTTTAGTGAAAGACTTTATTTTAGACAGCAAGAGAAACCCAGCTTACATTGTCTTCACATTAGTTTTAAGTGAGGTCCACAGAAAATTAACAACTTTTAAACTGTGTTTTTTAAATAATCTAATCAAAATTAAAAATTGCCAGCCTCCTGCTGAGAAGCTATGCATACATTTGAAATACCAAGATTTGACATCTTTCCCCTCACATGACTTTTGGATAGGGTGGATTTATTAGTCCTTCTGATGTCACATTAGATGTGACAGAATTTGCATATAGTCAAGTTTTTTTTTGTTTTTTTTTAATTAATTAAATATTCATTTGTGTTTCTAGATGTTGACATAAAATAAACTCCAATTTTTAGTATTTCAAAATAAATATAAGCCTGTAAATTAAAAGTAGCATTTTAAACAGGTAAAATTTTTATGATTTATGCAGACGGGATTTATTCAGACAGTCTGTACTAAGATGAACTAAATATCTGGATATAAGTCTGAAAATCTAAGATCAGTATTTCTACCAAGGAGGTAAACTAATTGTATTTTTAGGTTTTCATTATTAATATACACACACAATTTTCTTTAAAATTTGAGCTGGAATTTTGTAAACAGTACTAGTCTAGAGATATGAAACTAATATCTTAACAGACAATACAAAATTACTTTGCAAAAAATAAAATAGATTACTTAGCATGAATAGTGTATCAATCACTAAATGTGAAATGGAAATATAGTGTTGTGACACATAGATTGAAAACTACAAAGAAAAAATATGTAAACATATATATTCAGGATTCATCTTTTCAATTTGATAGAATATATATATGTAGTCAAGTTGTTTGTTTTTCCTTTTGTAAATAAAATACTCATTTGTGTTTCTAGATGTAGACATAAAATAGACTCCAATTTTTAGTATTTTTGAGACAAAGTCTCGCTCTGTCACTGCAACCTCCGCCTCCCGGGTTCTAGCAACTCTCCTTCCTCAGCCTCCCACGTAGCTGGGACTATAGGTGCGTGCCACCACGCCCGGCTAATTTTTTGCATTTTAAGCAGAGGGGGGTTTCAGCGTGTTAGTCAGGCTGGTCTGGATCTCCTGATCACGTGATCTGGCTGCCTTGGTTTCCCAAAGTGCTGGGATTACAAGCTTACTGTGAGCCACTGCACCTGGCCAAAAATATATATTTTTAAATGTTTAACTTTAATTAAACAGGCCATTCATGGCATCTTATTTAAAATGGCATAGTTATATTTTCATATATCCTATTTGAATAGTAAAGACTTGATCTTTTATTTTGGAATGTATCATTTTTGTACTCTGACTGAAAGACAATTAAAAATAGATATAAAGTTTTTTCTCATCAGTTTTTATTTTTCCATCAAATATTTTGGGAATCACAGCTTCTAATCTGTAAGTGCTATGCTAAAAATAAATCCCGGTAAAATCAGTTTGTTTTCTTCTTCTACAGATTTATTGTCTATATCTTTTTTTTTTTTTGAGAGTGCATATTTTATTATTCCTGTATAGTAGTTCGGAATTTGACTATTATGCCTAGAATTCCAAAGCCAATTTTTGATAAATTAATTTTATGATAAATCCCATGGGCATCTTTTAAGAGAGTGCTGATGAAATAATACCTGCATGTTGCAGGGAAAGCTTTTTTCTGTTCAAAGTTCTTAGAGGTGTCAGAAATCATTGTCTGCCTCCCTTTATTTCTGCCTGGAGCCAAGCAGGGAATTAGGAGAGGAAGAGAAGTGCTCTACACACAATGGCCTTCAGTGAACGTTATTGATGACTAGACACCTGCTAGGATGTAAAGGCATTTAATCCATATTATTTTCCCTTTTAACTTGTCAACTCAGACATGGCAGCCAGAAGAGTATTCTGTCAAACATTATCCTTTGCATTGCATTACAATTTTTATTTTTCATTCTGGAAATTTCAATATGCAACACAAGTGGGCCTTTAAATAATATATTTAGCTGCATGATGATAAACTGGAAAAATATGTTGTCTGAATATCAAAACATTCAGCAAGCATGATATACATAGGGGCAAATTATCAACTTCAAGAAATTATTTTATAATAAAGATGCCCAGTATTGTAAATCACTTTGAGACTTTCTATTTTTATAAATGGTTGATTCATTGTGATTAACCACCACCTGCTACTAAGGCAACATTAAGAATTTATTTTGCTTGTATTTATTTTGAAGGGTCTTTCAAAAAGGAAAATATATATATAATTTTTTTTCCTGAGAACAGACTAAATCACATATTCTCAGGAGATGGAAACAGTGAGTTCCTCTACTGCAGAAATCTTTGTCTCCCATGCCTAGGCTAAAGTCTAATACATGGTAGCCTCCCAATGTTAGAACCTGAGAAATTAGCTCACCCAGACATATTGAAATAACACAGGTTTTATCAATTTTTCTACTTAGGAATGTAAGCATTACATTAGCTAACCTTTGACCCAAGAACAAAGTAAGGTATCCAGCATCTTGGGGAAATGATTTGTGACACATATAAGATTTACAGGCAACTAAAAAAATTTTTATCACTTAAATAGAAACCTTTGTATAATATATCTTCTCTTGCAGAAAATGCTAAAAATAATTTAACTTTTCCCAACATCTCAAGCAACTCTCATCTGGTATCTGCTACACTAGATCACAGAGTCCTGCAAATCTTTTTGAGCTTTTCCGTCTCTCACCTAATTGTGCATTATGCTTCTGTTTTACAGTCACTTTCTTGAATTATTTTTATAATTTGAAGTTAAGAATGCAGGTTAAAAAATAAATGTGTTAAAAATCCACTTAACATACATATATGTGAATATATACACGTATATAAAATACTCTTATTTTAAAAGGCACAAACAAGAGCAAGAGGGTTAGTGCTAATTAATACAGTACATCTAGGTATCTAGGCCTGAGCTGTTTCCCATGTTGCAGCCTCTTATTTTGAACTGCCTCCCGTATTTCTTCACCAAAAGATGTGTAGGCACACAAAAGTGTAACGTGTCCAAAGACTGGACTCATTATCTTTTCCAGCCAGCTGCCTCTCTCCAGGCCTTCTGCATCTTTGCAATTCCCTAGCTCAGTTAATGCCCTCATAGCCACCTCAACATTAAGCTAAAAAAAACACTTGAGGCTGTTCTTAACCCCTGCATCTCCCTTACCTCCCATGCTAACTTAATTCACAATCTCTATGTGGCCTTTTCGTTTCACCTCCATTGCCATCACCTTGTTTGAATCATTGAGGTCTTTCATCTTTACTACTGATACATTCTCTCTTTCAACAGCTAGTCCCCACTGCCTCTCACCCTCCGCAGTCTCCAGCTTTATATTCCTTAAAAAAAGAAAGAAAAAAGGTCAGGTTACTTTTCCCTACTATGAAAAGCTCTCTACGGGATCACTCTTTTCAATACTAATTAAAGAACAAACTATTTAGCTTGACGCAGAAGACATTCTCTTTCTGACCCCCCAAGCTGGCTACTTACTGCTAGCTACTCCACCCACTCTCTGAGAGTTCTATTTCCATTCAACTTGAAGCATTTTCAAAAGCACACACATCTTTGTATCACTTTAAGCCTTTACACATGCCAAACATTAATGGGTAAATGAGTGTACTAATGATTTCAAGTGTAACTCCAAGTAACCTTGAAAATAAGCCATATTATTTTCAAGGTATTTCTGTTTCTCTAGGTACCCAGAGCTTTGTGAGACAGTGTTTCTAATACTGAAATGTAATAGATAATAAGATTGTGCATTCAATTTTCTATAGAAGCCAGTAAAAGAAAACAAGATGAAACCAAAGGAAAGAGATTCAAATTATTTTTTGGAATGTGGGTTCCTGTTTTTGGCTCAAGAGTTATTGTTCTAAATATAATTAGCTTTGATATAATTATATGACCCTGATACTTAAGTGAAGCCCAATGCGTGAATTTTTACAGGAATATGTATATGCATATAATTCTATATTGTAATAAATTGCCAATAATATTCTTTTATAACCTTAAGAACTATATCATATGAATTCAGTATTTGAAGTTATTATTCAAAAGTTATGGGCACTCTGGACAGCAGATATTTTAATTTCAATCAGACTTATGAATTATTAATCAAAATGTGGTTCATTAAAGTTAAATAATATTACAAAGTTTTAACAAATATAACGTTTATAGTTATATTAATATTCAGGTAATATCACAAGGATTTTTAAAATAAACTTTTATTAGTTTAAGCTAACAGAGATAATATACTATATTTTGGTTTGTACTTTGTCAGAGAGATTTGAATCACTCTAGAGATTAATATTCAATCATGGCTCATTAGTAATAATTAAGATGAGAGAACAGGAAAAATGCACGTTCATTGATGCTTCTTTGCTGCTAAATGATTACACGTATTCCGTTTAAAATATTTTGTTATGTGCTTCACTATTCCAGATGTATAGGAAATGATCTACAATGTTACTAAAAGTGAGCTTTTCTGTAATTCTTGCTCTTTAATAAAAGCAGTTATTTTAGTAGAACTGCTGACCTGATAATTGCCAGTGGGTCTAAATTGAATGTGCTTCAGTTAATGCATCAGTAAGTGAAGTACCTTCAATGCAATTAAAAGATTCTAATCTAACCGAAGAAAAGATCTTGTTCATATTGACCACTTTAAATTCAGACTATGATTTCATATTTTCAAAGTAGCCCATGGCTTAGCTGACCCCATTAGTGGGAATACAGCTCCCCTTTGCCATAGCCAGTTTCTGCTGAGTAAGCATTTCTGAAAGCCTGTAAATGAACTTTATCAGACAACTACTATTGCCTAATTCCAGAGAAGGCAACGCTAAGTAAAAAGTAATCAACACATTTAACATGGATATTTAGGAAAGCACTAGATTGAAATAAAGGCTAATAAATAACTTATCAAGCAACGACAGTCACTGCATTTCAAATGAACTTGGTTTTAACTTTTTTACTTGATATTAATGTTTTTCTGCAAGACATTAAATATGTTCAGGCATTTGTGACCTGACTTCCTGAATAATTAGATTTTCTTAGTTGTCCTCTTACAATTAATTTAGTGATTGGTCCTTTTGTGTACCTGCCCAGAGAATTTAACTTATGGGGGTTATGTCTTCCTGAATGGAGAGCAGTTGACTCACTCCATCTCCCTCTACTATTATGGGGGAATGCAATTGTCAAATGAATATCAAAGGAATGCATTGCAATGAGTACATCTAAGGAGTAGCAGCTTGCTTCTGACTGTTAAAAATGGACCTTGCATTTTTAAGTTAAAGAGCAGACACTGGGCGAAAGATAAAAACTTCCTGCCCACTTTAAGAAGGATAGCCACTTTAAGAAATTAGTTTGAACACTAACTGCATTTGCAGTCCAGTTCAGTGGAATGTGTTAGGGAGCAGAGCAATCTTCCCAGATGTAGCCATGGGTATGTGTATCTGTAGCCTGGCCGACTCACCAGATGCCCTCTTTTTGGTGGTGTCTTCTGTTCGTATTTTCCGAGAAGTTGAGAGAGACTACACAAGGAACTCTTTCAGCCAAATGCTATTTTTCTACTACTAGTCTTCCTTTTGTTGTGCAATGCAAGATGAATTGCTGAGTATAAAGGATTTTTCTTACTAGCTGTGAAGAACTGGAGTTCAGCTCCAATTCTCTTCCAAACATTTTTCTCTGACACCCTGAATTTCTTTTCTCTGGAGCTCTCAGTATATTTCAACATAGTCTTCTTGTTAGCAACATGGATATCTTGCCCAGCAGATGATAGACCTTCTGGAATTTAGTTTTTTGTTTTATTCCTATTCTGAAACTACATAATCTACTCAAGTTTGATAGGCTTTTAGTCAGTGGAGTGAACTGAATTAAAACTAGCTAATCTGGCCCAATTGTGTTGATTCTGCCACCACAGTAGTAATAACTGTGATTATTAATGTGTGTTTATTAAAAGCTATGGTGTATATAGAACTTTCCAAGCAGTCAGCAACTCGTATTTGTTTATGCCTAGCCCAGCTGCCTCCCCAACTTTTCAGACCATGCTATGCCTTGCCATCTACTAATGTACCACAACTGTTCTGGGATGCATCTGTTTTCCTAATTGGTGGAACTGATAAGGATAAATGATCCCAGTTCTCCCCCTGCAGGGGTATGTATGCTGTCGTAAACTCACTGAACACAGCCCTTATATGGGGGTGGAAGAATGAGAATTACCTCTAGGGAAGGTCCTGATTTGGACCTGTGGCCACAGATGTGTAGAAAACAAAACAAAACAAAACAAAATGAGAACACCTGACTTGCTTTAGCAGGACACTTGCTCCCCATCCCCTTTTTGACCACCATCCAGCCAGAGCTAGATTGCACGCTGCTTTTTCACGTTCACCCTGCCTGTTTTGGAGTGTCTGGGAAACAGAGAGAGAGGAGCATTTCCTTCTCCTAAAGGACATTTTTGTTAGATACCAAATCTTAGGATCCTTTTGCTTTGGCACTAGCTTCCATGGTGCATATTTTTCCTACTTCTATTTCCTTTTCCTTTACAGTATCTTCTGTGACTTTGGCCTTAGGCCAAGTTCTAGCCAATTCTAACCTGTGCTATTTTTGTAACTTTCTAGTTTTGAAATGCTTCTGTCTTTATTGGCTGGTTGAGTAGCAGGTTTCTTTGTCTTTTATTTTATTTTTTTAAATTTTTTAACATGCTGAATATTTTATTAATGTTAAGTTTAAAAGCTTTACATTTGGGTTACACTGAGATATAGGGCTGTTGCTTCTAAAAGAAGTTATCCACTAGCATTGGGTTGTTGGGTTAGGAGTAATGGAGCTTGGCTTTTTTTTTGCTAAGCAGTCACAATTTACAAATTCACAATCTTGGTCTACAACTTGGCTCAGTAACATTAGGCTGTCATCTTCCACGCTAAAGTGCTTCTCAAGCAGGTTTCTTTACTGTTTTATTTATTGTTCCATCCATGAAACCAAGCAGATAGTAACATTTCTGTAAATAGCTGTTGTCATCAATAAATTGAACTCTCAATAGCTTTAGCTCTCCTTTAACTTTGAGGACTTTCTTAGGATCACACAATATCATTATACTTATTATACAGCTTGTCTTCAGCTCCTTGGGTTGGAAACCCTCATTGGCCACGCACTTTTCTTTTTTCTTTTATCTTTCATTCTATTTATTGGCCTATTGTATTTTGTAAATCTTATGTTTATTTAAATTAGTTTGATCATTTGGTTCCTACTATTCAGCATGTTAGTATGCTTTAAACATTTTGTTTATCCTATCTTCAACTCAGCAACCCTTTTCCATATTTTCTTAAATGCAATCTTGAAATCCTGAATTACCTACAAACTGTCTCTTCACTAAAATAAGACATACAGCTAATTTATCCTTCTGCTGCCCTGAGCTGTAATGTGCCTAAATTGTTGTACCACTAACATTTTTTTTATTGAAAAAATTATTACTTTAGAAAATGTGTTTTGAGGGCCCGGTGCGAGGGTTCACGCCTGTAATCCAAGCACTTTGGGAGGCCAAGGCGAGAGGATCACAAGGTCAGGAGTTTGAAACCAGCCTGACCAAACGGGGTTTAGTAGAAACCCCATCTCTACTAAAAATACAAAAATTGGCTGGATGTGGGGGCATGCACCTGCGATCCCAGCTACTCAGGAGGCTGAGGCAGGAGAATCACTTGAACCCAGGAGGTGGAAGTTTCAGTGAGCCAAGATCCTGCCACTGCACTCCAGCCAGGGTGACAGAGTGAGACTCCATCTCAAAAACAAAAAAAAAGAGAAGGAAAGAAAAAGAAAATGTTTTTTGAACACTTGCTATGTTCTATATGTAATTCTACATTTTGGGGAATATATGGGAATAAGAGACAAAGAAAAGACAGGACAGTACCAAGTTAATGTGCCAGTCATGGCTGATCTGGAATTCCATTTCTGCCTTTGCTTTCTGCAAGTTTGGAAACCAATTACCTGTTTTGCTCAGAGGTTTTTTTTTTTGTTTTTTTTTTATGAAAAAGAAGTGGATGATTGCACCACATCTGAAGTAGTTGGGGGCTTTAAACCTTAGTTATCTTTGTGTTAAATGGCAGAAAGTTTCTTAAAATCATTTCTACTTAATAATTCAAAACAAAAATTTATAGACTTTTTTAAACCTAGATTTTGCTTCACTTCCTGCCTTTTGGGAAAGGTTTCATTATAGTTGACCTTAAACCTGCATTAGTTTCCCACCAGATTTATCAGGTTAACATTTAACATTAGGTAGTTATTGAAACAGATAAGTCATTAACAATAGCAATGAAAATATATTCTGTAAATAGTTTAGTAACTGCTTTTGGTGCATTTATAATGAGCAAACTATCTCTGTTGTTGGTAATGGTTAGATGATTTAAAGATTTAGTCTATATTTCAGGAGAATATATTTTTCTGCTTGTGCTTTTTGATAGTGTATGCTGATGCATTTATAAACAAGTGCTTGTTTAGCTAATGCATATTATCAAAACTATTACCTTTTTGGCTATATGTTTCCAAATTTTTAGTCAGAATTAAAACTCTTAGTAACCTGAGCTGCTTCTCACTAAATTACATTAGGTTTTGTGTATACATCTTATGTTCTTCAACTGCAAAGTTGGCTTTAGTAGAATTATCAATCTAAAGTGATAAAGTGAGAATTAGCTGAAATAATTTTTTCCAACTTAGCACCTTGCTTGTCTCATGATAAGGACTCCATAAATATCAAGTATTGTGATTACTTTCTTTCCCAATCCATATCATTCTTCCACTTACAGGTTTTTAAAGCAAAAACATAAAATAAAAGTGCAGTAAAATTAAAAAAAATGTATTTAGAAACAGGAGAAATAAACTAAGAATAAAATTAAATAGGGTTGCAGATTCTTGTGAAGACAATTGATGAATATTTAAGTATGGAACTTAATTCATGAAATGTTGTATATACTGAAAATATTCTACTGAAAGAGCTTTTAATATTTAATGATCCTATTATATTTAATAAAACATGAGCAGGTATGGATTCCAAGAATATAATTCTATCCATTAACAGGAAGATTTCATGTAAATGAGTGCCCATATAATTATCCTTAAAGACTAAGTGTATTTACAATATGTTAAAAGCACCTCTAAAAACCATGTCTGATTTTCTTAGTATTTTAGGTTATCCAACAAAACATTAACTAAAATAATTTATATATTATTTTAATTTGAGTGTTTGATCCAATATATTTGTATATAATTTTGCTTTGAAGCACTGTTTTGTTGAATTCTAAGGAGACTATAATACTGGGATATCAGTAGATTGTATTATATTTCAATATTATTGTATAAAATATTAATTTTGAAGTAGCTTAAATATTTATTTCTTGCATTAAAGAATCAATTTATTATTTTAATTGATTGAGTCCTATAGTATTATCTGAAAATTATGACTTCCTTTTGACCTTCAGTGATACAAAAATTACAGTTGTTTGGATTATTTAAGATTATTTTTAAATACTGAATTAAAATACAATGTTACAAATTTTTAAGATGTGTTTAATGAAAACTAGTAGGAGGTGGGTATCCCTTTGTAGGAATCAAAGTGATTGCTAATTTACAAATAGGCAAACATTCCTTAGTTTCCAACTAGTATCACATTTCAAAGGGAAAAATCAAATGTGGAAATAATTCCCTCATTAATTCACATAAGCTGACTAATTCTTATTCCTATTTTCCAAGATGACAAATCACAGATATAAAAAGCATCTGATTTCATATTGATTAGGTATTTCACAAATGTTTTTTTCTTGCTTTGTTTGAGAAATAAGGAAAAATAGTTTATAGACCTGTATGATGGGTTACAAGTCTCTTAATTAAATTTCCATTTCGGTAATTGCCAAAACAACCCTATCACAACTACATTTTACTAACTGTTACTCACTGAATGAGCCAAATCAACTGCTCCAAAATAATTTCCAGGCTACCAGGTTTGTGTACTGCATTTCTGAGCTGTTTTGTAGTTATTCGTGTATACTTGCCTCATGGCCTGAAAGGATCTTTCCAATATTTCAGATCTCCGTAGAGATCTTTTAGGAATTTTTGTATTTAAAAAGTTATAAACCTAGAGAACTCTAAATTGCACTGGACAATTCTGAAATGTGACCCATAATTTAAACTTCCTAGATTACACCATTTATATTATACATCATTTGTATCTAATCCTAGATTTCACAACTTTGGGGGCAAAGTTGTGAAATGCCAAAGTGCATTTGTAGATTTGTTAGCTTTTCGATTGGCAATTCTATCTCTGTAAAGCTATTATAGTCTCTACTATATCATAAAGCAACTTGATAAACAAAATCAATAACAAATCCTAGGGGAAAAAAACAACAAAAATAGTCTTCTACACACCTATTAGAATAGCCAAAATCCAGAATACTGACAACACCAAATGCTGTTGGAATGTAAAATGGCATAGCCAGTTTCTTACAAAACACACTCTCATGATACAATCCAACAATCAAGCTCCTTTGTGTTTTCTCAAAGGAGCTGAAAACATGTCCACACAAAAACATGCACACAGATGTTTATAGCAGCTTTATTCATAATTCTTAAAACTTGGAAGTAATAAAAATGTCTCTTAGTAGGTGAGTGAATAAACTGCCATACATCCAAACAATGCCCATCCATACATTATTCCCTACTAAAAAACAAATGAGCTATCATGCCATGAGGAGATATGTAGGGAACTTAAATACATATTATTAGGTAAAATAAGCCAATCTGAAAAGGCTACACATTGTATGAGTCCAACTATATAATATTCTAAAGGGTAAATCCATGGAGACAGTAAAATCTTCAGTGGTTACCAAGTGTTAGGAATGAGAGAAAGATGAATACGTAGAACACAGAAGAATTTTAAGCAGTGATACTACTTTGTGTGATGCTATAATGATGGCTATTTGCCATTATACATTTGTCCAAACTCATAGCAACTCAACTCATGTCTAACTTAACAGCAGGAGTGAAACCTAATATGAACTATGGACTATGGGTAATAAGGATGTGTCAACAAAGATTCATCAGTTGTAACAAATGCATCACTCTGGTGGAGGATGTTGATAATGGGGGAGTCTATGGGTGTGTTGGAGGAGTAGGGGGTAAATAGGAAATCTCTGTACATTCAGTTCAATATTGCTGTATGTTTTAAACTACTCCAACAAAAAAGCTTATTTTTAAAGCCTTGATCTTACCCGTATTTATAGAATTTACATTAAAAAAAGCCTTTAGAAAATACTACTTAACATTCAGAAAGGGGATCTTTAGTTAAAATAACTAGTTTATATGGTGCCTGGGATTGAGCTAATACTTGGGGAGTCTCAGTACTTGAAATCATATTACGAAGCCTGCTTCTAACCAGTAAGAGCAACTTTCTTATCAGACCTGCAGTTTCAATGCAATGTCCACTAATATCCCAAAAGCGGCAACAAAACAACAAAACAAGACCTAAAACTTGTTGTGTCATGATAACAGGAAGACTATGAGGATTTGTGCAAGAGATGGAGATAGAGAAGTGCAGCTTTTTCGTGTAGTGGATTTCATGTCCTTGAAATTCAAGTTGATTTCCATGTTTAGATTGGATGTTGAAGACTGTCAACCCAGGATGTATGGTTTAATAATCTCAGTGACTCCAGTAATTTTAATTATCTTACTACTTATTTACAAGTGACAGATACCTAAAATAAACCAGCTTAAGAAAAAAAATGTGATGGATCATAGACCCAAGGAGTCCTCTCATTACCCAGGTTGATTTAGTATTTTACCACTATTCTGGGGGGTGGGCCTGTTTATCAGGCCCAAGAGGGGACCTAGAGAGTTGACCATGCAGTTCCTAAAAAGAAAAGAAGTTTGTTAGCAAAAGGAGAATAGGAGTGTGCATAGCTACTATATAGCCCATTACAGTAACAGACAGGATTTAGAGTGTTAACTGGAATATTTTGATGTCCATTGCTTTGTGAAGCCACCTTAATGACTAAAGCAGTACTGACTCTGTTACCATATGGAGTCGTTTTTCTTGACAAGGAAAAAGGAACACCGAGGGAAGAGATACTACAGACTGTGGGAGAGGAAGTGGTGTAACAGTTAAGATCAAGTTACTTCAGGTCCTAGTTGCCAGTGTAATAGTCAACTTTAAAGAGTAAATCTCAAGCAATAACCCTGGTGGTAAATGGTGCACCATCAGGAAAGCATGAGCAGAAAGCCATAAAGGTGTGGTTTTTCCGCAGAAAACACCCTGACTACAGCTTCCTAGAGTTAAAATCTGAAAGCCATTAGCAGAAACACACTGGCTGATATGAACTGTCATATTTCTTTACAGACATATTATAAAGGAGTTAGTATGCTTTGTTTCGCTCATCCCATGCTTGGTAGCCTTAGGGTGCAGAACAGAGAGTACACTATGACCTTGTTTCTTACTATTATCTCTCAATGAATCTGAATGTCAAACTATATATTAATGTTGCCATAGGAACTGAAACACAAAAGTAACAAAATTAAGGTTAAAATTCTTTTTCTTCTGTTAAAATCCTACTTCATTAGTGATACACCCCAAAATAGTACCTATTCTTTGACATTGTTATACTTGTTCAAAAGCTTGCAAATTAGTGTAAACTCAGGACCTTCTGAGCATCCTCTCAGCATTATGAGATTCCAGAAAATGTGAATAGGATGTTTAAGTCGTTAGGTAATTTCCAGATTCCTTTTCTGTTGTGCTCAGATAATTCAAATGGCTTATTTTCAGTACGGGAGGCTCGTCATATACACTGTATTAGAGTGTAACATTTTTGAAGGAATTTGGCACAGACTTCGCTTTTCCACTTCTAACTCTCTAAGTTTGAAGAGTGCCTGCCAAGATCGTTATAAATGCATCCTAATAAATATATTTTCACCAATTTTTGAAGTTCCCTTTTACTTCAAGTGTCAATATTGTATGTGTTATGATAAGAGTAGTTTAATTAGTTATGGTTTTTACTGATATTTTGAATAAATATGCTTAGGCTATATTTATAGCAAACCTCAATATTTGCAAATATCATACAGACAGCATGATTTATATGTGATCATTAAGGTACACACTTCACTTAATTTCAATCATTATTTCTGTGTCCTTAGGTAAGTAGGAAGGTAGGTAACATTCCCTCAAAATTATAGATACAAAATTTAGAATATTTCTTTTGTCTTCTTTATTGCTTTTTTGGCTTAGTCGAGTCATAATTGACATTAATGTCATGTCCTGTCTCCTTACCTTAACATTACTATAACAAGAAAATGTGTATAGTATGCCTTAATAAACTACACAAAAACAAAGTTTATTATTATTTTTGGATATACATAACATTTTAAGACAATTTTAGAATATATAAGTGTATGGTCAGGCAGTGACTCACACTTGTAATCCCAGCACCTTGGGAGGCTGAGGCAGGCGGATCAGGAGGTCAGAAGACCAAGATCATCCTGGCCAACATGGTGAAACCGGTCTCTATTAAAAAAAAATACAAAATTAGTCAGGCGTGGTGGCTGGTGCCTGTAATCCCAGCTACTAGAAAGTCTGAGGCAGGAGAATTGTCTGCACCTGGGAGGCGGAGGCTGCAGTGAGCCAAGATCAAGCCACTGCACTCCAGCCTTTGAGTGACTCTGTCTCAAAAATATAAATAAATAAAATTATATATATATATATATATATATATATATGGCATTTAAAAATTCTATCGCAACTGTGTTTAGAAGATATACTATGCCAGTTATTTCCTTTAATTTGTCCAATAAAATTTAAAATTATTTTACTGCCTTATGGAACTAAGATTTCCACAGATTGTACTGAGTTCAAACCTATTTGCTTATGTTTGGAATCCTTTGCTTCTTAAAAGGATATCACTCTCATTGTCATCACAAGATTTACATGATGCATTTTTAGATAACAAAGACCATAAACCTCTCTGATTATGTGGATTGACAAATGTCTTGGACCGATTTTTCCACTAGTTTGTGTATTACTTGAATTAGTCATACAAAGAATTATGTTTCCTTTGAAAATTTATTTGATAACCGGAGTATTTAATAACAAAATATGAGCTTATTTTTCTAATTTTTTGTGAATGTAGAGAAAATCATTGGCTATTTCTTATGAAAATAGGAAGACAAAAATTATTTGATATAAATTTATTTTTCTCTTCTTTATTTTTGATTTTATATTTATTTTACATTATTTATTTCAGAATATCTACAGATTATTAATTTGCATAAGTACTTGTGATTTTAAGTACTGCCAAATATATTTTTACATATGAATATCAAAAAATCTTCACACCTTTTCCAAGTGGAAATATTGAAATTAACAAATCAATATGGTTCTCTTAGATAAGAATGAGTTGGGTGATTATGGCTCATTTGTATTTGATAATAATTCAAGTATCCAAACAATGACTAAAGATATTGGCAAGATCAATATAAGAAAGTTATTGCTATTAGGGGAAACTGTTCTGAAAATCATTTTCCTGACTGTCATCCTGATGAACCTCATGTTATTTAACTGTAGAAGTTAGCTTTTCCCCAAGTAAAATTGCAAGCAGCCATTTTACTTGATTTTGCTGGATTCTGTGTTTTCCCAAAGCAAGCCATATCTTCTTAATTTGTTTATTCTATGAAAAGGCAATATATAGATTTTACAGCAAACATACAATCTAACAGAACTTTCCTTATCTCTTGTTTCCCATGAAGGTTCATTTTGAATCTACTTGAACTATAGTAAGCTATTTTTTTAATGAGGCTCAGATAATCAAATAAAAATTATGTGTGATACCTGGTCTCAGAGTATGATCTTCCAGAGGTTATCTTTAGATTAGAATGGCTTTATAAACATAGAGATAATTTTGCATTCATATTTTAAACCACTAGTTTAAATTCACAAAGATTTTCCTGCCAGTTTTAATATAGCAAACATGTTCTCTGGAGCAAGTAATTCCCATCCAATTTTAAGATCCTGATCTTCCCTTTTTAATGCCTGAAGTACAGAACTGAAAGAAAACATTTAACAATTAAGGACAGGTACTGAGGAACAAACCTCAGAACCTACAGGATTATTGATGGAAATTCAAAGAGTCAACATTTTCTTTTTTAATGTTGTTTATAATTGAGCAAGAGTAGATTTGACCAATATTCAGCTGTGTAAACATTTTGATAAATTTTGAGACTTGCAACTCCTGCTAAGAACTGTTCAGGAACTCTGGATTTCTCAGGCTTGGTAAGAGCCTTATAAAAAGCTTAGCTTGGGCGCTTCCAGGAAAGGAAACAGAGCAGTGCATGTTTTCTTCTGTGATCAGGGGCAGGCAGCCAGAGCTCAGATTTGCTAATCTCAATTTGGCACAAATAAATAACCACCTGGTTGACTGCTAGTTATAATAGCTTTCATTAAACAGAAGTGGATGCAAAAAACTACTTTATTTGTTACAGTATTTTCTTTAGATATTCCGTAACTATTTGATCTAATAATGTGAGAATAAGGAAAAGATTCAGAAAGTTAGGTGTATCTGGAGAAGGGCAAGATTTTTCATCAAGAAGCTAGATAACTTTCCCTAAAAATGATCGCATTATCACAGATTTAAAAAATTACAGTAAGAATACCAAGCCATGAGTTATTTCTTAGTGAAGCTAATTTTAAACTACAGCCTTTCTTCTTCCCAACTGCAACAGTTTTGGAGAGATTTATATATGCAATATTAGCTTTATGTAGGGGAATCCAGTCAATTCCTGTTATGTTCTGTAAAGTCTCTGCAACACTGACTTCACAAATACTGAAACTTTGCTCCTTGGGAAAATACAGGGTTAGAATCCTGTAAACCACTGTGGTCATAACGTTTTTGTCAAGCAATCAATATATAACCTTGTTGTATGTGTGTTTCTATTTGAAGACACCGTATTTGATATATATTGTTGAGTCATTATCATTGAACTCATGCAGACAGAAGTATAACTCAAGCCTGAACACAGCTTATCTAACACAGATATTTTCTCCCTGAGGTTCATCACAGCCTTCGTGCCCTTAGGAGCACTAGAGAGATAGCACTTACTTAAGCTGCTTGGAGGCTCTTTTAAACAGCAAAATCATCTGCATAAAGCACAAAAATGGGGAAAATGTAGCATGAAATAGACCTTAAAAAGGACACTTGTTTACAGTATGAAAGCTAAAACAAGAAGGCAGAGTATTGCCTTGTTTGACCGCAGCTGAGAATGTGCATATCAGGCAACTTAAATTTTTGAGTGCTGTGCACATGTCGTCAAATAACCATGACAGCACTGCAAGTACTGATTTCAGGGCTGCAAATAAGTCAGATTGAGTAGGCAAACTGGCAAATACGGAATCTGGAAATAATGAGCAATGACTCTATAACGTATTTTGAAAAAGAATGATTTTGAAATGTGTTTGTATGTAAGGTCACTGTACAGAGTCTCTTAATTCTAAAAAGTGATTTTATCATTTTAGAGTTGGATGAGATCTTAGGGACCAACTCGTCCAAACTCCCATAGCATGCAGCAATTTCCTATAAAATATTTCTGAAGAATTTACATTGAATTTAGGTTTTAATATTTACCATATTTACTGTGAATGAGACCTTACACATTTGACAGGCACATTAGGACTTTGGCTGTTTTAATATAACGTATAGGTTGCTTCTACTTCTCTCTCTCTCTTTTTGTTGAGAGATAGGATTGACTCTGTTATCCAGGGTTGAGTTAAGTGATGCAATCATAGCTCACTGTAGCCTTGACTTTCCGGACTCAAGCAGTCCTCCCACCTAACACTGTGGAGTAGTTGGGACTACAGGTGCACATCACCAAGACCAGCTAATTTTTTTTTAATTTTTTGTAGATAGGAGGTCTTGCTATGTTGTCCAGGCTGGACTTGAACTCTTGGGCTCATGCAATCCTTCAACTTCGGCCTCCCAAAGCACAGCTTCTCATCTTTTAAAGCTGCAGAGAGCATAGGTCTTTCCTTTGTTCACATAAAAAATAATCTTTTACATATTCCAAGGTTGCTAATATGCTGATAGTTTTCTAAGTGAAATATCTTAAGATGACTTTTTAATACTCGTTTTGTATCCCTTCATACAAGTATTGAATAAATACTAAAAGCTGAATAGTAAAGTCTCAATGCTCAAAGATTTATGGTCATGATTGAATATAACTCTTGGTTCAACATTCTGCATATGAATTTGCTGAAACAAATTTACTTTTGGTTGTTGTTTTTATTTAAAGTAGTTGCTTTGTTCAAATGCTTTTTGGAAGCACATATACACTTGTGTATGTATGTGTTCATATACATGTGTATAGGTATGTGCATGTGTATATACAGAAACAAATACATATATGTGTGTATGTAAGTATATTTATATAGGTATATAATATAATTTTGTACTCATGGTTAGCCACTCTGGTGACATTATTAATAAGAAAGCAAGGCAAATTACTTCACTGATGAAATTTTATTTTACAAAGGATTAACTTCATGATTTTGCTACATGCCATAATCAATGCATTTCTCTTTACATTCCCTGTTATACAAAATGAGAAGCATTGTGGATGTTGTTATTGTCACAATCAGATTAACCTAGATAACATCTTCAGTTGTTGGGATTTTAAATTTTTAATTAACAAATTGAGTTGAATCAAAAAATATCTCTTCAGGATGATCTCTTTGGAATTCTACATCTTTTAACTGGCCATTAGATATCCCCTCTTTCCTTTTCTCTCTATCTCCTTTATCTATCCCTCTAATTATCCACTTTCTCTAGAGATAGTCAAATTTTTGAATTTTTTTTAGTTCATATAAAAAGCTATGTTTTCTATACCCTGATAATTCTATTTTTAATGTTTTTGCTTAACCTAATTTATTTTTATCTTATTCTATCTTATCTATCCACTCCTTCTCTATCTCTCTATCTATCCACCCATCTATGTATCTACCCATGTGTTCATGTGCATATGTATCAACGTGTGTTTATACTCTGGCCATAACTAACAGCTTGCAATGCCTTAAATACATGAAATTTATTTTTCAACAAATACTTTTTATTAAGATGATACAAAATAGGTTCAAAGTTCAGAAAGGCAAGTGATATGTTTTGCTCACCTAGAGATGCTCATTTGTTAATCTGGATATTTCTTTCCCATCTCTACAGACCATACTATTTATCTTGCAGAAGTTTTTTTTTTTAAAAAAAAAAGATAAAAGAGGTAAGATTAATTATACCATGGGATCAAAGACATTAATTGCCTTCAAAGAAACGTTGTTGATACTCATACTTTTATAGAGGAAATAAATATTAAGTACCTTAAAACATCAATATCTCTGAGACCTTTGAACTATTTTATCTTTAAACATAATTTATTCTATATAAAATTTAAAAAATAAACATGTATTCTTAATCTCACTTCCTCTTCAACATAGACACTCAAGGTTTTTTTTGTCTTAAATATTCAGTGTCTTAAAATATTTGATTAATAGTTGTAGAGAAACTCAGTTGAATCAAAACTATTAAATATCCTGCTGGTACTCTAGCCAAGAAAAACTGGAGGTGACTTCTGTGATTAATAGGCTTTTGTTAGGTAAACCCAGACTTTAAAATTTTAATTCTACATTATGATGTTAGATTATGCTGTTAGGACCATATTTCTTTTTTTAACATGAATTGCTCAATCTGATATTCACATTTAGTAGCAATATTATTTCTTAATGTTTTTGGTGAACTTTTGTCCCAATTATTGTCTATATCAGTTGTTTTTGGCCATGTTCTTTGCTCCCTTTTCCTCTGTTTCTACTATATGTGTATTTTATTTTTTCCTCAGAGGAATTTCTCTGTCTTTGCTTTTGTGGTTTCTCACTGTTATGCCTCTTGGTATTTTTTCCAAGGCTGACTCTTTTGCTGTGCACTATCACATGCATTTCTCTTTGTGAGTGACAGCAAAAAGGAATTTCCTATATCCTTAGTGTTGTTGAAGTCAGTGTGATGAAGATTATAATTGGAGTCTGTTTCACTTTATTACCCCCATCACAATCAGAAACAAACATGTTGTAAAGGCATACGGATTCATTCAAAAGAACCATAGACTGACCAATTCTCAGATATCTTTCAACTGCGGACTAAAGAATGACTTGCTAGAGTAAATAATTCTCATTGTTTTTTGTCTTTCCTTTTTGTTCTTTTCAACTTAGGCTTTCTAATAACTAGCTGGTGAACATGTTAAAGTTGCAAGTGTCATTGTCATTTGTGAATAGCCCTTTTACCATCTCCACAGACAAAGATGTACAGTCATTGAGCAGTATTTAAAAGACATGGCTTTTACCTGGCTTTTCTTTTCTTATTTTTTTAAATTTTTCTTTCTTTTTATTAGAGTCAGGGTCTTGCTGTGTTGCCCAGGCTGAAGTGCAATGATGTGGTCACAGCTCACTATGGCCTTAAACTCTTGGGCTCAAGTGATCCTCCCACCTCAGCCTCCCAAGTAATCAGGACTGCAGGCAGGGGCCACTATGCCCAGCCAATTTATTTTATTTTATTTTTTCTTTTCTAAAATAGAGATGGGGGTCTTCCTTTGTTGCCCAGGTTTGTCTCAAACTCCTGGGCTCAAGCAATCCTCATGCTTCAAAATGCTGGGATTAAAGGCATGAGCTACCTCATCTGGTCTTATTCCAATTAGAACCTCCATCTAGACAAGGATGCACTTGTTATCCTCAACATGGAGTAACTAGAAATAAAAGACCAAATAGTAAAAATAGTTCTCTATTTTTTTAATAAAATCATTTATTTCCAGTCTCAAGTTTTTAAGTCTCAAATTACAAAGTATGGAATTACATGATTTCTAAGAGTTAAACAAAGCCTACTTCAGATTGTTACTTGTAACAAATAAATAATATGTTTTGCTACAATTATCTAGGATTACCTAGATTTTTCAAAGATGAGCTTATTTAAAAAATCTTATATGTCTTAGGGCTAGAAATTCTATGAAAAAGCTAAAAAAATAACTGAAAGCATTAAAAATGTTAGATGACTAAGACAGAAAATTTACCATATTTGGTGAAAGATAGGGATCAAACAGCAAAATTAAATCTATTTTTGGAAGAAGTCTTTTGCTGCAATCTGTTAGGCAGCAAGAGTGAACTAGTTTTATTATTATCAATCTGTTACAAATGTGACCTCTTAAAAAAATTGTAAACTTTCTGCTATGATGTACACATTTCTTACAAAGTATTGTGCAATAAGAAAGGATTCCCAGGCAACTCTTTAGTGTATTATACAAATAACTCTTACATTACTATTGAAAACTTTGTAAAGAAAAAATGATAACAAATATCCTATTTTTAAAGTATTAGTCCTGGAAAGGAGATGGAAATTTATGTATTTACAATTTTATTACTTACCTTAGGGCCTCGAAATAGGTGGTTTAATTTGCCTCTGTATGTGTGTCTTCTCATCTGTAAAATGTTGATAATAAGTTAATTTAAATTTGTAAACTGTAATTATAGCTTCAAAATTATAAAAATAGAAGTCTCTAGTAACCCTATTGATAGTTTTAGCAGGTAGGGTAAAATGTCTTTTCGGTTCACAAACTTTTTAAGAAGCCATTGAGTTGCCAGTTCTTCTTCCACAAAACTGTTTTGTGGTAGCATAATATCTTTTTACATGATTACATCGTCTATTGCTGATAATAATGACAAAGTTAGAGATTTTTCATAAGTTGGCCATAGTTTTTAATTTCAATTTCTTGTATTAATTATGTAAAGTATTTCAAATTCTGGTTGTAGTAGAGGGAAGGCAAAGAAGCATTTGCTGGTTTTTACATACACCACACGAATAACTTTTTCTCATTCTACATATCTGTTCTAGTATTATTTTCCGCTATTCTCTTATGGCCTCACCTAAGCTGACTCAGCATTCTTTGTTCATTTAATATTCACAAAGCACTTTTTTTGTTTTACGCACTTGGAAAATGTAAATGTGAAATAAGGCCTTTGTTCTCAAGACACTTCCCTTTTAAATAAGTCATTTAGAAAAGTAAATAAGCAATTCTACTGAAAAGTCATACTGCCATGCTAGGGATAAAACACAGGGTGTTTCTGAGGCATGTACGTGAGATGCCTAACATAGACTCGGGTAATAAATGAAAGACATTTTCCTCGTAGATCAATACCTGAGCTAGTCAGTTGAAGGAGTGATCTTTCAGCCAGATAAAGTTTGAAGAAAAGGGAAACCTACTTACAGGCCCTGAAGCAAGAGAAGAATTTCAGGTAGCCACCTGGATTCAAAATTTGATCTATCTCATGAATATCATTTTAAGCCATGTTAAGTGGTTTGAATTTATTTTAATATATATGAGATAGTGTTCATGGATTTTAAATAGTTATGAGGCCTCCGTGATCATCCACTATGCCTTTTTGAAAGCTTTCTCAGCCAGCAATATGGACAGTACAGTGGCAAAGACTGATGTCCAGAAAAGGAAGAGAACATGAGGCTTGGCACATCCAAGTTGCAGCAACCAATGGCAATTGGCTGCTCTGTTCCAAAGCTCAAAAGAACTGTCAGTCTAATATTAGGAGAAACAACCTTTAATATCAGTGGTAAATTTACAGCCCCTCCAATGAGTGGCTGGACTACTTATATTTACAATGCCCTTGGTAATTAGCAATAACAGAACATCTAACTTGTACCACTCGCTCAGATTCTGGAGCAGCATTGGCAAACTTTTCCTTAAGGGGTTACTTCATAAATATTTTAGGCATCCTAGCCTTATAATCTCTGTTGCAGCTATTCAGCACTGCTACTTTACAGGAAAGCAGCCACGAATAATATGCAAAATGATGGGTGTAGCCGCGTTCCAATAAAACTTATTTACATAAAGAGGCAATGGACCTTTGGCTGTGGTTTGCCTCATGGAGCATGGCTATGGAATTAAAACCACGTGGTATATTAGCTTCACTGCGTTCACTGGACAGTGTGGACCTTTGACTTCACTACATATAGTGATTGGAAAAATTTTCCTCCTAGGTTTATTATTATTATTATTATTAGTTTATATCATGGGTCACAGACAGAGGAACAAACTGCAGGGCAGATACGTAAGAAAAATCCACTAGACAGTTAAAATAGCAGTATTTTGTACATTCATATTGATGAGCCATTAGCATTGTCTGTTAATATAAAGGCCAGAGATGAAATTACATGAGTTGTTTTACCAAGAAGCAGATGGTTCTAAGATCTGATTTAAAAAAAAAAAACAACTATGAGTTTTTATTTTCTTTTATACATCCGATTTTCACTGACCTGGTTTGGATTAGGCCCCAGATGTAGGTACTCTTGTTATTTTTCTGTCTTTCTTAAGGGAATTGTGTCTTTTATTTTTTACTTACCAACTCTGAGGAGTTTAGCTGTGAATTTTTAATTTCTGAGTTTAAAATGGGATTCAATTATGATTTTGCCATTAAACATCATTTCTTACAGGATTTTAACTGAGTGGGAGTCTGATATTAATTCTAATTGCAGCTTTATTAACAAATAAAGGAGAGAATGCCTTCCTACTACTATGTATAGATGTGTGGCCAGCAGAAGTGATTGCAAACAGTCACAGGGAAAGAGATGCTTTTGAGGCTTTACTGTA
Organism: Leontopithecus rosalia; assembly: GCA_028533165.1. Lineage (NCBI taxonomy): Eukaryota > Metazoa > Chordata > Mammalia > Primates > Cebidae > Leontopithecus > Leontopithecus rosalia. Next base: position 8,491,938 of record CM052665.1, on the reverse strand, counting down.
CACAGACATAAACAATGTGGCATAGCTGGATAGCTGTGCATCAAAGCAGCCAGCAAATCAACATTGCATGCAGCTTTCAGGAATACTCTCAGCTTAAAAACAAACTTAGAGCTGACTTTGAGCCCAAAAGAGTTATGCACAGAGACAAGCCTTAGAGAAGGGGGCTGAAGATTATAATCAAAGGGCATATTTTGTGTGTACCCAGCAGGGAAATCACTTTGGGAACTAGATTGGCTGTTTGAGTCACACTACCTAAAGATCACATTCGCTGTCAGAGAGATTGTCTACAAACCTGGAAGAAAACATTAAGATAGTTCCTCTTCTCCTAGCAAGCCACGTGTGAAAAATAAACAAATAAAGGGTTTAAAACATTTCATTTGAATCACAATTAAACATATGACTAATTGTAGTTTGGAGAAACATTGGAATTACTTGGTAGTGTAACTTTCTGGAATGCAATTCTTACACCAAGGTCTCCGGATGTAACTTCATACTAAGTGCTAGAAACATGGTTAAGGATGAAAAAGCATGCCTGGCTTCATTATCCTCACTTTGATTATCTTTCATGTAGGGTAGCAACAATATTTACTGAATGCCAAGCTAATATGTACACAATAGGAAATATAATCTCATTATCACTATATTTCAAGGTCCATGTTAATTAATTATTAATAAGGTTGAGAGCTGCCGGACACAGTGGCTCAAGCCTGAAATCCCAGCACTTTGGGAGGCCGAGGTCCCCACAGAAACCCTGTCTCTACTAAAAGTACACAGACAACAAATTAGCTGGATGTGGTGGTATGCACCTGTAGTCTTAGCTACTCAGGAGGCTGAGGCAAGAGAATTGTTTGAACCTGGGAGGCAGAGGCTGCGGTGAGCCAAGATCGTGCCACTGCACTCCAGCCTTTGCAACAGAGCAAGATTCTGTTTCAAAAAAAAGAAAGAAAGAAAGAAAAAAGATGTTAAGAGCCTGTGGTAATAATATCAAACTTACAAGATAAAACATAGTTAATCGCCCATGTCACTGTTTTAATTTGTCTGCTTTCTTTAAATTCTTATGTCCCATAGTGCCTCTGAAATTGGCAAACTAATTTCACTTACACCATCTTGACCGTCATACATTCCTGCATTATCGCTTAGGATTTTTTCCATCTGCCAATTAATGTCTAATAAAATGTTGCTTAGGTTTGAAAGATTAATCAATTCATTCTTACTATATATTTATACTATATTGAGAGTAAACTATGTGTTAAAGTTATTGAAATTATTTGTTTATGAGAGCTATATCTTTTGGAGGTAAGAAGGATGTAACTAAAATATTAAGAAATAAGAAAAATACAGTTATTTAGAAAAAAAATCTCTATTCGGATAGTATGCAAGCTTGTAGAGATGCAAAGATGAATATGACAGTCTATCTTATTTAAGAATTTACTGTCTCATCTGAGGTCAGCAATTTTTTCTGTACAGGGACAAATAAAGAATATTTCGAAATTACGAACCAAACAGTCCCTGTGACAACTATTCATTGTTGCATAAAAGAAAATACGTAAACAAATGAGTGTGTCTGTGTGCCAATAAAGTTATTTATTTATTTATTTATTTATTTATTTATTTATTTATTTTTTGAGACGGAGTTTCCCTCTTGTTGCCCAGGCTGGAGTGCAATGGCGCGATCTCGGCTCACCGCAACCTCCGCCTCCTGGGTTCAGGCAATTCTCCTGCCTCAGCCTCCTGAGTAGCTGGGATTACAGGCTCGCGCCACCATGCCCAGCTAATTTTTTTTGTATTTTTAGTAGAGACGGGGTTTCACCTTGTTGACCAAGATGGTCTCAATCTCTTGATCTCGTGATCCACCCGCCTCAGGCTCCCTAAAGTTTTATTTACAATAGCAGAAGGCCACCTATGGGCCAATGTCTAAAGTTTCTCAACCATCCCCTTGTCTAGTGGGTAATAAAGGCATACAAAGAAATTATTAAATTTAATTGTGTTAGTAATAAAGTAGACCTGTCCAGAGGATGCAGAGTTTAACCCTAAGAAAATGCTTTACACAGAAGTTACCATTTTAAATAGAGACTAAAAACAATGTGTAGTGATTGGTTAGCTTGAGAAGTGTTCTGAACTCAAACATAAAAAAAAAATGGTACAATGTGTTTAACATGGCTTTTGAATCTGAGATTGGATCATGGTTTGTGTGCCAGTAGAGGACGCTGGCAATACTGTTGTTGCCCTATACAGATCCTTAACGAATTTGGTAATTATGGAGTAGCTCTTAGTGGTGTTAATTTCGAGGGAGTGACATGAAAAATCTGTGATAGAAAATCACTTCTGCTAAGAACTGGAAAACGAATGTCCTGGAGGCAGTAATTACTCTAGCTGGCCTTGTCAGAAAAGCTAATGAAATGCAGAATTTCTAGGAATTTGGGAGTAGAATTGGATGGTCCAGGAGAGTTCATAGTTGATAAATATTCCTATATGTCTATCTTTCTGAAAGAACTAATTGAGTCTGTCAAGATTCAATGCCTCTGAGAGCAGTTGGCTCAGCCACCTAAAACACTGTCATTGGCTCATGAAAATTACGTTTGCAGTTGACACCAACTCCCATCTACTTCTGTTAGTTTTCAAATGGTGGAGTGGACCTCTTAATCTATTTATAGCTAACTATCCATATGTGATTTTTTTCCTATGACTTTTTTATACATAATATAAAGGTTTATAAATTTTGCTTTTATCTTATTTGGAAAAGAAATGTGAAGGAAGAACATCTTCAATTTATTCCCAGTCTGATGTGGTCTCATTTGATGGTGACACACCATTCAATTTTCAGCTGCGTGTTGAATTGCCTCACATTGTAAGTTAACTTTTCCATGGCTTGGTTCAAATTGTCAGGGTGCTTTAGTTAAACTATCAATTTAGGCTCCTTCCTCTTAAGAGTTTTGACTGACAAGATTGTGAACTTCACTGGAAAGTCTTAAGAATCTACTTTTTAAATTATATAATGAGGAAAAAATATATAGGGCAGTAGGAAAAGAGAAGAGACAGAAGCAGAAATCAGTGAGATTTCTACTCAAAAACAATAATTAGAAAATAATGAATATCAGGGGTTGAAAAGGAAGAAGGAATTTTAAAAATTAAAGGATCAGATATATGTGATAATATAAGAAACATATAATTTATATGGCCTTGTATACGTGACATATTTTGTTTTGGTTATCTTTTTTTCTCAAGCAAAGTAGACTTGTGGCTCATGTTTTCCATCGCTATACTTTTAGAATGGAGATGAACCTAAATGACAGAGAGTAAATGAGATCGTTAATTTCATTTTAGAAAAAGTATAGCAAAAAAAAAAATAGAAAGAAAAAGTATTATAATAGAGTAGGATCAAGGAAAAGTGAATATAAAGGTAGTGAAATTTGTTCTTGGGAGGCCCAGAGTTCTGGTTTTCAGCGTTTGTATAAATGTTCCTAGTGTACATACTATAGTGAGAGATGTATCAGCAGCCGATGTCAGGAACATAAAGGGCAAGGTTTCTTCTCAGCTTGTGGATCCCTGGGGAGGTTGAGAATGAATGGGCCTAAACTTTTTTTCTCAGTATTTGACATTTCTTCTAGTATATGGTGCTTCTCCTGTCTGATCTTTTAATTCCTTCCTAAAAACTCAGAGTCCTTAAATATAGAAGTGGCTTCAAAAGATATAGATTAACAGAGAATATAAAAATTATCAGAGTGATCATTATGAGTGGAAGACAGAAATTAAAATATACCGGTGATTTGGTGGATCTGCTCAAGTTACAGCTCACCAGTCAGAAGTCCTAGGTTCTAATTTCAGAATTACAGCTAGCTAAATGTGTAAATTTGATAATTCACTTAACTTCTCTGTTACTCATATGTCAAATAGAAAGAATGGACCAGATGACATTGATTCCAATTGTCTTTTTTACTGCATTTTTGAATAAATACCAATTCTGGAACCTTGGTAATATCTAATTTAATTTTTGAAAATGTAAAATTTGGCCAGGCGCAGTGCCTCATGTCTATAATCCTAACACATTGGAAGGCCAAGGGAGGCCGGTTGCCTGAGCTCAAGAGTTCCAGACCAGCCTAGGCAACCTGGTGAAACTCCACCTCTACTAAAATACAAAAATCAACTGGGTGTGGCTGCATGTGCCTGTAGTCCCAGCTACTTGGGAGGCTGAGGCAGGAGAATAGGTTGAACCCTGGAGGCAGAGGTTGCAGTGAGCTGAGATTGTGTCACTGCCTGGGTGACAGAGCAAGACTGTATCTTAATGAATAAATCGATAGATAGATAATTTGTAGTAAGGTAAATAAGATAAAGGATATTATTTCATTATTTCAGCTCCCAAAAAGTCATAAAGTGAGCTGTTCACTATTACCAAAATTAACAAAAGTCAACTTAAGAGTTACATTTTTTGCAAAATCCCCGAATCATATTAGTGAACAGAGGATATCCCTATAGGGATTTTGAAGGAAATAATTGAAAGCCTTTTTCTTTCTTTTTTTTTTTTTTGAGATGGAGTTTCGCTCTTGTTGCCCAGGCTGGAGTGCAATGGCGCCATCTCGGCTCACCGCAACCTCCGCCTCCTGGGTTCAGGCAATTCTCCTGCCTCAGCCTCCCGAGTAGCTGGGACTACAGGCACGCGCCACCATGCCCAGCTAATTTTTTGTATCTTTAGTAGAGACGGGGTTTCACCATGTTGACCAGGATGGTCTCGATCTCATGACCTCGTGATCCACCCGCCTCGGTCTCCCAAAGTGCTGGGATTACAGGCTTGAGCCACCGCGCCCGGCCTGAAAGCCTTTTTCAAAATACAAATATCTGTAAATAATATTACAGGGTTTCAGAAAGTTGAATAATGAGTAGAAGTTTAATTAATGCAACCCGAGATCCCAATTGCCCTGTCAGAATTCAATGATATTCACCACTCTTTAAAAAGAACGTAGATTATAAAACATATGAAGATAGCACAAAAACCATTAAACCCACCTCACAAGACAGGACAATTGAACTTAAGAGGTTATTTGATACAGTAATTAGAATGTATTTATAGACCAGGAACTCCAAAGATATGTATTTTACTGTACACAGATGCTAGCACTATAAAACCAACAGAGTAACTTAGGCCATCTCAAATCACGTCAGAGGCTAAGAGTTCTTCTACCTGTAATATTCCATGATACTATTAGTGACATTGAAGCTGAAATAAAATAATATTGTAACTCCTGATTCTAAGCACTTAGAATTCTTCCAATCCCTGGCATTAAATTTGCCTATACGATTAAAAAACAGAATCAAAAAACAGATCTAACTCCTGATTCTAAGCACTTAGAATTCTTCCAATCCCTGGCATTAAATTTGCCTATACGATTAAAAAACAGAAACAAAAAACAGATCTTTGCTACATCGTAAAGACTTCTTGCCTGGACTTTACTTAAACCTGTCCTTTTTAACCCCCTTCCTGTGGAGATGAACCTAAGACCTAAGATGCAGGTCATATGCATCTTAGGTGAATTTTTTTTTCTTCTAAATGTTCTAGCTAATTTATATTGCAATATATATTGTGATAATAGTTTGAGAATTTTCTTAGAACATTCACAAAACATTTTTCTTTAATTTTCCCAAATCACTCTGTTTATGTCTTTTTGGGGGCACTTTTATTTTGACTTATTGTATAGTTTTCAATCTGCTAGATTTGTTGAACATAATTGTCTATAAGATGTGTATATCTCCTCATCTCTTTGTTCCCTGAACACTTAGCAGAGTGTTTTAGTCAAATGGCATTATTTATATTTATTTAGATAGAGTGCCCAACTATAATTGGCTTGTAGATAGATTTTGACAGGAAATTTTTACTGTATACATTTCAGAATTAATTACAAGATACAATTAAGTTTCTTGAGTGTGGTCAGATATAGCAACACAAATAATTCCATAATTTTCTAAAAATTCCATGCTGTGAGTAGAATTTGGTAATTAATTTTGAAGTAAGATATGCGGAAAACAAAACAAAAAAATAAACATTATGTTTGTTTTCCAATGAGTCAGTAGAATTTAGGAATCTCCTATCAGAGGAAGAGGGAATTTAAAATGTATAAAACCTTTGAAAGGCCAACACAGGAAAATTTCTTGAGCTCAGCTTTGGCAACATAGGTAGACCCCAAGTCAACATTTTTTTTTAAGTTAACCAGGCAGACATAGTGGAATGTACCTATGGTTCCAACTACTTGAGTGGCTAAGGTAGGAGGATCACTTAAGCCCAGAAGGTTGAGGCTGCATGCCACTACACTACAACCTGCTTACAAAGCAATATTCTGTCTCAAAAAATAAATAAATAAAATAAAACATAAGAAATGTATGAAACCATGATATTTGCCTACTGCTTTGAGTGCAAATACTGCTTATATGTAGAAAATAGTTAGGTTAAAAAATATATAATTAAACTATGGCCAGGTGTGCTGGCTCACACCTGTAATCCCAGCAATATGGGAAGCCAAGGTGGGCAGATCACCTGAGGTCAGTGGTTCAAGACCAGTCTGGCCAACATGGTGAAACCCTGTCTCTACTAAAAATACAAAAAATAGTGGAGCATGGTGGCAGGCACCTGTAATCAAAGCTACTCAGGAAGCTGAGACAGGGGAATTGCTTGAATGCAGGAGACAGAATTGCAGTGAGCCAAGATTGTGCCACTGTACTCCAGCCTGGTCAACAAAGAGCAAACTTCCACCTCAAA
>CM052665.1:8467994-8485093 GCA_028533165.1 Leontopithecus rosalia | reverse complement strand
AAAAAAAAAAAAAAAAAAAAAAATACTAAGCAGAAGAGTTAAGCCATTGAGATATAATGGCAAAGGGTTTGTTTTTCTTAATATTTTAAAGGGAGAAATAAAAAACTTATTTTTCAGTTATAGCTTAATTACGGAGAGTTTTTATGCAAAAGAAAAAAAAAGAAAAGAAAAAAATGAAGCCATCTCCTCTGTCTTCATTACAGTCAACTTTTAAAAATAAAGGTGGTTGATGGGTACTTTGGGTCTGATGGCATTAATGGTGTGTCTCATGCAGTAAGCTTGAAAGCTTTTCCAGGTTGCTCTTCCTGTATTCCAATTTTTGCAAAATGCTTTTTATCTTTAGCACTTTAAATGCTGCGCAAATACTGCATTTCTAATATAGTGTAACATTTATTTCCAAAATGTTTACCTTAATATCAGTTGTTCATATTTTTTTCAGCCTAAGACTTTCATTTTCACAGTACAAAATAGTATATATGACATTTAAATATATGTATATACGTTTAATATATTCTTTATTTACAGCATACAAAAGATTCATGTTTAATTATTTAACATAGGAGACAACATGAAACAATGAACAATAATGAAATGATTCACTTTGTATTCAGTAATAAGATAACACATAACAATTTAAACATTTTATATGCATCCTCATAAAGTACAAAATGAATACATAAAACTCAGCTTTCTGCTAATGAAGATATTCCATATTTATAAGAAAATAACAGTATTATATATAATGAATTCAGTTATAATTAATTTCTATATTATGAAAATTATAAATCATTGGATATTGACCTTATTAATAAATTTCTAGTATCATAGTATCATTTAGATTGATGGAACCAATTATCTGCATTGCTACAGGACAAAAACAGTACCAAGATCCGTTTATTTGATATATAGTATGCATTTGCTCTGTTTTCCATTGATATTTTACTAGTAAGAATACCAAACTTTGGAGATATCACAAAAGTCAACGTTAAAACTAAAGTGCTTTTAAATTTTCTGAACAGTTTTTTTGCTAAGCATTGATACAGTAATGACTGTGTCACAATGTTAACATATATAATACTTATCAATAAATGACATTTTTTCATTCAAAGATATAATCCACTCAGAAGATTCTATAATTTGCACTGGAAAGAAAAAAAAAACAGGGTGCAGAATTATGGGGAAGAAACACTGCAGTCTTTCTTCAACCTGTAGCAAAACCAAACACCGGGTTCAAGAAAACACAAGAAAGAGTCCAGGAAGAAAAATCTATTTTATCTTTTTTGTATGACCTATAGTTTTCTCCTGCTATGCCCAAGCAGCTGTTGAAAATTTCAGATTTCTGATCTTCACCTAAGCATTAAAACTTTCTGGAATCTATTTTGAGAAAAAGTAGAGTAAATAGAACCAAATACTTAAAACACTTTATTATAAAGGAAAAGAAAAATAACCCACAGATGCTATGGTTTTATCAGAACTAAGGAGAAATCAAATATTTAGAGATAAGGGGTTGTAAGCACTTTTAATAAATAGAGTGCAAATTCTTCTAATATAAATATTTCTTTTGAGGATACAGTATTTCATTAATGTAGTCAATAACAATTGTAGTTAACAAAATATTTTAAAGATATTCATTACTAATTTCATTATAAATATGCTTGGTGGTAAAATTTCTATGTAGCTATGTATTACCTATTGTTAATAAGTAAATATACTAGCCCCTCCTTGTCTGTGGTTTCAGTTATTTATGGTCAACCACGGTACAAAAATAAAGGATGACAATACAATAAGATATTTTTAGAGAAAGAGAGAAAAAGGGACCACATTCACATAACATTTATTGCAGTACATTGACATAATTTCTCTATTTTATTATTAGTTTTTGTTGTTAATCTCTTACTCTGCCGAATTTATAAATTAAATTTCACCCAAAGTATGTACGCATAGAAAAAACATATTATACATAGGATTTGGTACTATTCTTGGTTTCAGGCATCTCCTGGAGGGTTTGGAATGTATCTTCCTTGAATGAGGGGAGTCTACTGTATCCCAAATCTTAGCAACTTAGAGAACATAATTTTTGGGATTAGGGATGCAGGTGCTTATTTGTTGGTGGTTCTGGCTCAGGGTCTCTCAAGATTGCAGAGGCTACAGTCATCTCAAGGCTCAACAGGAGCTGCTTCCCAGCTTGAACGTTTTTTGAAAGGTTTCAGTGTGTCAGTTCCTCCTAAAATGGAAGTCATCTTCTTTTAATCTAGGAAATTACATAGGATCAAGGTTTCATTATGCTTCTGGTCACACAAAACAATTCTGGTACAGTTTGGTAAGGAACTATATAGGGCTTGACTACCAATAGGTTTGGGAACTATTCGGAGACACTTTGATGTCTGCCCATCTCCTTCTATTTCTTTTTATGCTTCCTTCCTAGAAAGACAAAATCATCTTATAACTCCTAGAGAAGGTTTGCCGTTTGATAATGGATTCTTTTGTTTTGGAAAATCCAAAACTGCCAACATTTTTTGCATTTTATCAGGGTAAAACCATTTCATATTGTGCCATACATACTATACATGCACATACAAATATATAAATGTATACGTGATATATACACATATATATGTATAGATGCATAATAGATATGTAATTTTATGTAGTTTTAATATTGCCTCACTTAAACCAGAAGAGAAAATGTTTAGAAGTTAGTTTCTATTGTTAAACTGCACATTGGAAATCTATGGCACTGGTGAAAACTAAGCTGACAAGTTATAATTTAGGGAAGTTTTACTTCCTTATTTTTTCTGTAGTTAAAAACTTGTGATTTAATCATGTGATGCTTCATCAGAATGAAATTTTTTCATGATTGTATTATTCCATTCAAGTTTCAATACATCTCAATTAGCTCCTTACATATTAGGATAGTTTGGCAATTCAATTGTTTCTAAAACTAAGTGTTATATTGAATGCACTTCTGTATAAAGAACTCTTCTGGCCGGGCGCGGTGGCTCAAGCCTGTAATCCCAGTACTTTGGGAGGCCGAGGCGGGTGGATCACAAGGTCAAGAGATTGAGACCATCCTGGTCAACATGGTGAAACCCCGTCTCTACTAAAAATACAAAAATTAGCTGAGCGTGGTGGCGCGTGCCTGTAATCCCAGCTACTCAGGAGGCTGAGGCAGGAGAATTTCCTGAACCCAGGAGTCGAGGTTGCGGTGAGCCGAGATAGAGCCATTGCACTCCAGCCTGGGTAACAAGAGCGAAACTCCGTCTCAAAAAAAGAAAAAAGAAAAAAAAAAACCTCTTCTGTTGAGAAAATGCAAAATATTTGATAAGCACTTGAGGAATACAAAGATGATTAATATAATGCCTGCCAACAAGACACCTTGATCTTGTCTGGGAAAAACAAATATATGGGAAAGTCAAATACTATTATTGACTGAAATAAGATAATTGTCAAAAGGGAAGTAAAGGAAAGTGTTTTTTTAGTTTCAAGGAAGGGGGTCATCAAACCGCCTCTTACAGGAATGGAAAGAAACATTTATGCGTGAAGGCTCCTTTGGGCTAGGGCTTAAGAGATGATTAAGGTTTCAAAGGAGTGAGCTAGAATTGGTGTCGGCTATGAAATTAACAGGAATGAGAAGGTCTGGGATATATTTAGGGAATTCACAATTGTCGTGCTTGGGTGAAACTTAATGAGTAGGTGTGACATGATTATAAAAGCATCTTCCAGGTATATTGGAAATGATTTTGAAATCTAGTTCGAGGACTTAGTGCTTCATTTGGAAGGACATTTAGATCAATTTTGAGCAATGAAGAAATGAACAGATCTGTGCTTAGGTTAATGCAGCAGTGTATATCTGAATGAATTATAATAGGAAAGAAGGGTGAAAACTCTTTAGGTGAAATGAGCAGTCCAGAAGAATACAAAGTAATGCTAGGTAAAGTAGATCCATTCCTGTACTACAAGTATAGTATAATGAGGGCCTAACCCAGGATTCACAGTGGGAATGGGAGGAAGGGAACTGAAGTAAGAAACATGTTGAGGCACTAATAATTTAAATTAACATTTATATTTAAAAAAGTGAAAATGGAGCTAGAACTGTTTCTCACAAGTCTAAATAATTGGGACAATGAGAGAAAAGGGAAATAAGGAAATAAGTTGTTTTAGAGGATGAGAGTATGAGTTTGAATTTTAGTCCAACAGGTGTAGAATTTAGTAGACCTTCCTTTGGATATTTTAACCACAGATAAATAACTGACAATCTGTCTTTCAAGAAAACTTGGGGCCTGGTGCAGTGGCTCATGCCTGTAATCCCAGGACTTCGGGTGGCCAAGATGGGCAAATCCCTTGAGGGAAGGAGTTCAAGACCATTCTGGCCAACATGGCAAAATCCTATCTTCACTGAAAATACAAAAATTAGCCGGGTGTGGTGGTGCTCACCTGCAGTCCCAGCTACTCAACGGGCTGAGGCAGGAGAATGGCTGAGAGATTGCAGTGAGCAGAGATCGCACCACTGTACTCCAGCCTGGGTGACAAATCAAGGCTCTGTCCTAGGAAAGAAAGAAAGAAAGAAAGAAAGAAAGAAAGAAAGAAAGAAAGAAAGAAAGAAAGAAAGAAAGAAAGAAAGAAGGAAGGAAGGAAGGAAGGAAGGAAGGAAGGAAGGAAGGAAGGAAGGAAGGAAGGAAGGAAGGAAGGAAGGAAGGAAGGAAGGGACAGAAAGATGAAACAAAGAAAAACTCCAAAATTACAGCCAAATACCACAATTTTGAATAGAATGCCATAAGAGTAGGAATGGAAGTAAATATGACACTTTAGTGAAAATGCTGTGTAAGAAGGCAACTTCAAGGAATGTCTAGATCTGAAGGATGCTTGAAATAAGTGAAACCCACCGGTGAGTTGGAACATTCACAGAAATAGGTTCTTTGTGATGTCCCTGAGATCCAAACATTTGAAGGAACAGGTAATCAGCAATTTCTGATGCTACAGCAAATTTTAGGAGGTAATAAATTGGAAAGAAAAGGGTACAAGATCTATTTGCTAGAAAGCAGTTGGGAAAATGTAGATGGAAGAAGAATGCAGAGTATATAGCTTTAAAGATGAGTGACCATTAAGGAGATGGAATTCGTATAAATATACCAATCTTCCAAGAAGGGTAGGTAAAAGGAGGACAGAATGTGATAGCAGAGGGAGATATTAAAGTTGAAATTACTTTGAATTTCTTTTAAAGTCACCAACAGATTAGGTGTTGGAAGAGGAATAAAATTTTAAAAAAATAGGAACACTTTTACTATGTTGGAGGGAGTGCAAATTAGTGCCACCATTGTGGAAGACAGTGTGGTGATTCCTCAAGGACCTAGAAAAACAAATACCATTTGACCCAGCAATCACATTACTGGGTATATACCCAAAGAATCATAAATTTTTCTATTATAATGACACATGCACACGTATGTTAATTGCAGCACTGTTTACAATAGCAAAGACCTGGAACCAACCCAAATGGCCATCAACAATAGACTGGATAAAGAAAATGCGGCACATATACAACATGGAATACTAAGCAGCCATAAAAAACGATGAGTTTGTGTCCTTCATAGGGACGTGAATGAATCTGGACACCATCATTCTCTGCAAACTGATACAAGAACAGAAAACAAAAAGGGTCATGTTATCACTCATAGGAGGTTGTTGAACAATGAGAACAATGGACACAGGGAGGGGAGCATCCACACACTGCAGTCAGTGGTGGGGGCTAGGGGAGGGACAATGGGGACTGGGGAGGGTGGGGAGGGATAATGAGGGGAGAAATACCAGATAGAGGAGACAGGGGGATGAAGACAGCAAACCACCTTACCATGTACCTATGCAACAATCCTGCATGATTTGCACATGTACCCCAGAACCTAAAGTACAATAAAAAAAAAAATCCCAACTTGAGGTACCTTTGCATGAAGCTGAATCTGTGTTCTGACAAAGCAATATATTGTAATGTTATTTCTCTCTCACTTTTATCTTCATGCCAAAATAAATGTTTCACCAGTTAAGTTCTCATTTCAGCCATACAAAAAAATTCTTATCCTGATGTAATTTTGCTTAATGTTAACTTTTAAACACTCAAATTCAATCCCATCTTTTTCTTGTTTTATTTAGACAAAAACCTGCCAACCACCTTTTCATACAGCTTGCTTCATCTTGCCTTGATTTTTAAACCCATTATCATTGCATCTATAGCTAAAATTGCAGAAAAAAATTGGGACTATAATAAATTTCTCTGTAAACGAAATCCTTAATTATAATACAGTATTATTATGTTTAAGTTTCAGGCTTGTTTCCATAACATGGAGGAAGAGAGTATTAGGTCAATTATCTTAGTGATTTTATTGTGTTACTATGACCGGAGTTAAAGTTAATTGAAATATATACACAGTAAAATCATTTGGAAATTCAATACATACCACTTAAGACTAAGAAAAGATTCTTTTTTTTTTTTTTTTTTTGAGAAGGAGTTTTGCTCTTGTTACCCAGGCTGGAGTGCAATGGCGCGATCTCACCTCACCGCAACCTCTGCCTCCTGGGTTCAGGCAATTCTCCCACCTCAGCCTCCTGAGTAGCTGGGATTACAGGCACATGCCACCATGCCCGGCTAATTTTTGTATTTTTAGTAGAGACGGGGTTTCACCATGTTGACCCGATGGTCTCGATCTCTTGACCTCGTGATCCACCCGCCTCGGCCTCCCAAAGTGCAGAAAAGATTCTTAACAGTGTTGCTTGATCTGTGGTCAGTGAATGTTCCCAGAATGGCCATATTTGGTTTCATAACAGACTTGTCAGAAGCCCTAACAGATTTTGCAATTCCTAGTAACTTTGTAGTTAGACAGAAACAGAGATTTTCACCTAACGCGAACATGTGTCTGTTCTATTATTATTTTATAATGTGTGCATGTATGTGTGTCTATATGTACCTGTGATTACAGAATATGTAAAGGAAATACAGCATAATGGAAGAACAAAGGGTTTCATTTCCGAAATCAGGAGTTTATTCTGAGGTTTGGCATTTATCTTTGTGCAAATTAAAGGAAAAGAAAACTCCTCTAAGTCCTATGTTTATCCACAAAAATGGAGGAAATGATACTACTTGCCTGGTAAGGATACCACGTGCCTGTTGAGGGTTAAAATTGTGAGTTTATTTTATTTTTTGAGAAAAAGTCTCACTCTGTCCCCTAGGTTGTTGTGCAGTGGCACAATTTTGGCTCACTGCAAACACCGCCTCCTAAGTTCAAGCAATTCTCATGTGTCGACCTCCCAAGTAGCTAGGACTACAGGCATCCATCACCATGTCCAGCTAATTTTTGTATTTTTAATAGAGACGGTGTTTCACCATGTTGGCCAAGCTGATCTCAAACTCCTGACCTCAGGTGATCCACCTGCCTTAGCCTCCGAAGTGAGTTAATTTACTTGAACTCACAGATAATTTTAAGTTGCTAGGGCAACTTTTCTTAGAACACAATATTGTTCATGAAGACTAGCATTTTTTGCTGCTTTATATACCATCTACGGTAAGAGCAATTAAAATATTACTTTTACTTTTAATATTATTTAAAAATAAGTTTTGTTATTTAATTAGGATATTCTAATTGATATCATAAGCAACTCCAAAATGTTAATGAATGAACACAGTGAAGTCCTTTCTCACCTACTCCACAGTCTGATTAGAAATGGCAAACCCCACTCCACACAGCGATTCAGAGCCCCAGGTTGTTTCCACCTTGTACCTGTGGCATCAGCTGGCAGGTAAAAGGAAACAAGCATTGGGAAGTTATGTAATATAGTCAACTACTTGGCTCAGAAGTGTACACATTATTCCACTGGTCAGAATTAATCCCCATGGACCAGCTTAGATACAAAGTGCTAGAAATTAGGTTTGTGGCTAAAATATAATATGGATAAGGAGAATGAAGCTTAGGTGGTTGCTAGAGAGTGACCAGCCAATCTGGTATGCCTGTAATGTTCCCAGTTTTGGGATTGAAAATGCTGGGCAGGTGTGGTGGCTCATATCTGTAATACCAGCACTTTTGGAGGCTGAGGGAAGAGGATGGCTTGAGCCCAGAAGTTTGTGACAATCTGGGCAACATACTGAGACCCCATCTCTACAAAAAAAAATTAAAAATTAGCTGGGTGTGGTGGTGCATGCCTGTAGTCCCAGCTACTCAGGAGGCCATGCTGAGATCGTTTGAGCCCAGGAGGCTGATGCTTCAGTGAGCTGTGATCCCGTCACTGCATTCTGACCTGGTTGACAGAGTGAGATCCTCTATCAAAAAATAAAACAAAAATGCTAAATCCTGTGCATCCCTTCAGTCCTGAGACAACCAGACCATTGACCACTCTAACACTGTCAAGTATCCATGCCTCAGGCTTGAATACAATGCTTCATGAATATACGTTTACATTTCAAAATAGAGAAACAAGGGTAGCAAAAGAACTCCAAGTTATTATCCAGGAAATGCAATTTTAACCTGAAATGAGATCAGGATATCAGCAGTATAGAAGCTGCCATTATAATCATCATTAATGAAGGCCTAGAATGTGCCAAGCCAATTATAAATTATCACTAAGAGAACAGCATTGTGAGGTAGGAAAAATACTACAATTACAAGTTTAGAATTTGAAATTCTGAATGATTAACTCCAGTTCAAAAATCACACTCTGATAGAGTAGATTCTAAAACAGCTGCAAGTTCCAGGCCCTTTCCTTTGGGTTGCTAAACTTAGGTGACCCTCCCAATTCTAATCCCCACCCTCCACAAATACAAAGGATGTCTTTTATCTTGATATGATATGAATTTTTAAGAATACTATTCTAAGTGTGTACAAATGTGATTATCTTTCAAATAGAGATACCATAGTTGACTAATTTTTGAGTTTTGAAAAACAGTTTATTTTCTGGGGCTGTTTATTTTATTCTCTTAATACGAGATGAAATGGGACTAAATTGTATAGCAGTTGAATCCTACTTACTATGTAAAGCATTCTATAAAAAACATTCTAAATTCCAACTCAAAATATCAGAAAAAATGCAATCCAGTATAGCCCTTTAATAGCGTTAAGTATTTAACAGACATTTGCTTTAGGATTAGGTAATGAATACTTTCACTGCTTAAATTAAAATTTTCCTAATTTTTTTTATCATGGAACATATTTGAAAATCATGATAGGTACCCAAACGTCAGCAGCAAGTCATGAGTTATAACGAACATATCAATCAAATTGGAAGTAAAAATGATGTCATTAATAAATTCATACCTATAATAAACCATCTGTTTTTATTCATAATTTATACTTCACACATGAATGAAACAGAAACATAACTAATATAACTGGATAAAAATATAAAGTGCGAAATAGTGCAGACAAAGCAAAACATCTTTGATTTCACATTTGTCAATAATAGTTTAACAAATACCAATTTTTAAATGAGAACACCAGTCCATAACACATACCACCTTAAAATTAGGTGTGAAATTGACTAACCAGATAAATGCATATAAATCAAATATTTGTCTCTGTATGTGTAGAGTGTGTATGCACGTGCATGTGTGTCCCTGTGGATTTTATTGGCATTGTATCACAATACAAAAATGCCCTTTCTAAAGGCATTTTGTAGCAGAGAAAATAACAACTACATATTTTGGGTACTTCTCAAATTATTCCAAGATTTACCTTATATGGTATTACTTTTTTTTTATTTAAAAACGAAGCTGCTAGGCTGGGAGCCAGGGCTCATGACTATAATCTCAGCACTGTCGGAGGCCGAGGTGGGAGGATTGCCTGAGCCTGTAAAGCTGGGGTTGCAATGAGCCAAGATCGTGCCTTTGCATTACAGCCTGGGTGACAGAGTGAGACGCTGTTTCAAAAAAAAAAGAAAAGAAAAAAAATAAAAAGAGAGAAAGCTGTTTGAATCATCTTCACTGTGAAATTGTCCAATTTTTTTTTTCTAAAACAATTTGAGAAGCACAGAATCTTGCTTTTCATTTTCAACATGCATTGCCAATTTCAGTTGGTAAATGCTTTTGATACATCAATGAACCTAATGAAAAACTTAGTGTAGGTGATTTTTCAGGCCACATCTTGGAATTTATCAAGAATGTCATCTTTATAAAAGGAACAGACATTATCAAACAAACCTGGCTTACTCAAACATGCCTAGAGTTGTTTTTTTTCCCCTCCCCATATTTAAAAATACACTATACAGGAAAAGACTGCTAGCATCTCTCTGTGTTATATTTGTGAAACACATATTATGATCTTAAAGAACTCAGTTTAAGGATTGCTAACTTAGCTGATGGATTATGTTGTCCTTACAGAACTAAGCACACACATCTTTTTGAATGTGGCTCCTCACAGAGGGACGGGTGCATTTTAGCATGCATACAATTCTTCCAATACATGGCGTGTTTCTTTCAGTATTGCTAAACTACTAACAGAGGGAAAATAATTACATAAGCACAATAAGGCTTAAGAGCCAGGGGCTCATAGATATTATTAGACAAAGCGAGGAGGGGACAGGGTGACAAGAGAATATCTCGAACAGCCCTATAGCAAAACCATCTTCTCAATTCATTCACAAGAATTCCCCTGAAAACACCCAGTTTCCCAAATTTCCCATATGCAAATTTTCTAAGCATCTTTAGTCTTTAACACATATTTTACCCAGATTGTTCGAGTTTATACTTGTAATTTGGATACACTTTGTGCATGTAACTTAAGGGCTTAGGGTGACTGGAGAATATTCTTGATTTATAGTGCAGCAGCTGGGGGACTGTTCCTCTCTGGGTCTTTCTTGTATTCCGAGTAGTATTTATTCAAATCTAACTGTACAGATTCTGCTCCCCTAGAGAAATGTTTCAGGATTGTTACTTACTTAGTTCTCAAACTCTACCAACAAATTGCTTTCACGTGTCACCTCTTCCGAGCTCCATGGCCTAAATGTTTTCCTTTTGGTTCCTCCTTGGATGAACGTGTAAATCACTTTCCTTCCTTGTTCTAGTGTTGCTTGTGTATCTAACATTCTTAACTCTTGACACACAGCGTTGACATTACTCCAGTGTACTTTTCTCTTCTCTGCTCTTTGAATTCCGTTAAGGCAGAGGCCGTGTTTTATTCATCAATATGTGATAATCAATATCCATACTATACAATAGAGACTCAATAAACACAGTAGAATAAAAATGTGTACACAAACAAAATAATACTCCTGGTCTAATTTTATCTGAATCATAAATTCACCATATCCATTAAGACTCCTGAAGTGTTATATTAGACCATTTTTTTATTTTATTATAATATATAAAATCTATATAATATGAACCCCCCCAATTTCCACAAACATACATGTCTTTACAGTTATGATTTTAATTTCCTACTCATAAAATGAGCATTTTAGTCTAAATAAAATAGCAAAACTATTCAATTGCTAAAATGCTTTCAGAATAACTTATAATATTATAAACAAAGTGAGTACTAAAGAGTTTTAAGTGCCATCATACGGAGATTTATAGAACTGTTCAACTTTAAAACGAATTCAGATCCAATTTTAGATAAAAGACATGCCGAAGGTTTTACTTATGCTTAGTTTTTGTTATTGCTGTTGTTGGAGGGTTTTGTTTTGGTTTTTGTTTTGTTTGTTTAAATCTGCTTCAGCTAAGAAATCCTCTGTAGTATTCGCACTTATTACCTCAGTAGGACTGATTTGCAGGGTATTTTTTTTCCTCTTTAATATGTCTTCTATCTTATCAAACATGCTTTTTATTTGTGATTTCTCAGGCAATTTTTCTCTTTTCCTTTCTCCTAAAACAGGGCTATATAGATGGCACCAATTTTATGTTTTTTTTCTGCCTGCCCTATCAGTTTTCCCAGTAGGTTTATTACTACTGGTAAAGATTGGATTTCTTGTTTCACGAGTTTAGAGGAAAAAGGTCTCAGCCTCTCTCTCCTTGCTTGAATTGGAATTATAAAAATTCAAACCACCATTTTATTCAAGCCAAGACTATGAAGCATCTGTTATTATTTAGAACTATAACTTAAAACTTTAAATATTCAGAATAGAAGTTAAGGTGTAATGTTTCAACATAGGAAAAGTTTCTGTCACTCCTAAATAAAGTGCATAGATGAACCTTACATGCCTTTTAGTTACCCATTTTTATCATTGTCTTTTTTCATTAATTCAGTGTTCTGTGCTTTAAATTGAATGCTTGAAATAGTTGTGTTCTCTCCATTTCGTTATATGCATTTATCTATGTGCTTAAGAATATTTTCACTCTCAGGACAGATCATTTATTATTCATATTAAGATGAGTTTGGAGGTTTGCTTCTCAAGTCATGTTCTACACACATAGTAACATTGCCAGAAGTTTTCATATCGAAAGTGAGAAACAAACTTTTCTTTCTTAAATATCGTGGGAACTAAATATGAAGATAACAAACATACATTTGTTTTCACCAGGCATCGCATGTTTAAACTTCAGTGGTTGAAAAATACAGAACTGGAGTGTTCCGTTGACACAATGAGTGAAACATGTTTTTCTCCTCTGATGTAAAAGCCACAAATAGCTCATGAATTGTCAGTCACCAAAGGAAACGTGTAAATAAGAGTAACTGCCACGCAGAGCCCAACACTGGCCTGTGCCTTTCCTCATTTCATTTCCGGATATGTTTTTTGAGGTAGCTCATATCAGTTTTTCAGTTTTATAGACAGAAAAGGGACGCTTGGCGAATTTAAACTCAGTTGCCCAAGTTATATAACCAGTTAAAGTAGAAGTCAGAATTCAAAATCCATCTGATTGTAGAGCCTGTCCCCTTAACCATTACCCTATATTGTATATGTCATAATCATAATAAGCTATAAAAAGGTCTGACTGAGCATAAATATGACCACAGCTTAATGTATGCATTCCACATTATTATCTGTTCAAAAATGAATTGATATTATACTCTTATCCACATAGCAAAAGTTATAAACTAAATTAAAGAATGATTTATGAGATGTTACTATGACATCAATTTACAGTGAGTTATAGGGAAAGTCAGTAATTATAGTTTTTGTTTTCTTATTTTTTTTAACTTTTTACTTATATATATATATATATATATATTTGTCACTGAAAATACACCAATTAATTTATTCTGTTTTTAAAAAACTAAATTTTTGAAGTAACTGTGTAAAGGAAGCAAGTTCTGAATTTGTGTGTACGTAAATAAGAGATTCAGAAGGAAATTTGCATTAACATACAATATACAATAGTCTTATTGCAAGAATCATATAAACATTGAAGAAAAGAAGCTTCTTAATTTTTAGGAAATATAAAATCCTGTGATTATGTTAATGAATCAATATGTTTTAGTTTAAATTTTCTTTTTCTGTTTCATTAAATAGAAACTTAGATAAATGTCATTCAGCCTTAGAAAAACAATATTTAAGCCAGGTTTTTCTATAACTAATTAAAACTAACTTACTCTTAGTCAGATGGGACTGAAAAATATAATTACACTACTTAACGTTCTTTAGAATGAACATTATTCCATTCATCTTTTCAAACTACAGAAATTCAGTGATCTGTAAAACCGTGAGGTAATTTATGTCAAAATGAAATAAGGTTCTTTTATGTTCCAGTTGAGTTAGTTAAAATTATTTTGGGTTTATATTATTTGTAATGTAAGTGCTTACTCCATTTTTAAAGTTTGTGGCAGGTTATCTGAGTCTCTGTTATAATCAAGAAATCTGCGGACTCAAACATAAAAATTATAAAAGTTTAAGTATACACTTTTATTTAGGCATGGATTAGTTGGAATTCAAATATGTCATACTCTGCACTCTCTTGGGTCATCTCTTCTTTTGTCTGTGAGTAAAACCCAGGAAATATTAACCATTTTTACCCAATATATAGCTGACTAATAAGTTATATCGCATTCAACTAACACGTTGGACTTGCTAGCTTTTGCCATACTGGTTGTCCACTTATATGTCTGTTCCTGCTTCTCAATGAATATTCACAGTGAACAATGAAGTCAAAGGCACTAAGCACATTGTCATGGTGCATTCGAGTTTATAAAACACTATTACACATACCTCTTCACCTGGTTCCAAAATCATCCCTGTGAAATCAGCACTGTAGGCTATTTTTCCTAAATTTGCTTACATGATAATAGATGGAGTTTATATTAAACAGAGTTATGGATTCTGAATGTTTTCACCATGTCATGTTTCAAAAATATATATATATTATTTCTGGAATTCAGGAGATGGCTGATAAGTTTTGAATCTGTGGCTGGCAACTCTTCTTTTAATGGGTCAGAAAAATTAGGTCCATAAACCTGAAATGCCATCCTCAAAGAAATAAAGATTTTCTGGCTCTGAACCACTCTACAGTTTCCACACTTTGCCACACATTATTCACAGGTGGGTGCTGAAGCACTTTATGGTTAAGCCAGTGAGTGATTAACACTAAATTAACTGCAAATGAAGCTCATTTTAAGTCAAACGCCGGGCTTGTAAAAAAAAGTTCACAGTAAATATTTTATTTTAACCAATTTACATTAATCTTTAATACGTTTTCATATCAGGTAAAAATTTCTTTGTGAACTATAGATTGACTTCCAAAAATATTTTTTAAATATTTTGCACTAATTTCCATTGTATGAAGTGAAGATCACAGCGACTCACTTATATGTTCAAATTGTTAGATACTAAATAGTATTCAATAGCAAACCAGTTGCTAAATCAGATGCACAAGGATAACTATCTAACTTAAAAATTAAAATATTTTGCAAATATATTTAGATGCCAATAATTGCATAGTTTTTATCCTTATTGAAACCTATTTCAATAAAGCAGAATAGAGCAAATTTCCAATTTCTTTATTTGTTATTAAACTTGATAGCTTATAGAACATTGAGATTAATCCTCCTTGTAGTTTTATATTTTGTCCAAATTACGATAATTTTCTTTTAAGCCTATACTATCAATACTCATGATTTAGTAGAGTAAATTGAATTTTAAGATAAATTGAGAACAAAATAAGTTAGCATAGCTTACCTTCTGTTTGTACCCAAAAGCCAATGTACCAAACATTAAAACATCCTTCATTGAATACAGAAATTTCCCAGAGGCAAATTGGGCAACAAGTATCTTATTGTCAGAGCTGACAACACTTTCAGAAAGCATTGTTTCTTATATTGGGTTAAAATTGTGGTAGATATAAAACTATAAGCTCTACATTAATCTGCTTTGTTGAAAATGGAGATACTTTACTATATTTTAAAGTATAGCAAAGTGTATGTACTTTAAAGCTATATACCTTGTATAAATGTATGTTAAACAACTATCTTATGTACTACTTTCAGCTAACTTACAGTAATTAAAGACTAACAAAAGCTACGCATTGGTTTTTCACCAGTTGTCTTTCTCTTAGTGCATCTTTTTCTACTTAGTGCTGTTAATATTTGTTCATGTGATGCTTTTATGACACTATTATTATCTCTTTTTAAAATTATTTTAAGATTAGTAGTTAGAATAACAAGTTTCACTGGAAAATTTTAATATGCTATAAATATAAAACTATATTCTAATAAACATCTTTTAAACTTGGCTCCCACTTTGTATTTCATGGTATATTTTATTTGTAATATTTGTAAATTTAAAAATGATCAAATAATTTCTTTATAAAGATTCATTTATTTTGACTCAAAAATAATCCAAATGTTGTAGAATAATTATAAAGTCAAATATTTTTAGATAATTACCTTAAGGTAGACATTGTAAAAGAGCTTTACTTTAAAACGTTTGATTCAATCTTCTAGTGGAATATTTGAGATAGGTATATTATAGATATCATAACAATGAACTTGCTAACATTGCCTATAGTTGCACAGCATGTTAATGGCAGAGAGGTTTTAAATCCAGTTCTGCTGATATATTTGCCTGAAGCAGTCTTAACTTTAACATAGATCTCAATAATAAAATTAGCTCCCTATAAATTTATTTTTTTAATAAATACCATTTATATGCATACAGAATGCTTTTTTCTTTTTCTTTTTTTGGGCATCATTTTGCTATTATACTATTAAAATAATTCAACTTCCTAAACGGGACAGAGATTAAAAAAAAATACTCCTGTATTTATGGGATATGTGAGGCAATGTGTCAGTTCCTTGTGTGGATTTCCCATTCTCCTCATTAGAATAATCTGAGCTGGGTATTTTTATTTATGTTTTACAGATAAGGAACCCTAATATCAGAGAAGGTAAACGTGCTGTCATTCTACACAATCGACGTGTTATAGAGGCACAATTTAAACTTGATGCAGTAGAATGTCAGTAGCTTTGTTCTTTGTATTGAACCATTCACATTTGACTGTGACCTTCTCCCTAAACTGCTTTTCTTAACATGGGGAGGGATCAATAATGAATAATGAATAATGAATGCATGACAGGTCAGGCTTGAGGCAGACATTTTTATTAGTTTATCTCATTTAATTTCACATAAAGGATGCTATGTAGAAATTTGTTGTTTTTATGTTATGTTTTGTTTATGTTATGTTGTGTTTATGTTTTTATGTTGTTTTTATGTTTGTTGTTTTATGTTTTTATGTTAGAACTAAGAAAACAATGAATCAAAAAAAATTGTATGATTTACCTAAGGTCTTACAGTGCCAATCAGTATCTTTAAAATACAAATTTATCTCATTTCAGAATTTCTAAAGTCCAAATTCTGGAGAACTATTGGGCTCCTCTGTTAATGTAGAGAAAATAAAATGTATTTTAGTATATAGAAGAAAAAAGATAGAAGTCTCATGATATTTGGTGTGAGCATACAGAAGACTTGTATACTCAGTTATGTAAGAACTAAGAATTCAATCTCCGTATTAGAGACAGGTCTGAATTTTTCTAATAACAATGTGAAAACTAAAGAAATCAGGAAACAAGGTAAAATGATTCTTCTATCACCAAATTCCACCACAGGACTGTCAAACATTTGACATCTCAACTTTCTAAACGATATTTCAAAATTATTATCCACATCCATAGAATATGTGTAGCTTATTCATTTGATAT
>CM052665.1:8412253-8467894 GCA_028533165.1 Leontopithecus rosalia | reverse complement strand
TATACATATTCTAGCAATAAATCAAAAGCAGTTTGAGTATCTTGGACATTTATGAGCTGAATTATTCATGCTTGGCATTTCATAAATCCAAAGAAAATTCTGAGTGTGAAAAAAATGAACTTTTTATGGTCTCGTAGTAGTTATTTCTTTAGATGGGACGAAAGTCTCTTTGTTAATGATCTTTCTCTTAGATGACGTCCACCTGATAAAAGTAGATGCTAATTGTTCTTTGTCTCCGTTTGATGTTTGACTTTGCTAAATTTCACAAAGCAATAAAGGGTTTATCTTGGACAGTATGGATTTCAAAATGTATATGTATCAGAGGAGGCCAAGGCCATTCATGTGATGATCTGTTAGAACGGAGAGCAGTGTGTTTCTCAGCATTGCGATCTTGAATTGGAGTATTCATTTAATTCTAAAGTGCAACGGGCTTTTTTCTTTGGGACTGTTATCCTTATACATTGCAACCCTACCTCTTAGATCCATTCTCAACCTGCTCATCACTCTACAAACTCCTGGTACACTGCTCTCTGAAAATCTTCTATTGCCACCAAACTGAATCTTCACCTTGTATCTGACTAGTGACACTTGTTCTCATAAAAGGCTTTCAATAGGATGTTTATCATGTCCCTTCACTTTTAGCGTCTTACACAGGTGGAAGGGCTGATGTTTTAATACCACTTCTTCACCCACTCACACTTTTTTTTCTAACTTGAAAACTGGGCATCATGCTAAAGTATTTCAATAAACCACAGATGTCAAATTCTTAACTCTCACAGATTTGTTTTTTTCTCACTTCCTCTGCTCCAGTCTACTTCAGCAACCCACTCCTCTGGTCCCTGGGACATTATCGTTTCCAGAACTTCTCTGCATTAAATATCTTAAACTCCAAGATTCACTCTCTGACTACCTCTCAACCTTAATATCACTTCTCCTCTAGTTTCATCTCTTGAAATACTTAGACAATTGTTTGCTCTTTCCTGTTCTAGTCACACAAACTTTACTATGTTAATTTACTTCGGTATTTAACCTAGATAAAATGGCAAACAACTCCACTATGCTCTCACCAGAAATGTTTATTTATTTGCTCTGTTATTCTCATCCTTCAATACAGCCTCAACGAAGGGACCTTGACATCATTTGTAAGACACTGCTAAAGAAAATGGCAGAGACATACAGCATATTTTGTTCATGGATGTTCAGTCTCAACTCTTTATTAATGTTTATTATTGTCAATAGTAGACTGCCTTTCTCACTGCTTATCAAAATCATCTTTGTTTTTATGAACTTTCGAGCCATCTTCTGCTATCTCCATAGAAATTGTCATGCTATCTACTTATCTGAACAAATAAATCCTTTCTTTCTTTCTTTCTTTTTTTTTTTTTGAGACGGAGTTTCGCTCTTGTTACCCAGGCTGGAGTGCAATGGCGCGATCTCGGCTCACCGCAACCTCCGCCTCCTGGGTTCAGGCAATTCTCCTGCCTCAGCCTCCTGAGTAGCTGGGATTACAGGCACGCGCCACCATGCCCAGCTAATTCAAATACATCCTTTCTAACAGAATATTCCTTGACCTCCCTTGACCCTCTACCTTAATCATATTTATGTATCCACACTCTTCCTTCCAATCTCAGAGGACGAGAACTCTATTTACAGCCCACATCTTTTTTCCCAGCCAGATCTTTAATCTTGACATACACGAGTCCACCATTACCATGGTTTGTAAATTAAGTTCTCATTTCTGAAACTCTTTCCATCACTCCCCTGAGAAACTCCTACCCTAAAAAACTAAATATCTCTCCATCCTGTATCAGTCATGGTTGCAGCAGAAAACAGATGGTATACTAAAATTAGTTTAACTTGTGTAGAATTTTATAAAGGGACTATTTACAGAGTGGTAGGGAGGATGTAGGAAAAGCATAAGGGCCAGTGAAGTACAAGGGACTAGTAACTGTGGCACCTTTATCATCTGGCAGTGTGAGGTGCAGGTTGAAGAGTTGCTGTGGTTACTGGATTCAGAGCCAGATAAAGACCTATGGAAAGGACTGCCTGACAGTTGCTGTGATCTGTGTTGATAGATTCAGCCACCAGCGCACTCACAGAAGTGGAGCTAGGGTAATAAACACTCAGAACTCATCTTACTCACCTTTCTTCCTTCCATCTTCTATGTGCATTCACACTGACTTAACAGGCAGTCAAAAGATGACGCAGCGAATTGAGTTAGAACATTAGCCTTGCAAAGCATAGAGCAGGTTAGAGACCGCTGGGTGGTGAATCTAGAGATGAGCAAGTGAAATATTTATTTTATCTTGATTTTCTTTACCTTCTCAGCTCTTCTCAGCAACTTTTCAATCCCGGAACTTAAGTCTTTCCAGACTTCTGTCTGACGGTGATCCCCTTATCCAAAGTGATTTTTTCTTTTCTTCTCCAGCTGCTGAAATCGGTCTCCATTAGCCAATTCACATGTTTCTTTTCTAATTTTATCATTTTCATCAGGTAGTGAATTATTCCCTCTTCTACATTCCTGTAAAAAGCTTTACATATCTTCAGCATAGGATTTTTTTTATATTATGATCCTACAGATATCTTTATAGCAAAGACTCTGTCTCATGTCTTGATATGTTCTGTATTTATCATTGCTTGCTTCATGTAAGATACTCACTAATTATGTGTTTTATTAATTTTCACAATGTTTGTCCTTTTTTTTTTTTCCGAGTTGGAGTCTCGCTCTGCTCTCAGGCTGGAGTGTAATGGCGCAATCTCGGCTCACCGCAACCTCCGCCTCCTGGGTTCAGGCAATTCTCCTGCCTCAGCCTCCTGAGTAGCTGCGATTACAGGCATGTGCCACCATATCTGGCTAATTTACACACACACACACACACACACACACACACAGACACACATATATATTTTAATTGTAGAGACAGAGTTCCATCATATTGGTCAGGATGGTCTCAAACTCCTGACCTCGTGATCCACCTCTCTCCACCTGGTAAAATGTTTGTCTGTCAGTACTACATTCCCTGATGATAACTAAACATCTATATGCCCAACAGTTTGTCAAGAGCAAACTATTTAGGATACAAATAGCTAAGTGGCTATATTTGAAATGAAAATCACTTTCTAGAAGGTTTTGTAGTCCTAATTACTGTTTTTTTATCTTGAGTTACATAAATTGAAAAGAATGATCTGGAAACAAGGTCACAAAGATAACACTGGCATGAAAGACAATTCAAGGAAATTTGTGGGCAGAGGACCACATTGCCATTTTGGTGAAACAGTCTTTCTTTCTTCAATGCTGTTATTGCAAAAGCACAGACAGAGGAAGTCATGTGGGGACACTCAGAATCAAATGAGACAAATTTACCACTAAAGACACATGCAGAATATACTAAAATTGTGGATCTTATTTTTAAGAAAAAAATGTAAAAACTGATCTGCTACAGTATAATAATTTTGAATTTAAATATATACATTTAATCTACTGTGCATTTTCTCTTCAACAGTATCTATCGATTGTTTATGCATTGCAATGACGTATTTACCTGTCTCTCCCATTAATCACCTGAAGAGTCTGCATTCTTATACTGAGAATTGTGCTAGAGTAGGTTTTGTCAAATTGACCATGTGGAATATCATCTTTGGACTTTTAGGAGCAGTTCTTTCTCTCTCTCTCTCTCTCTCTCTCTCTCTCTCTCTCTCTCTCTCTCTCTCTCTCTCTCTCTCTCTCTTTCTTTTCTCCAAATCTAGCTCCTGTAAGAAACGTGTTTCTAACCTGCTAGGAACAGTTTTTTCCAACGGTTTCATTGTTCACATGCTATATGAGCATTCCTGCATGATTTACCTTGACAAAGAGAATGAAATGAACTAAATATACATGCTGTGACACCAGTGGCCTTCTTTGCTGCCAAGGAATGAGTACATTAAACTTGTCATGGCAATTGTAAGAAAATAACATTTCTTTTTCTTAATAAATATTCTTTTTCTTTCTTATGCTGAGAGATTTTCAGTATATATTATCTATCTATATTTCATAGTTATCATTGTTTAGCATAGAGGAAAAGACAGAATAAGAAAAAAATCTGCTTAAAAATTTATAGATAAAGAAAAATAGCCGATGTTTTGCTTTGTTTTTAATTAAGCCAAATCAAAAGCTATGTCTCCATTCTTCTATTCTTCTATCATATTTGCTTTTTGCCATGATAAAATCACGTTGTTTTACACAAATGTGAACTTAACTAGTTTTGAGGACAATATTCGTTAGCTGCCAACAGTAGTTGTAAGTTGGGTTTATTCCCTAAGAACACATTACATTTCACTCTTCCCTGATTGGAATTTTACTCCCAAGGTGCTCACCGAATGGGAATTTAAAGTTTATTTTTAGGTAGTTTCGTTGTGTTTACACTGTTTTCTTTCATTGAGACAGCTATAACTAAATGCCAGGGTAGAAAATTTTCAACACTCTGAATTAAGTTGTTAGGTTTGTTGAAATATACCCAAGACAAGCATTATCCCCTTTCTGTAGCCACTCATTAAAGTGTGTAGGATAAAATCTGCTTTCCTTCTATTCTGAATATATTCCCTGTATTTCCTGATGCGGTTATGTTGCCAGGCAATAGAATATTAGAGCAAATAAAAGGACAGGGAACGGTGGCTCACGCCTGTAATCTTTGGGAGGTTGAAGCGGGTGGATCACGAGGTCAGGAGATCGAGACCATCCTGGTCCACATGGTGAAACCCCTACTAAAAATACAAAAAATTAGCTGGGCATGGTGGCGCGTGCCTGTAATCCCAGCTACTCAGGAGGCTGAGGCAGGAGAATTGCCTGAACCCAGGAGGCGGAGGTTGCGGTGAGATGAGATGGCGCCATTACACTCCAGCCTGGGTAACAAGAGCGAAACTTCGTCTCAAAAAAAAAAAAAAAAAAAAAAAGGACAGGGAAGATCTAGAAAAGGAAACTGTGTAGTAGAGAAATGAGTGAGACAGAAAAGCAACGAAAAGAATAACAGTTTGAGGTTTTCCTGAAGTGTTTTCTGACCAATTAAAAGCTTGTGAATATGTGTAGCTTGTGTGTGAGGAAAGAGAATGGCAAATATAATATATCAGGATCAAAAAGAGAAATGGCCTAAGTGATTAGGAATCAAAGGCATCTGTAGGTTATTCGAATCAGTGTGCCACAGGGTAGTTTGAAACCCACTTCTGAGGCACGCATAGTCATGTCTTAATTTGTATGTGTCCATTATTAATACACTAATATTGGTATTTCCAAAAATTATGGTCAACACATTTTTTTAATTTTTAATTTTTGCGAGTACATAGTAGGTGTATATATTTATGGAGTACAATGGGCTATTTTAGTACAGGCCTACAAGGCATAATAATTACATCAAGGTAAATGAAGTATCCATCACCTCAATTATTTATCCTTTTTTTGTGTTATAAAGAAAGTCTTATAGTTATTTTTAAAGGCATGTACAAGAAATTATTGTTGACTATAGTCACCCTGTTGTGCTATCAAATACTAGATCTGATTATATCTAACTACATTTTGTAAACATTAATTGTACCCACTCCCTCTATGCCCCCCACACTACCCTTCAGGGCTTCTGATAAGTTCAATTCTTTTCATTTTTAGCTCCCCAAAGTTAAGTGAGAACATGTGACATTTGCCTGGCTTTTGTCACTTAACATAATGACCTCCAGTTCCATTCGTGTTGTTGCAAGTGACAGGATCTCATTGATTTTTATGGCTGAATAGTACTCTATTGTGTATATGTATGACATTTTGTTTATCTATTCATATGTTGATGGACACCTTGCTTGGTTCTGAATCTTGGCTGTTGTGAATAGTTCTGCAGTAGACATGGAAGTAACCATCTCTTTTGATGTATTTCCTTTCTTTTGGGTATATACCTACCAGTGGGACTGCTGGATAGCGTAATAGTTCTATTTTTAGTTTTTTGAGGAACGTCCATACTGTTCTTTATAGTGGTTGTACTAATTTACATTCCCGCCAACAGTATACAAAAATTCCATCCCAGGGGGATGGAAGCCAGTTTAACTAAGGTAAGGTGATATCTCCTTGCAGTTTTACTTTGCATTTTCTAATGATTAGTGATTTGGGGCACCCTTTCATCTACCTGTTTGCCGCTTGCCTGTCTTCTTTGGATATATGTTTGTACACATTTTTGCCCATTTTAAAATCAGATTATTAGATTTGTTTTCCTATAAAGTTGTTTGAGCTCCTTATATATTCTGGTTATTAATTCATTGTCTGATGGCTGAATTGCAAATATTTTCTCCCATTCTGTGGGCTGTCTTTTCAGTTTGTGGACTGTCTCCTTTGCTGTGCAGAAGCTTTTTGACTTGATATGATCCCATTTGTCCATTTTTGCTTTGGTTGCCTCTATTGTAGATTCTTCCTCAAGAAATGTTTGCTTAGTCCGCTGTCCTGGGGAGTTTTCCCCAAAGTTTTCTTGTAGCAATTTCAAAGTTTGAGGTTTTAGATTTAAGTGTTTAATACATTTTTATTTGATTTTTTATATAGGGAGAGATACGAGTCTAGTTTCATTCTTCAGCACGCAGGTATCCATTTTTCCCAGCACATATTATTGAAGAGAATGTCCTTTCCCCAAGGTATATTCTTAGCACCTTTGTCAAAAATGAGTTCACAATATATGTATGGATTTGTTTCTGGGTTTCTCTGTTCTCTTCCATTGGCCTATGTGTCTGTTTTTATGCCAATATTTGATCATTACATTTATGTAATCTACTTTTTGAATAGTAATTATAAATCTTCATGCTTTTTTTCTAAAAATGTCTATAATCCCAAAACTTTGGGAGGCCAAGGCAGGTGGATTGCCTGAGGTAAGGAATTCAAGACCAGCCTGGCCAACATGGTGAAACCCCATCTCTACTAAAAATACAAATAAAAAAATATTAGCTGGGCATGGTGGTGGGTGCCTGTAATCCCAGCTACTTGGGAGGCTGAGACAGAAGAATGGCTTGAATCTGGGAGCCGGAGGTTGCAGTGAGCTGAGATAGTGCCATTGCACTCCAGCCTGGGCAACAAGAGCAAAACTTCATCTAAATATATATATATATATATATATATATATATGATTCTGCTTTACTGTCATTGTGATGTTGGCTGTAGCTAAGAATAGTGATACATATGAATGGTACCTGTTAGCCATCTTTCTCATATTTCCCTGCAAGTGTTTCTCATATTTTCTCCTTCATGCAGTGGACATGTAGATCTGCCAGCTCAGAGCCAATGGGATAAATCTGCAAGGACACTCACTATTTGTATGTGTAGTTGCCCAAAGTTCACTCTTGAAAGTAAAAGCTCTAGGCCTAGATTAGAGATCACTAACTGTATGTTGTTCTTGCCTTTTCTATTTCTGTTCTTCTTTGCTTTGAACAATATATATATATATATAATTCCTATTCAGGTACTGTGGGAGATGCAATGATCTTTTGTTACAGTTTTCAAATGATCTGTCCAAACGCCTTCTATCTTTACAGCAGCATGGAGGGTGGGAGTCTCCATCCTGTCTTTTTAAAATAATATCATCCGGCCTCACTCTGTGGTAGACTCTTCTCTCTTACTAAGAAGGATTTTTCTTTATTTGTGTCCCTTTTATCTTATTGAATTATATATGTCTTGGGACAGAGTCTCATCTAAAAACTTGGCTACTTAAAAATTTTAAACACAAATTTACATGCAGTCTCTGCATCTAAGAATGTTGTCCTTTGGGTGGTCGAGGCAGGTGGATCACCAGGTGAGGAAATCGAGACCATCCTGGCCAACATGGTGAAAACTCATCTCTACTAAAATACAAAAAATTAACCAGCCGTGGTGGTACACATATGTAGTCCCAGCTACTTGGGAGGCTAAGGCAGGGGAGTCACTTGAACCCGGGAAGTGGAGGTTACAGTGAGCAGAAATCTTGCTACTGCACTCCAGCCTGGTGACAGAGCAATAATCCATCTAAAAAAAAAGTCATCTTTCAAGCTGGAGGTTAATATTGTATCCTCTTTTTGTTAACTTCTGTTCCTTCTGTGATTCTTTCATTTCAATCTCCTTTCTTGTTTTAACATTTTGTTTCTCCACTTCATCCCATTTTTTGATTATAAATGTATTTATGAGGCTAATATTAGACTCACTGGTGGCATGAAACCTCAAAAACAAAAAAGTTACTGGGTTCTTTAATACGATAAAGTGAGGAACAGAAAAATATTTTTAAAATAAGCAAAGTAAAAATACCAATTCGGTATAGTTTGTGGTCTTTTCTTAGTACTTAGTTATGATTCTATAATTCCTTAACTTTCTCTAAATTTTTGAAAATTCAGTTCAATTTCAATTTCACAAATATTAAGCATGAGTACCAAGCAGCAAAAAGAGCAGCGTGTGATCATTTTGTGAGACCTGAGGCACATTTCTTCACAGTGGCTTCTTCACACATAAAGTAAAGGACTCTATGCATACTGCAGCCCCTTCAGTGAAAATTAAGTAAGAAAATATATGATATGTGCATACGTATCTTAGTCCACATCCCAGCTTGTTATAACAAGCACGCAGTACATAGGTAGCTTGGCTTGCTACATTATGTTTTATAACTATTTTACGCTATGGGTCTCAAGGAATAACTAGACAGCACTCACTGTGTTAAAGAATGATCAAATGTGCCTGTTTCAAGCAAGCAACTGCTTAGGTCTGCTGTGTGACCAAGGCATCTACACTTTTTGTATCAACCCTAATGGGTGGCTTTGATGCTGATGAAAGGATAGATTTAAGTGATTAGGAGCAGAGGCATGAGATTTATACATTCGTAAATTCAGTCTAGTCCTTGGCATTGACTAACAGGTTGCCTAGATTTAGTTATTTAAACATTTTAATCTGATTTTAGTGGAGATAAATGAAAGATCTACTTAGCATAGAGTAAATAATCATCAAATCACACAATTATAATCTAGTGGGAATATTTTCACGTAAAATATTATGTGATGACCTCCCCAGAGTTGACTATAATGCCAAGATAAAAAAAATAATCTTCCAATCTGGAATTATCTACATTGTAAAGAAATGCAAATGTAACAACTTTATCACACCCTTGCATTATGAATCCATACTGAATGGAGAAGTTTGTATAACAGTTGTGCTTCTAAAATTATTTTAAAACTCCTTTATAATTTTATATACCTTATGTTGTTTTCATTATTTTCCAGAAAAGAATAAACACACACACAGAGATATAGAGAGAGAGAGAAGAGAGAAAGAGGAAGGCCAAGAAATGATTCTAAATAAATGAAGGAGTGGGGTACCTTTGTAATAAGATTGTTCACACAGGAGAAAACAAATCATGTCAAGTCAGATAATCTTTTTCTGTGATTTCTAATACAAGGAGATTTTTTTTTTTTTTACTTAAACTGGTTATTAGTGAGAAGAAAGTCTAAGTACCTTAGTTCAGTCTTACAATTCACCCTCCACGTTGTAGTTCCAGTAATTCAGTTTTGGCTTTTCCAAATAACTCAAGTATTACATACATTTTCTTAAAGCTGTGGTATACTGATAAATACAAATTGTACCAGTATTTTAAGGACATACAACATACAAATGTTAGTTTTTACTGTTCCCTGCTTTCCTCTTTATCTATATTTTTTTTTAGTCCCATCTATCGTATCTATCTTGAAAGAAAAGTACCAAGGCAGGTAGCAAATAAAGAGACCAGCAAGAGAGTGTGGTCCATCTTTCATGTTGCCAGCATCTAGTTAATTTAAATTCTGAAAGAGAAATCAGCTGCCTTGTCCTCCACACTCAACATCAAGAAGCCCAGTGAGCTCCTGCTACTTGCTACTACTCATCTTAACTGCATAGCAGGAACAGGGAGGAAGAAAAAAATGGCTTTGCCCAGCAATAGTTTCAGCAGCCAAAAGTTAATGCCTCCTTTATACTTAATAAAAAGCAAAGGTTTCAAACCTTAGGTTGATTTCAATAAGACCAAACATTCAGGCAGTATGACTGCAGTTCTAACATTCTCAGTTCACTAAGGGTAAAGTTCCATAAGGTTTCACAGAATGAGAAATATAAGCACGCAAATATCGAGTATTCCCAGCCTACTAATAGACCTAAAAGTAAAAGAAAACTTTGTGCAAAGATTTTGAAAAATACAAAAAATGGATGGCCTCTGTGTAGTTAAAATAATGTTCTAGTTTTTAGTTCTTTCCAAATATTGAATCAGATTCCAGAAACTGAAATCACTAAACCTACACAGGCCTTGGGCCAAGGCAGATTTCAGGCTTATAAGCTGATCAGAGAATTGAATATTTCAGACTTAGAAGATCCTCTAAATAATTTATTTGTTCCTTGCCTTTGTTAGCATGTTTGTTTACTTGTTTGTTTTCATCAGCAAGTCTATCTTCGCTCTGCTGTTGCTCTTACCTGCAGCTGAAGTGATAGAACCTCTTCATTAATGCAGATTAGTGTCTGAAAGTGAGCAACACTTATAGATTGCAATTCTTGTTTTCCTTTTCCAAATATTCTCTTGGGTGAAAAAAAAAAAAAAAAAACCAAGGGGCTAGTTGCTAGAGGGGAATTAAGCCATCTCAAACAAACAAACAAACAATAGATTTAATCCTTTTTACTCTGCTGTTTATAAAAGCAGATTACCCAGGGTTGGAATAGATGTTCTGCTACTTTGCATTCTGATTATGGTAGGTAATGACAAAAACACAAGCATAGTCCCTAAACTAAATAATAATGCACATTTTAATTATTTCAGAAACAAAGTGATACATTTTCACTACATTCAGCACTTTAATCTCTGCTGAGATGGCATACTTTAGACCCAGAAGAAAGAATATATAAATCAGACTCTATGTAAAGGTGGTCTTTATTACATGAAGATTTCATTACATGATGTAAGAAATAATATTACAGGAGTTTGGAATGAAGTCAAACTCATTGCACAATATCAGATTTAAATATAGTATCATATTTTAATCTATTTTTTTTGCCTTCATCAAATTGACAGTCATCTTTTTCTTGTAATTAAATATCAGTTTGGACCCTCAGGCCTCTGAGACAAATTGGTTGTATTCTTATATGTTAAACACTGACTTAATTCAGTTCAGTCTTTTAATTCTTCTTCCTTTAATTACTTAGTAGCTAAAACTAATAACTGGTTTTGTTTCTTTAAACTTATTGTGTAGTCTTGCCAAAGCAAATTGCTATATCTGATTTCATGTGAACGCCAAGTTGCTTAGCAACTTAAATATGCCTTATATTTCATCTTTTTGCTTGCTCTTTAATCTCTAAAGTTTTATCAGGGTGTAATTTTAGGCACATATCTATATTTATAATTTTTTAAAAAACATTCACACAGTGAACAGTTTGTTATCCACTGAATCTGTAGTTGTGTGTTTGTGTGGGGGGGGCAAAGGAAAGGCAGTTAGAGTAAGAATAGAAGAAAGACAGAAGTGGGAGTCCAAAGAGGAAAGAGAACGAGAGAATGAATTTATAATATCCGAGTCTTGCATCTTTCAGGCTCGTAAGTCTTATGGCTTTTCCACATTTTATATGTGGTTCACATGTTCTGTTTTGTCTTCCAGGTACCAAGAATCTTGTTTCTAAACTCAAGGCAGGGGAATTTAGTCATCTATACTAGTTCCTGAACAATTTCATGCATAATTGGCATGCAGGCTCAGAAGACTCTTAAAACAAATCCGATTCAGAGCCTTGTGTGGTTTTATCCCCAGAGAGAAATTATCCCTTTGGGAGGTCTGTCATCTTTGTCAGGAAGAAAATGGTGTTACTATTTCGTATGTTCATTGTGTCCTGGCAGACAGGCAGTGACTTTTCAGCCAGGTCCAGAAGCTAATTGTAGAAATGATGGAAAGTGTCAGAATGTAAAGAAAAAAAAGTCTTAGATTAAGTGACAGTTGTCACTTTGCTTATTTTCTGCTATTTGCTGTAATAGGCATGAAAGTATAAAGGAACATTTGAAGGAGAAAAAGATTTGTTTCACACATGCATAACATTGAACGGAAATGAGCTTTAAATATTGGTGTACATTCCTTCAGAATGTAATTACCCTACATTACCCTATCAGTCACTCTTCTTCATCAGGGGCCAAAAATAATTTCTCCAGCGTCTCTCCATTCTTGCATCCCCACTCTCATCAATGCATACTCAGGGTGTGTTACTTACAAATCAGGAAAACAAATGGTAGCAGGGAGAGTGAGCGCCCATTAATTTTGTGCTTTCTTTTTGTGAACAACAGCTTCAACCCAGCTATTATTTGTCTTGAACATGAAAGCCATCTTCCAGCTTGAAACAGAACTGTTGGTTTCAATGTTATATTTTTATTTTTATGTTTTATGTTTTAGACTGGGGCTCACATTTAAATAAGGCAATTTGAATGCTTGTTTAATAAATGTTACATTAATTATAGTTCCCTTTTATGGAAGTTTGAGGAGTTTTTTGACGTCCTTATATTTTTTCCACTCTGCTTTTTTTTTTGTGTGTGTGTGTGTGTATGTGTGTGTTTATTTCTTTTTAGATGCTCTTCAGTATATGACTAAAGCTTTTCAACCAGGTTTCATTTCTTTTATCATTGGCAAAATTTCAAAAGAATAACTTCTTATCTATTGTTTTCAAAATAAATAGCATTGAAAGTGTCTCTATGTTCATTACAGCAGAACAGTTTTGAACAGCCTGAATGCCACCTAGTTGAATAGCTGCATATGGATAGCAGCAGTCTCAGCTCTCTTCTGAATTTTCCTGCTGATTTAAGTAAAGTATCCTAAAATGATGTATGCAGGAGACTCATGATCACCTCTTCCTTCTTTTTAGTTCTTTGTTGGGATCTTTGGTTGAGTCTGAGAACCAAATTGACACAGACAGATTAATAGGCAGTAAACATACAAATGTTATTAATTTGTACATGTACATAGGAATCCACACCAGTGAGTGAAGACCTGAAGAAATAGCCACAGCAGAAATCTTTTACACCTTTTAGACCAAGAAATGATAAATTCAGGAAGAAATGACAAGACAAAGGCATTTGAACTAGGGGTAATAAATCGTGAAGTTCCTGGAGGATATTGAGAGGGGGGTGAAGCTAGTGGAGGATAAGTGTTATTTTAGTAACTTCATTTGTTCAGTTCTATTACAACACCAATTCCAAGTCTCTAATGATAAAAATTATTTTCTCATCCTCATACAAGAAAGGTATATTTAAAAGAAAATTAAGCATGGTGGCTCACGTTTGTAATCTCAGCACTTTGGGAGGCCGAGGTGAGCAGATCATGAGATCAAGAAATCGAGACCATCCTGGTCAACATGGTGAAACCTCGTTTCTACTAAAAATACAAAAGATTATCCAGGCATGGTGGCTCGTGTTTTCGATTCCAGCTAATCCGGAGGCTGAGGCAGGAGAATCACTTGAACTTAGGAGGAAGGAGTTGCAGTGAGCTGAGATTGCACCATTGCACTCCAGCCTGAGTGACATAGTGAGACTCCATCTCAAATACGTACATGCATACATACATACATGCATACATACATACATAAAAGAAATTGTATGGCTTGCTGCAGGTAGGAAGGGCCAGTCAGATACCCTTTCCGAAACTATTTCTCAAGTGTCTTCAGCTTGAAATAATCAATATGCCAAATATGGGTATATTATAGGGTGGCATGTCCCTAATTCCATCAGATGTGTGTGACCATACAGGATCATAAACATGTCTGTTAGGCTGGGTGCAGAGGCTCATGCCTGTAATTCAAGCTCTTTAGGAGGCTGAGGCAGGAGGATCACTTGAGGCCACGAGTTTGAGGACAGCATGGGAAACTTAGTAAGGCCGCATCTCTCAATTAAAAAAAAATAACTAAATAACTGGGAATTGTATACTCCTAGCTACTCAGGAAGCAGAGGTCAGAGGATCTCTTGAGCCCTGGAATTCGAGACTGCAGTGAACTGTGATTGCCCTACTACACTCCAGCCTAGGTTATGAAGTGAGATGTTGTCTCAATCAATCAATCACTCAATCAAATAATAAAATAAAAAGTCTGACAGCTTCAGACACCATATGGTTCTCCCTAAGTTCCCTTTACCATCTTCCTTTTCTGGCCAAATTTACACTTATCCTTGTCTAGGGTACCAAAGCCACATAGAAGAAACTGTACTTTTGCCATTATCTATCTTATAAAATTCAATATCCATACAATAGAACTATATATGAATGCTACCACACTTAATTTTGTGAGTACCAGACAAAAGCTTCTATAATAAATAGGTAGCATACTTTCTCCCCAACATAAAGCCATACTGTGTACCTGGCCTCTAAATCTTGTGTTCACTCACAATGCGAACACGCAGTGGTTCAGCAGGATTCGTGAAGTATCCTTCAGAATCCTTGTGATGTAAGTAGGGACAGGAACTAGATCATCCAGCACCCTGCTTCACCTTAGCTTATTGTCAACCAAAACGTGATTCCTTCCAGCTACTACTACACATCAACCTGTGCTTATGTCTTAAGATGAATAGATTCTAAAATTTGTGCATTTCATATGGGTGAGAAGAAGGATGTTTCCTGTTGGGAGCAGCTGCCAAAACTGTACTGAATACAGGTCATACTTATTCAGTATTAAATGGAATTAATCTCCCCAAACCCTGCAAAACAAAAGACCTGGGAAACATGAGATTTAAAATGTAATCTTCAAAGCAGTTTAGCTTTTCTGCCAGGTGATGATTTGTTATAGCACTGAATGATGAAACTTACTTTTCTCAGAGAATTTCAGGTCAGTTGGAAGGGTCTGACCTCTCTGCATTATGAAGGGATACCTTCCAGAAGATATTTGCTGGGGTTGCTGTACCAACTTTGTAAAGTTGCTTCCTCTCAGCAGTGAGGATATCCTTTGATATAGATTGTATTTCCTTCTTACACTTTCTGCCAAGTCTTTTTCTGGGCTAAGATATTGTACACTGTTTTTACCTTTTAGGAATGAATTACCAACCAGACAGGGATGGTTCCAGGAAAATCAGTTGCCAAGAAAAATCAGTGAAATTCTTGGGTGGATATTTGGCATCCAAGCTAAGAACATCCCATTTATAAAAAAAGTTTTAGTGTCTTTCTCTCTCTCTCTCTCTTTTTTTTTTTTTTGGAAGACTCTCTATTGATAGAGAGCCAGCTAGTGAATGGATATGGATTTAAAAAACAAATCTCCCAAACTGATATGTTTCCAATATTCTTCAAAATTGGGCCCATATAAAGAAT
Organism: Leontopithecus rosalia; assembly: GCA_028533165.1. NCBI lineage: Eukaryota > Metazoa > Chordata > Mammalia > Primates > Cebidae > Leontopithecus > Leontopithecus rosalia. The sequence goes on along the minus strand of CM052665.1, from coordinate 8,452,618 downwards.
GTCCTTTGGTTCATGATACCTGTTACTGGATACAGAGCCTGGCACACCCTACCTCTACACAACCAGGTGTGCACAAGACATTGCTTTAGAAAGCCACTTCAACTTTGACTGTAATCCTGGATTGCTTATAGTTGGTTCCAAGAAGCCCATTTCTTTATCACATATGTGATATTGTCATTCTGTGTATCTTGCAAATATTTATTCTGATACTTAGGCTTGCTTTAATTATCTTACTTTAACTCACTGGACACTGGGGGAAATCCTGAAGCTGAATACACTATTAATGTAGAACAGTTTTGCAATTCTTGCTTCTTTCTAGAAAATTGTGATAGATCTAACCTGGCAACTCTATGTTATATGTGAGTCACATAAAATACAAATTTAACAGTAGAAAACAATGTTCTGGCCAGGCATGATTGTCCAAGCCTGTAATCCCAGCACTTTGGGAGGCCAAGGTGGATGGATCACAAGGTCAGGAGTTCAAGACCAGCCTGGCTAACAGTGAAATCCCGTCTCTACTGAAAATACAAAAATTGGCTGGACATGGTGACTTGTGTCTGTAGTCCCAGCTACTCCGGAGGCTGAGCCAGGGGAATCACTTGAACCCGGGAGGTGGAAGTGGTGTTGAGCTGAAATCCTGCCACTGCACTCCAGCCTGGGCGACAGATCACCTTTAACAAGAGGGAAAAAAAAAATGTTCTAATTATATAACCCTTTAAAATAGGTCCAGTGTTTGGTCTAGCTCATTTTCACATTTTATTCTTTATTCTCATGCATTTTGATATAGGTATGTTTTATTTTACAGTGTGGGCTGTGTATAAGACAATCTGTTCTAGTGTGGGAAAATTATTAGAAATGGTATTTCTATTTAACATAATACTATCTTGTGGTTAAATAGATTTTATGTATACTTTATAATGTTGCAAATGAATGAAAAAGGCAGTATATGTGGATATTTCACATATAAAACTATGCCTGGCTAAGAGAGATGTGTAGACTTCATTTTAATATGAATGTGCAATCAAATAAAGGTAGGAAACAAAACTGATGACATCTTTTAGAACTGTTTAACAGAGGAATATGTTGATAAATATCCGACACTTTTCTAATATAAGCAGATATGTGATATAAATTTCCTGGAACATGACTTGAATATTTTCTCTTAAACCTATACATTGGGAAAAGGTTAATATAATTTAATTTAAAAAACGCCTTCCATAATCTCTTTTATATTTTGAGTATTGGTCTATTGAGCACCATTCCTAAATAGACATCTTAGGAACACTGAATAGTGTCTTTTCTAGTTAAAAGAGTATCCCAAAAGATTGAAAAGTGCAAGAACAAAAGAAGCCAGGACAGGTGGTTATGTTAATTAATGCTGTAATATCTGCGTTTTGATTGTAAGTAGCGGTTTATGCACTGGGAAACTTGCAAGCAATGTGTACAAATCCCATTCCTGAGAGGTCTAATTATTTTTAAGGAAGTTTAATAATTCTGACTACACTGTCAGTCATAAGTCATACTCCTTCAATCGGCCTCTGGTGGTGATTTGTTTAAAATAACCAAAGGACCTTATCATGTTGCATTATTCCAGAATGCACACAAAGATTCAGTAACCACATCTTTACTTCTTATTCAGCTGCCACATTCCCAAATCCTTTACAATTTTCTTTTCTTTTTCCAAGAGACAGATCCATTAATTTCACTGTGACCCCAGGCATGGAATTAAACTACCATTTCCACAACCAACAGCAAAAACCCATGGGGTCAATTATAGTTATTGGTTTGTTTTGTTGATTGTATTTTATAAAGTGTAAAACGCAGTATATCAGTTGCCAATACTAAGTTATAATGATATTTTTCAGCAAGTAAGCATCTACTAATTAGTAGAAAATGCAAATTTGCCTTATCTCCAAAGAATAAATCAAAGGATGATTTTACTGAGAACTATAATTTTAGATTAACATCTTAAAATCTTCGTGCTATGTGACAATTAAAAATGACTAAATATAATTTAGAAAAGTTATGAAATTAATATAAAACTCTTTTGCAGTTACATTTACCTAAAGTAATACTCATGGACAGACTCATGTTTTTAAAATGCTTTCAAAGAATTACCTCAAAGAAGGTTAAATAATGAAAATATATATGTTTAAATACTATTAATTACATGTAAAGACTGTTGTTACATTAGCATAAATAGTGATTAGCATATATATTCTCATATATATCATACATATAGGTTGGAAATTTTTATGACTCCGGAAATATCTTACCAAGTTTCCAAAATAATGAATAATAGCTTAGCATGTACTAAAAAAAGACATAAAAGATTCTGCAGATGTATTTTTAAAGATGGAATCCATTAAATCAAGCTACTTAATAAGCAACACAATAAGTGACATTGAAAAAGATTCTGCAACATATTCCATAAGTTAACTTTTCTTTTTATATCACATTCCCTTGTGCAATAAACCCCATCCAAATTTCTGTCATCATATTCCTTGGCTCCAGCGTTTCCTCTTTATATCTATCACCAGAGACACCACATTTGCTTCTGTTGTAGAGGAAGAACACCCTTGCTGGTCACTCCTACACCGTATTTTTGTCCTTCATGACCTACCAATTATTTATACTTAGAGCACACAACATAGTGCAAGTCCTGATGGTGGTTTCTCCAATTAGGGTGATAGATTATAAAGCCTCTCCAAGTATGGAAATTACAATAAGAAAGTCCCTAAGCTTATTTTAATTTGTCAGTGATCTCACCAATAATGGGAACTTCTCATATAAAATTGCATATTATTTATCAAAAAATGGAAACAAAATTAAGGAGCAAGACCTTGAAATGTGGGATGGGAGAGAAGATCACAAAACGGAGTAAATTTATTGAATACATACTGTATGCTGGAAACAATGAGAAATGCTAAGGTCATTACAATAAGCACATATTTAACATTCACAAATGGTTTCATAAATGTTTCTTTTATGTATAAAGAAATGAGGATAAGTGTCTTGGTAAAGATTATAGGATACCTTATCCAATGGTCTACTTGAACTCCTATATCCTATTATAAAGTAGCTTGCAGATAGTCACTCATAACTCAGCCATGACCAGTTTTGAATTATCAAGAAGAATATGACATACAAATAGAATTTTGAGACAAGTAAGAATTTACAAATTCTGAAATTAAAGCCCCAACTTTTAATGAATGTGCATCTACTATACTGAAAACTTATGGAATGCCTAATGTGCTCAGCACCATGTTTTGTATTTTTAGGGAAAAGAAAAAGAAAACTCCAAATATCTTTTATTCAAGGAACTCCCAAATTATTGGGTAATACTTCAGATTCGGCATGTTAAGTGCCAAGAGGATGTATGCGAAAAAGATGACTTATTCACTAAAGTAGGACATCATGTTACAGATAGAAGGTGATTTGTTTTGTTTTACCTAATAGACAAATTTTGACATCTGTCTTAAAGGATGAATAAGAGTTGCTGGACAAAAGGGATAGAAGAAGATGTTCCAGACAGATGTGTTCAAATTTGAGAAGTGGCATAAAGAGGATAAAACAAAGCATATCTGTGTATGGAATATAAGCATAAAAATTGACAGGGAAAAAATTCCCAGAGCTCATATTCCATGGTAAGAAGTCTAGAGGCTAGGAGCAGAGACAAAATGATTACAGCTGTAACCAAGAAAGACCATTGGGGAAGCAGAGATAAATTATCATGAAGAGGATTAAACTTCAGAAGAAGTCAGTTTGATTGTTGCAATAATCAAGTGTAGTTACCCTTAGGACTTAACTTAGGACAATATCAGCAAGGATGGAGAAGCAAAACTCAAAAATTGTCAACATAAACTTAGCATGTGTAATTGCGAGAACTTGGTGACCAATTGCATGTGGCATGAAAAAAAGTGGTCGTTGAAGGAACTCCCAAGATTCCAGATAATATAGAAGACAGGCTGAGAGTTCCATTTGAGGTAGATGATTGACATTCTACAAAACATAAAAACATATATCTAGTAACTAGACACAAATATGGTCCAAAGTTTGGCATAAATTGGAAACAGAAAATACAGAATGTACAAAGACAGCTGAATCCTAGGCATAAAATAAATCAGCAGAAAGGAATATTCAGAAGGAAATGGTAAGAAAAGATGGCCAAGAATTGTATATATCGAAATACAGCAATTCAAGTTTATTAGGGAAAAATTAGTGTATGGCAGAAGAGAACAAGACGGTTATAGTGAGAATGAAGCAGGGGTAAGAAAAGTTGCAGGAAGGAAGCAGTGGTTAATTGTATCCAGTAGTGCAGTGATTCATTTCGATGAGGACAATGGCTAAGTGGCCTGGTGGTTCAGCATTTAGATGATTGGAGATCTTAGTGGGAACAGTTTTGGTGAAGTAGTAAAAATGAAATCAATTTCCCTGGGTCTCATGAATTGACAGTCAAGTAGTAATACAATAAATAGTACGTACTTTTACAAGAACTTGAGTATCAAAAGTGATGGAGATAATTAAAACCTACATTTGTTGCATGGTTAATGTTTTTCTTTTTCTTTCTTTTTTTTTTTTTTTTTTTTTTTTGAGATGGAGTTTCGCTCTTGTTACCCAGGCTGGAGTGCAATGGCGCCATCTCGGCTCACCGCAACCTCCGCCTCCTGGGTTCAGGCAATTCTCCTGCCTCAGCCTCCCAAGTATCTGGGATTACAGGCATGCACCACCATGCCCAGCTAATTTTTGTATTTTGAGTAGAGACGGGGTTTCACCATGTTGACCAGGATGGTCTCGATCTCCTGACCTCGTGATCCACCCGCCTCTGCCTCCCAAAGTGCTGGGATTACAGGCTTGAGCCACCGCGCCCGGCCAATCCGAGGGAATTGTTTAAAATTCTGCATAGAATCTATATTTAGATTGCGGAAAACAGCTTTAAAAAAATAACTATTAACCCTAGATGATGTGGTGTTCAGTATTTCCTGAAAACTAATGATATGATGAACATTAGATAATTAAGTTCTCAGCCAACTTTTTCAGTAGCATAACTTTCAGTAATTTAATATTACAGTTTTTTTTTCCTTTATTCTCAGACATTTCAAGAAATATAATTTAGACAGCACATGTCCATAGTATAGCTTTGCTCTGCAATTTTGTTGTCATAAACTATTGTTTATCTTCTAATTTTAAAAATGCTTTGGTTTGAAATAAGAAGTATAAGATTCTAATGTGTATAACAATGTTCATATGTTGTTTTATCTATCTATCTATCTATCTATATGGTTAATAATATAAGTTATATTCAATAGAAGAGAATGAAAGAACACATACTATTAGAATCAGAAATAATTTGAATAATGGTTATTTCAGGAACTAGCATATAATCTTTATCAGATTACTCAGCCTCTGTTTTCTTGTGTGAAACTGGAATATTAATTTCAAATACACTGTGAAGCTTTAGTGAATAATTTTGTAAGAGCTTTACATAGTTTCTAGAATATAATATATACTCAATGAATTACCTTATTTGCATTTCTACTTTTCTATCACAGCACAGTACCTGAATTCTAAGCAACTATTCATTTGTTTAGAAAAAAAAATCACCTTTTTTTTAGAGGAATAGGTTAAGGGTCAAAGTCACTTATATAGCCTTAAGGAAACTATTTTGTTTCAATTTCCAATGCTAGACAAAATAAATATTTCAAAGATAGATATAGAAATGTCTTCTAAATTGACTATAGAATATTTTTATATTACTAAATTCTTGATATGGTAATATTCTTGAATAATCTCAAGGAAATACTGCCCAATCATTTCCACATGAAAGCACCCCATAAAAAGTTATACTATTTTGGGGGTACTGGTTAATGCTAGAGGGAGTTGAGCTATATATTACTCTTAGTGATTCTTTATTACACATGTGTATGTCAACTGTATGATAAAAATAACAAGCATTTGGGAAGATATTATGCATTGGTTAAAATATCAAGCAAAGTGTTCATTTATAGATGTCAAGTTTCTAATCCCATAAAAATTGAATACCAATTATCGAAAATATTAATGAATCTCTGATTTCCAACGTACGAGTGCAATGTTTCTGTCACTCTACAGAAACCTTGACCATCACGAAAGCAATATATCAGCAGCAAATGGAAAAAGCAGTCTTCTGCTTTGTTTGATGACAAGATTCAGGGCCGATACATTTAATAGACATTCCCCACTTATCTCTCCATCTCCCTGCTAGCCACATCTTGGGTTGGATTCCCTCCTTCTTGACCAAGAGGAAAATAAAATTATTTGGTCATTTCATGAGCCGTCTTGGAAATCAATACACTTTTTTGGGGATCCTGAGGCAGATGTTGAGAAAACAGAGTATTGTCCAGACCACACTCAGTGTTACTGTGGGGGCTATGTATTAGTGAACATGGCTTATCGTGCTCACTGACCAGGAAGCCGCTGGCCTCTGATATACCTGCAAGAATTCAGAGACTGCTTAAGGCTAAAGATGACCAAGTAGGAGGCTCTAAGGAGTAAATGGGTCAATATATTGAAGTACACCTGTATCCCACACGCGGAACACTTCTTGGGCGAATCTGACCTAAAGTAAACAGGAAATACCATATAATAATCAAAGCATATCAAATGAAAACTCTGGAAATATGACAAAATCTTCAAAACTGTCTACAGACCAAAATGAAATGCAACTCATTTGAAGATCTTTTCATGACTTAAACGGTAATAAATCAACAATCATTTGCAGAAAGCTCTACAATTTTCTAAGCATATTTTATCTCATTTGACATTAATAGGAAAAGAGGTAGCATATGCATTTTACAATTGAGGAAGTAGAGAAGTGAGAGATCTAGAAATGAAATGGCTTTCACAAATGTTAAAATCTGGCCTGTGGGTAGCAAATGCATTTCTAGAATGCAACTAATCACATTTATTCAAGATAATTATAGAAAATTTTGTCACAAACTATATCTGCACCTAATTCTATATTCTTAACATTTAATAAGAAGTATTCGAATTGTGGAAACTACATTTAATTCTCCTTCCACACTCTTTCCTCAAATCCTTTAAAAATTATGATTGGTATACATAATTGCTGTCTGAAAAGAAAGGACAAGAAGCATTGAATTCTTCAAGCTACATATTCTAGGTACTCATGACCAAGGTGGCAAGGAAGTACTCCTTTCTTATGTCAGTTTAGACTTGGCATGAGGGAGCATACACGCACTGCTGCTGAAAAGCCTGCCAGCCTGCTTCATGCTATTCTTAAAAGGAAGAGCAAAAAAGGCTCGAGGCCTTTCCAAAGCTTATATGGAGACCAGCCAGACTTCTGGGATTCAAAATGGCTTGATGACTTCCTCATCTGTCACTTTAGCTGCCCTGACATTCAAAAACTTTGTACAAGTCCTTCTAGGTACAAAGTTAAGGTCATTAAGTGACTCTAAATATAACTTGAAAAAATTAAGTCCTACCTCATATTATCAGCCCCAAAAGATTTTATCATGACTGGGGGCATTTTTGAAATAAGTTTATAAAGGCTATTCAACCGTATCTATTACAGTAGAAATCTTCACCATATAACTGTAGATTCCTTCTTCCCCAGCAGCCATGACTACCTTGCAATTATTAAATTCATGAATCATAGGATACATGCATATATGTACTTTAGGTTTAAACTATCACTAATTATATTTAAAAATACTTTTATCAAGGTCAAAACTACTCCCAAAGTATAGCTAACTGAAGTGATTATCCTAGAATCCATTTTGGGGTGGGGCAGGCAGCTATGTTACTGATGATTTGGCAGCATCTTAAGAAGACTATTGATGGTGGTATCACTACCACTGAAGTTAATTAAGTGTATATCTAAATTACCCAGAAATTACTCCTAGCTTCCTCTGAAAGCAAAAGGGGTAGACACGCCCTCTATCCCTTCCCTTAAATTTCCATCTATCTCTCCATGAGGTAAACTTCAATTATTTTGTCAATTCATTTCCTTTCCAGAATGCATTAAATCTTTTTTTTAATTTGATCTCATTATTAAAAAGAAAAGAAAATGGGGTGTTGGACCTGGGGAAATCAAGTCGAGAAGTTATTTCTGTGGCACAGCTGGGATGAAACTCCTTACTGAGATACTGTAAATGAGGGATTTTTTTTTTAATTGCACCATTTGCATTTCAGAGCCTAGAAATGGGGGTTAGGGAGGCAAGATTTCTGGAAGTTGCAATGTAATTGGAATAGATAAACCAAATCTGGAATTTCACAATAACTTCCTAGCATATTCCATCCCCAGCATATGGCAGCTGAATATAAAATCTAGAGAAAAGCCATGACTTGACAATACTTTCCCTCATTCCAAACCATATGTCACTTACAATAGTCTCATAGCTACATGCAATTACTGAAATGTATTTAGGATTCAACTATGATTGAAGGTATTTCCCCTGATGGGATAATAATGAGAGTAAATATGCCAGTGAAGCTAAGGTCATGGAAGAATTTAGAAAAATCTCTGGTAGCATGGATAAGGCTGCAGCAAGTGTCCAACCCTCTCCCTCTCCAATAACAACTGACTTAAATCGAGTATTACCATTGACTTATATTATTATCCTACTCCACAGATTCTGTATAATAGGGTTTTGTACAGGAGTTTTATAAGCGTTTGCTTGACAAAATTAAATTGAGTGATTCTCAAACTCTATTTGGGAGGTCTTTTGATTCTAGCCACATGTGTTCATTTTCTTTTGCAAAATATGCTACACTTGCAGGTAACCAATTGCCTCACCTAACAGAAGTACTAATTTTACAGTATATTGGTCTAATCCAATGCCACTTTCTTCTCATAAAAAATCAACTAAGAATTCTTAGGAAAAGAGAACTTGTTTTTATAAGGCAGTTTGCCCTCGAAGTAAACAAAAATGGATTTTTCAATCGTTCTCTTGATTTCCTAATTTATATAACTTGTAATTTTAAAACCATTCTACTTTTAAAACATGCATTTCAATTAGTTTAGATTTGCAAAATGTTTATGTTAAGTATATACAGCAATGTCTTTTATATTACAAAAACCATATAATTACATTTTTCAGACATGAAAAATGAATTAGTACTGCATTATATGTGGTGACAAATTTCCTTGTTTGTTCTAATTTCACTGAAGAGCTACAGTAAGCTTCTTTGTTATAATTCAGAAAAGCTCATTTGGCTCTCAGTGCAAAACTTTGGTTAATATGGAGACCAGTACTGTACTGAAGAAACAAATCACATTTTTAAGATTCTAGAAGACAAATACCAGTATCAAAGATTTTCCAGTGGCATATCAAATATGATTCAAAATTTCTAATGATAGGAAAAGTAATTGCCAAGCTAGTAAAAAATTATTTAACTTATGTAATGAAGGCTCAAATGTTCACAGCTAAAGCAAGAGTTTGAAGTTCCTATAAGATCAAAAGTAGCTGACAGCATCATAAAACTGTCAAAAATAGTAATAGGAACTGTGGATGAATAAGATTATAATATGCTATCACCAAGAGGTGATGCTATCTCTACTTCATTCTTCTCGTCCCATCCTTGCAGCTGGGGACTGTATTTCAAAATTATGTTGATAAATTGGAGAACACATACAGGACAAGTGACCCAAGAATTTGAAGAAAATAAAACATGACAAATTAATTGAAAAAACTGGAAGTGTTAAGTCAGAAGACAAAACTTTTGATGACCACAAGCATAGTTTTTGAACATTTAACACTCTAAGGTTAAAAAAAAAAAAAAATGGAAACATGACTGCCATACAGGAGAAATTTTGGCAAAAGAATCACAGATACATCGTATAAGGAAGAATATTCTAGAAATTAAACCTGTTCCTCAAGCAAAAAGGCCCACTCTGCAAGTAGTGAGTACCCAGTTCTTGAAGGGGATTAAGTAGACATGGGAATCAGAGAATTGTTTTTAGAAGAAATGATTCAGATGCTGGCTGAAAGTAGGTGAACTTAAATGTCCTTCCTTACACTGAAGTTCTCTGACTATGTAAAACTTTTTATAAATATGTCTTTACCATCTGGAATGGCTGCCACCCTCATGTTTAATTAGTACAACCAATCAAAATCTGAGGTCTCTTTTCAGATGGAAATGTTTTTAGTTAATTGAATTTCTTATTTTAACAGAACAGATTCTTGTAGTCCTCATGATTGCAATGAACCTTCTGTGATATTTCTTCTGTTAAAAGAGCTAAGTAATTTCAAAATGCTTTATTTAATTATCAAACTAATCATCTACTGTAAGAAGTGCATCCTTAAACTGTGTTGTCATTAGTATGCACCTAGAGCCTATTATAGGTAAGGCAGATATAACAAAGTTTCTCTGAGTTAAAAACAGTGTCATAAGAGTGCAAGGAGTTAAAACAAGAAAAAAGAAAGATAAATTTTAAATCTTATCTAATTGGAGGATCAGAAAAGGCTTCATGGGTGATGAAAGGAGTTGGTATTTAAAATAGGTGTGAGCAAAGGGAATTATTTGAATTGGCAGAGACAGAAAACTTTCACTGAGTACAGGGAACAGCTGGAGAAAATGGAAAGGAGGAAAAATGTAAGGCTTATAGTAAATGACGACTTCAATGAACAGAGAAATAATTCTGGAGATAGGATTGGGGAATCTAGGACATGGCTTTGTTAAGGTTTAGACATTTTGTATTTAATTCCATAGGTGACAAGGGATGATTAAGGGCTTCGAGTAGGTGAACCACGGGATTACCATTAGGAAGGCTAGTCTCATGAATTATATGGCATGGATTCAAAGACGGAAAGCCTGGCTTCAGCATAGCAGTGATGAGGTTGTTAAAATTGTCTTTCTGAGAAGTTTGAAACTAAGTTGATACTAGTTGAAAAGGAGAAATGTGATCTTTGTCCCTAAGTCATATTTGGAAATCCTTGAATGCTTTTGGCTAGAATCCAGCTAGGAGAGCTCTTGGGACGATTTTAACCACCAAATATATAGACATAGACTCTAACTTGATGAAGAACGTGTAAGTACTCTGGATGATAAATGAGGCTTGCTAGGAAACACTACTTAAAAACATAAAACACTTGCTACTCTTTGTGATGCTTGATGTACTTGAGTAAATAGCCTCAAGTCTATATGGATCTTGAGAAATATTTATTAAATATTTGAGAGGCTTTGCTGCTGTGAATAACGATTATGACTACCACAGCATGCAGTAGATGTGGCCTTATAAAGAGAAGTTTAATGTACTTAACATCAAATGCTGAAAGGATTTTCATTTTGTCTCTAATGCACTGAGAGTGTTTTAAACTATTGAATTTGATGGGTCCTGTCACCCTACCTCTGCCATGACCCCATAGGGCCATCATTCTGTTCATTTCATTCAGTGCATTCTTACTTGTAATAATGAACTAAAACTCCAGCAGGGCTATGCAAGGTTTGGACAAATGAGAAAGAACCATGTAGTCTTAAAACTGAGAATTCAATTGACTGCTCACAGAACTTTAAAAGCCACACGTTAGGACTTAATCACAGCATATAGATCAAGGACATGAAACTATTCATGTGGCATGCTTGTTATTCCAATGTAGTCCATGGAAACTTTCTTTTCCAAGTCATGAAAAATCTGTTTTCCGACACATCATCAAGTTAATAAAATGAAATTGCATGCATGCCTTACTTTTCCTCTGTCATCGTCCACGTTATTAGAAAGTTGGTGTCATCATCAAGTAGGATTTATTAAAATCTTGCATGCACTAAGTGCTTTAGTTTTAAAGTGAAGTGACAATTCTCTTACATATTTTACATGCATATTTTGGCAGAGTATGTCCATTATTGAGCTTTAATGACAGTTTTTAAGAGTCTGATGTATTTCTAGAATTATTTGTTTCTTGTCACTGGTTGTCCTTTGTAGCAGGGTACATTTTTTCATTGCAGATACCTGCTTGAACCCTATTAACTTTATTGTATTTTTGAATTCTAATAAGAATTCAAAATATAATATATATTTTGAATATATATTATAATATCAAATATATATTTATGATGTATAATATCAAAATATAAAAATATAATATTTCAAAAATATTACATTTTTGAAATTCTAATAAGAATTTCAGTTAGTGATATTTATAGGATAGACTGATACATTTCTGTTATTTGCTAGTTGGAGTGAGAGTCATGGAGTACTCTTCACGTAGTATTGGCATTACCTGGAAACTTGTTAAAAATGTAGTATCTCAGGCCCTATCCAGAGCTACTGAATTGAAAACTGCATGTTACCTGGATCTATGTTATTGATATGCTCTGTGAGGTTTGACAAGCACCGTTGCATTTACTTTTAAATGTACACCAGTTTGAAATCAAATGATAATAGCCAGGTTTGGTAACAGAAGGTCAGTTAAGGGCTCTTCATGTCTCTGTGAATATAAACCAAATCTATATAAATGTGAACATTAGCATTTTTATTCATGAGATCAGTGAACTGCTCAGGTGAAGTTCTTAGACCAATTAATTATTCCTTCAGTGATAGTTCTTTGGTGTATATCTAGTACTTTCTCTTCTTAGTACCCACTGATGCCTTCACCTTTGCAAGGTAATCTTTTAAACAGTGCCATCTGTTATATAAATGCCATACTAATGATCACAAACGACAGTGGACAGTGTGGGACAACAGAAAGAACAGAGGATGGATGATGAGAAGAAATGCTTTATGGGCTTATCTCTATTTTGCATTTTAAATGTACTTTTAGAATTTCAGAGACTTCGTTTTTTTTCATTTAACAAAGGAATGGGTTGAATTAGATTGTATCTAATGTTTTCAGTTATAAAATTTTAAAGATAATAGCCACAATGACAATTCTTATTCATGTTTAATTATAAGAACATCCTGAAATACAGATGTTAACAGGGTTTCACAGATATAAACGATAAGGGCCTTAAAGATATGACTTTTGAATTCAGGCACACCTAGTCAGAAATACAATCCCTACCATTTACAAAGCATTGTTTGACACTAAGCAACTTACATTATTTTTGCATTTAATATCTCCACAGGACTGTTGGGAAAATTAAGGGAAATGATATATGCAATATATCCCCTAGTGAAATGCCTTACACAGAAAGGTCATTAATAATTGGTTATTTTAATTACTTCTCATCTTCTATAATGAAAATAACACAACAGTCGTAAATGTAACAGACATTACAGTTAGACATGAATTCTCTTTAAAATGGATATTTCTCTAATTACAAGATTTTAAAAACTGAGTATCTTCAATTTGTTTTTGATAATAGAATAGCAGTTTATGGTTCTAAGTTATTGGTTATTATTAGTTAACTTCATATCGATGCTGAAAAAAGAAAGTAAATAAAATGTATAAGTCTGTGATTTTAAAGACTGCTCAGTCGCCTCTGGAGGTTTAAAAATACTCATGCCCAGGACCTACCTACAGAATTGCAGAATGAATCAATCTGAGGGTAATCATCATCCATCAGGTTTTTGAAAGTTTCTATGTAATTCTAATGTGCAAGTCAGGTTAAGAATCTCTGCTGCAGATAAGCTCTTGAATTCATTGTTGGCAAATGTTATAAATGAACAGAATATATTGACAGATTTCTTAAACAGATGAAATTCAAACCCTGTCAACAACTTATATGTGAGTACACTTATTATGCACAAACATGTTCACCCATCAAATCTAAGGAAATACTTGGTTAAATCCAAACAGCATATTTTCAGTGAAAAAATACATAAACAACAGCAGAAAATGTCATCTAAGGATAATCACTAATTTGAAACTTACCGTTTTCTGAAATGATTTGTTGTTATGTGATTTTCCTTTGGTGTTACAAAACCTTCATTTTTAAAAAACTATTTTTGGTAATCTTCAATCTTACAGGAATTCGGGATACACAACCAGATAGTCATGAAAATTACTAATTAAATGATTATATTAGAATATAGTAACATTATATACTTGGATGTTAGGTACTATTTAAACATAGAATCTGCTCTTCAAGATGTGATACCATTTGTTCCTTGAGGTTGTTTTTTTGTCATTAACATGTTTTACAATAATCATAATGTCCATACGTAAATGTTCAAAGTTGGACAGGAGTGAGTTGTTTACATATAAACAAGACCAGAAAATGTAGCATAATGTAATCAAAAACAAACTGGAATAAAGTGGTTTTGATAGAGTAAATTGCTGCCAGTGATGCCTTCTAATACACAACAACTGAAGCACCTCCGTTACTGAGTGGTTCACGTCTTGTGTCTAGAAAAGTGGTCATTAACAAGCATCCTGACGATGGAGCATTTTGGTAGAAGGCTTAACATGTGGGGTTATTTTTCAATACACTTGAATTTTCTCCAGAAACTTACTTTTTCAAATAATATTTTACTGTAGAATTTCCACCATAGTAGGCATTAGACATTTGAAAAACCCTTGTCTCTCTTAAAGTACAGTGAATTGATTAGTCTTAAATTGATGCAGCAAACATTTCTTACAGATTCTTTGAATGAAATTATTATATTCTCTGTTACCTTTTCTCTGCTGTAGGTGTGTGCACTAATGCACATATATTTTAACTATGGAAAAAGTTATTTTACTGTAAATCTGTAAATTTTGTAAAGTGTAAAACTAGTTTGTTCAGGTAATGAAACTAAAGTATTATAAATTTAGCAGACATAAAAATATCTAAACTAGTTACATTAAAAAAAGAATATTCCTAGTCCAAGATAATGTAAAAATAACTGAGAGGTTCTGTAAATATATGTGTACATGTAGATACATGTGTTTATATATGTGTGTATACATACACATATAAACATACATATAAACATTTATACATATATAAATACATTGTTTATATATGTATGTATGTATATAAACATATACATACATACATATATAAACACATATATCTCCTTTTGAGTACACATGCTCAACCAATTTTGAGATCTCTTTGATATGTGAAAAATTTTTTTTGTTAAAATGGTTTTAAATATAGTATTGGTGCTTATATATGATTATTTATAGATTAAGATTATAATTTTGATCTATTATATTTGCTTAAACTTTGTGAACTAATATTTTTATATAAGTTATATAAAAATATATGCATTTATATGTAATACAGAAATATGTTCATAATATAGAATTATTTAGTATTATATGCTGTATATTATATATACTAAAAATATATAGTATTCTTAACTAGGGTATTTCCTTAAGGACTATTCAAGAATGAATCTGTGTAGTGGTAGCCTGTTAAAGATCAAGAAAATTAAAAAAAAAAATCTATGCATTTCTCTAACATCTTATGAATTCACCAAAGTAAAGGAAGTGAAAGATATCAGAGAATGATTCATTTTTGTGTGATTTATTTTCTCTGTGGCTATTTTATTATTTAAAGAATGCTAACTGACACTAAGGGTAGACAAGTAAATCAAAGAAAATATTTATTCCTGGTGACAAATATAATCATGTTGATATGGTTTAACTGTGTCCCCACCCAAATATCATCTTGAATTATAACTCCCACAAATGCTGTGTGTCCTGGGAGGAACCTGCAGGAAGTGATTAAATTATGGGGGTGAGTCTTTCCTGTACTGTTCTCCCGATAGTAAGTGAGTCTCACAAGATCCGATGGTTTTAAATATGAGAATTACACTTCACACATTATCTTCTTTTGTCTGCCACCATGTAAGACATGCTTTCGGTTTCTGCCACATTTGTGAGGTCTCCCCAGCCACGTGGAACTATAAGGCCTATAAACCTCTTGCTTTTGTAAACGGCTCAGCCTCAGGTATGTCTTTATACGCAGTGTGAAAATGGACTCATATACATGTGTTGTGGTAATTATTCCATAAAAACAGTAATTATAGTACAGAAGAAAATAATGATGAACCCATAATTATATAAATAGTTGAAAGGAGAGCCAAGGATACAGTCAGTACTTTGCCTTCATACCTCACCTTAGTTTAATATCAATAATTCTCTATTTCAGACTTTCTGATTTCCTGTGTCACACTCTCAAAGATCCCAGTTCAATATGCATGATACTTTCTAGTACTCTCCAGGCTTTTATTGGTTCTTAAAACAAATATTGGTTTTGTATTTCTGCTTAAAATATCCTGAAATATGTCCTAACCATAAAAATTCAGAACACACTTACTTTGGAGTTACCATATGGTAAATGAAAGTGTTTTGTTTAAAATATATAGTTTGAGCTTTAAGTATTTCTTTACAAATCGTTAACTGAAAGTATTTATCATTCCCTTAATTCCTATTTTGCTGAAATTTCAAGCCAAGGATACAGATACCAGTCTTTAAATATTACATGATAGCCAAAAATTGTTCATTTTATACTGGAATTCTCACTGTATGATGTAAGAATATTTTATGGGCTGGGCACAGTGGCTCACCCCTGGAATCCCAGCACTTTAGGAGGCTAAGGTGGGCAGACCACCTGAGATCAGGAGTTCAAGACCAGCTTGACCAACATGACGAAACCCTGTCCCTATTAAAAATACAAAAAATTAGTCAGGCATGGTGGTGGGCACCTGTAATCCCAGCTAATCTGGAGGCTGAGGCAGGAAAATCACCTGAACTGGTAGGTGGAGGTTGCAATGAGCCGAGATCTTGCCACTGCACTCTAGCTTAGGCAAAAAGAGTGAAACTCCATTGCCAAAAAAAAAAAAAAAAGGGGGGGGGGAAGGAAAGAAAGAATATTTTATGGAATGTAATTATGAAATTGTAGGTTAAATGTGGGATTATTTTGTCTTATATAATAATAAATATGTGTTAAAATATCCCTTAGCAACTTAGAAAAATAATCTTTATTATATTAAATAAGATTTACAGGAAAGCAACAGATAACACAAAGTAAGTGTAAAATGTAATGGAAATTCCAGTATGTCCTGACTAATCAAATTGTGCTATTGCCTCTATCTCAACTTTTTTGGAACATGTAACTAATGCACAATTATAACAAAAAGATATGAAGCTTCTAACTATTAGAATACAAAGTGTTTATTATATGCAGATGATATGGTAGCCTCAAAATTTCACGAAAATCAATGATCAAATTTAGAATTAACAAGAATATTTATAAAGTGAATAGACATGAGATCAACATATTCAAGTCAGTACCGTTACTTATATTAACAATAACCAGTTAAAATATATAAAAATAATCCCATCCAAAAAGTAGCAATACATGAGTGTACCTCTAACAAGAAATGCACACAAATTCTTACTGAACCAGAAAAAGACACTGAAGAACTGTTAATCTTTAATAATGATAATGAAGATCCCCTAGAAAAAAATAAAATACAATTGTTAATAAAATGTTGTTTTAAAAATGTATATTTCTAAATTAAGTCATACTTTTCTTGTGACTTTCACAACAATCTAAGATAAGTAGTTTCTATTGAAAACTATGTCTGTTTGGCATAGTGTTTATTATTAAAATGTTTCTTGTGATGAAAAAGAACCCTTGTCAACAAAAACATAGAATATTTCTTGCTAATCACGTGCCATTCAAGGGAGACCATTTATTAAAAGTTATATGCAACAGAGTAGTCCACAGTAAGGATGCATGCAAATGTGGTGAATTAAATATAAATTACACCGGAGTTTCATATTGATGATAGCAACTGGCAATACTAGATAGCCTTTCAATATTTGCTTATTCAAGTAAGAAAGAAAATAGTTTAGGTAACTTTTGGGGAAAAATTACATTCTTTATTAAAGTCAAAGCAGACATCTCAACATTGGGAATATTTCTAACTATATCGTTTCCTTAAAGTTTAAAGATTGCATCTGGGTAGTAGCAATAACTGATAGCCTGTGAACCAATTATAGTTGACAGTCATGGACAATTTAACTGAATGTCACCAAAGAGAGCCTTATCACTCCTATATTCATCCAATCTAAATGTAAGTACTACTTTCTACAACATCTTAGGCACATCAGTAAGGTTGTGAATAACATAGATACACATAATGTGAGTAAAATGAAGTCTATTTGTATTTAGTATCACAATGTAGTAAAGTTTAAAACATGCATATGTAGATACATCCTCTTTATTACTTGATTATGGATTTGCATAGTACAGAGTTTCTCCCCTTTTGAATCTGCAAAATAGTCGCAATAGCATTAGGTCTTCAGTTAGAACTTTTTCTTAATAACATACCATCAGAAAGAAAAAAAATTTTCAAGAAATATCAGTATCAGAGGAGGGTTCATAAGTAACAGTTTACATAGACACATTCTCTTCCTCTCTCTCTGTGTCTCTGTATCTCTCTCTCTCTCTCTCTCTCTCTCTCTCTCTCGCACACACACACACACACACACACACACAAACACACACAGAACTACATATACAAACCCATGTTCCCAGTACACAACTTATTTCCAAAGTTCTAGACACGTGCTATAATAATTAATTTCTAATTTTATCAAAGTAAAATAAATCTTGAACAATCAACTCTGCTTTATTATTCTTTCTTTAAAAGTTTAGAAGAGTAAGTGAATAAGCTAACCCATAAATACTCATGATAGACCTAAATAAATTAAAAGAAACAAACAAAAATAGATAAATGAAAGATGACCTCACATTTTTATCACCCTTTTCTGCATTTATTAATAACACCATTAATTAAGCACATATGATCTTAAAATTGTTCGGCATATGTTATCATTCTGATTTAAAATAAATTGGAAATATTCCATTCAAGCAAACCTGGAAAGACTTTAAGGACAGAGCCAATAAAAATCAAATAATAATTTCCAATTTTTTTTACTAAACCTTATTTTTTAAATTTCTATTTAAAGGCACTTAACTATTTAAAAATCTCATAGCAAGTAATATAATTCTATAAATGACATTGATATAAAGGATGGAATACATTAATATAATATTTTATGTTTTATAAAAGTATAAATATAACATTCTCTTATTTTAAAGGTTTGAATGCTCAGAACTTTAAATGTAAGATCTGATGGTTGTTGCTGTGACATGAAAATTCAGAAAAGTCTCAACCCTAATAATGATTACACTAGCGTTCATTACAGAATTGTTTTAAAATTACATGTCAGCTTTATTAATTATATCAGAAATTCACAAATATTATTTAATTACAATCTTTATTTTTCATTTGCTGTGAATTGATTAGGTATTTTAGACTGTTTGCTTTCAATTGATGCATCACTTAGGAGCTGAAGAGTCTAAACCCTAACCAGGAGGAAGTTACATCAGTAAAGCAGTATTCAGGAATCTCTTGTTGACCTGATTTACTCTTCAAATGGATTTACAATATAAATGACTTTAACAAAAAAAATTACTTTAAAATTATATTATGAAATAATGATTAAGTTTTTATGTAATTGTAATGTTGATCAAAAAACGAATTTTAAAATGTTTATTTTATACCTTCTAAATAAATCTAATTTAAGCTCTCTGTCCTAGAGAATATGTATTATATTTCTAACAAACTTCAATTAGCTTTTCATGAAAATTTAATTAGATGGAATCTTTTAAACTAATAATTTAAATTATTTTAAATGCCTTGATTCAAATCAATTTCATTCTAAATTTGGATGTATATTTTCTGAATTTAATCTGCAAAGATCCACAGCAAGAAAACTAAAGAAAAGCCTTTAGTGTGATAATCAGCAAGAAAGAGCAGATTTTAGAAATACAGAGGTAATAACACGTACTAAATATCACAGACACAGACACAAGATAGGATGAATCTTACTATCAAACTTGTACATTTTGAAACATCCAAAAATTTGGATCTTAAACAGGATAAACTTATAAAGTTTGAATTGTGAGTCAGAGTGAAAGAAAAGAGACCTAACAGAAGGTACAAAATTTCAGTGGGCTCTCTTATTTTAGTTGGCTTAAAAAAGAAATTAATGAGGTGCCTTCCAGATAATGGGAATTGTACTTGAAGTGGACTATTTTAATAATATTTTGAAATGGAGTAAAGATTTTTTAAAACTAGTCAATTATCTGAAAATGAGAGCAGGAGTTCCACCTTGACAAGCAGAATGTCTTAAAATAAATACTGGGGGTGTATTAAAACTCATTAGAAAATGCATGAAAAAAATTTCTTGTTTCACTTGACAGCTCACTCTAACGCATTAGCAGCTTCCTCCTGGGTGTTAGAATTAATTCTGCCACAAATATATTTAGTACATTTCAGGTACCCTCCCCAGTAGGTTTCCACACTTCATTCTTCAAGATAATGCTGCTTTTATACATCTCATGCTGCGTAGAGAAATGACAAGATATTGAAGGAAAACCGATTACTTTGAATAGTAGACATACTCTGTTCAATTGTTTTGTTATGGCTGCTTCTTTTCCCCAAGGAATTCTTATAGAGTTTCCCACCTTTGCTAACCTTGGTCTAGGAAGCAAATTTGTATCAGCTGTTATACATTTTGCTTCCAGTGTGAGATGGAGTAGAACTGATATTGCTGCTGTCACTCATTCTCCAAAGAGTACTTTGTTTCCTACCAGTGAGAATCAAGGTTTTGTGATACCCTTTAAAGAGGAATGTTGGAACAGTATTCTAAAACTGGACCAGTTACTTGATTCATAGGATTTCTTCTCTTCTTGTTTTTGCCCAACAATGATCAAAGTTTCTACTTTTCCCTTTTTGCAATCTTCTGCTATTTTTCTTGATATAATTTTTTGACTTGTTTTAGTGAGGATAAGTGAAATCTTATGTACATAAAATAACAAAAGAGACTTTCAAATGTTTTACCCCAAACTAGTGGTTGTTAAATAGAGCTACATATTTTCATAGATTTGTGATTATAGTCACCATTTTTTGAAATCTTGCCTCCTTTGCGTCTCATTTTGTTCATAGAGAAGAAGGACTGTTGTTCATTAAGAAGAGCTTTTCTACTTCAGGAACATTAGAGAAGTACAAAATTTTAGTAAATATTTAGACACTATGGTAATATTTGTTTGCTCATTTCTCAGACTAGATCATATTGAAATCATTTTATATTTCTCTCTTCTCTGCTTGCTGATTGAATAATAGATGATGATTGCTTTCCTAGCAAGGGGGAAGACAAGTTCTACTGGTTTAATAAGAATGTCTTTAAAAAATTTAACAGGCACTGTGCAAAGTTTCTCTTCTCCAGTGTGTCCCATGAGTTGCATGTCACTAACTGGATGTGTTTTCAAGAGCACTTAGCTTTTCACAACATCTTGTCACAATATCTGTTGAATATAATCTCAGAGAAATGTGGAAAGTTATGTTGATTGCTGTAGTGATAGTTTTAAAATAAAATCACATCAGACAACAGGAAATGTAAAATTCCTTTTCAATAGATAATACTAATTTTTCCCCACTTTGTTAATTAGTAAACTTACTTATCATGAAAATAAATAGGACAATCTTGGTTGTAATCTTAAATAACTTCATCTGATATTTCTGTTTGAATAATTTGCAGTTAGTTTAGCTATTTAAAATTTATGTCTTATAGATCTAGTAAATAGAATTAACTTGACTCTATATTTTCTTTAAACAAATTATTTTTTTCTATCATGAATCAGACTATAATTTAAAAATATACTGGGCTGCTGTTCCATGTTCAAACTGAAATCGCTTTAATTAGCACCTGATAATTTAGGTTTCACTACTATTAATTAATGCATTTTCTCTTTTTTAATCATTTTTCTTTCTGGTTCCCAGATTTCTCATTTTAAAAATAAATAGATTGAATAGAAAATCTGAATGCACCTTCATGCTCTAAACTTTCTTGATTTATAACTGTGCTTATAAACTGTATCATTAGTAATTAACATTTGCTCACTCACAGAGTGATTTCAAAATATTTGAAGACCTAAATAAGATTTTTTGATTTTTTTCATTACCTTAAAAATCCATATTTGCTGAATGTTGAATGATTCAAAACTGATCTTAAAGTTCTTTCATTACTCATCTTTCTATTCATCAGCAGGTAACCTACACCATATAATGTGTATAAAATTCAGTCCGGGCATCTTCACAAAGGAATTATTTGCTTAGCAATAAATGTCAATTGTGTATACCAGAGACTCAGACATAGATCTTTATTTTGGTCCAGATTTGGAGTATATATAAAAAATACAATGATTTAGCTTTAACAATGAGTTTCTTTACATGGTAACAATTCATGAGCACCTATTTCAGTGCAATCAATGGTCAACCTAGGGAGTTGGCAAATATGCAGTTAAAAAGAACAGCCATGTTTTGATGTTTTGAAGGTTTCATTGGAGTGTGGATATGTGGATGAGAGTGACGATGGTTCTAGACACTACACAAGTAATTGAACATAGTTAAATGCTACAACAAACTAAAAGAAAAAGTGTAAGAGACACAGAGTAACCTACTTCGGGCAGGGTAGTCTGGGAAGTAAACTCAGAAGAGGGTGCCTTTATCATAATTTTGAATGGTGGGAGACAAAGTGGGTTGTTCCTGAGGCACAGGTGAAGAAGCACAGTTATCAGGAAAGGGTATGTCAACATTTTCATGATTCTCTATTGCTGATGGGCTTTTGCTTTTGGTTTTTGGACCTGGCAGTTTTTTCCTAATCTGGCTAACCATGAGAGATGGTGGATGGACCAAAACTGATTGCCCAACTAGGGATAAAATACTGGAATCAGCATTTTTTAAATCCCCAAAGTGATACGCTATTCAGTCATACTTGGAACTCTTGAGAGTTCAAACTGTTGAATGATGTTTGACTGTTTGACTTTATGACATGGAACCACCAATCTTTTCAGCATCACTGCCTTTGCACAATAACCACTCAATATGCACCTGCACACACACCCACACAAACGTGTGATGCATGTACACTGATAAGCATGCATTATCACCAGGCTGCTGAATGCACTTTTGACTGGACTGCCATCCCAGCAAAAACACTCTTCTGTTCCCTTGCTGTCCATCTTTTCACTGCACACTACCTCACTGCTGCCTTGGCCAGATCTCATTAGTTCTTCGAAGACCAGTTAAGACAAATTTGATACATTTGTTTGTTAGTTTTTGAACTATTGATATATTTTCTTGCTTTCAATGTAAATCATCTTTGGAAATACTCCGTAAACTTCCTTAACCTAGTTTTACATTGAGGTATATTTTCTAGACTAGCCATTCATTCTTATCACATTCCATGCTTGTCCCTTCTTGTTTATTGTGTTTCATCTTATCCCTCTCATTTCCTTGAGATCTTGCAGTGCTGGGGGGAAGATTTGTTTTTTAATTTCATGGGGTTATATTTGTATTGTTTTGAGATTTAAGATAATATATTAATCATGTGATCCAGGTTAGTAAGTTTAACTAAGCTCTAAAAATTTTTGTTAAAAGCACTCTATTTTTTTAAAAATGATATCCTATACTGGCTTATTGATTGCATTTATTTGCTTGAATTTTCCCAATAGCAATTTATCTCTGAATGTTCATCATATTAAATATTTTATGAAAGTGTCACTTATTTTAGAAAAATATAACTAATATTATTGGTGCTGCTTATGATTTTTTGAAGTAATGTACATCTCTTTGTGCATTACATCCAAAATTAAATCTGTGTGTGTGTTTATGGTTTATGTGTGTGTGGGGGGGGAGGGATTTGTTATAATGCATTCTTAAGCCATACTTTTCAAAGGAGAAATAAAAAACATGTTGACTTTTTATCATAATATGAAGTATTCTTATAGTAAGAGTTTTAATGGGAACATTTATCTTATTTGTGCTTGGAAGGTTATGAAATATATTCATAATTATCTGCCTTTATGAACAACATGTTAAGAAAGGGAGTCCCTTAACAGTTTTACCCACAGAAATGGGAAGAGTGTGGTATCTGGGAACACAGTAGAATATTTTATTTTAGGTAGCTATGGTTACCTCTGCGAAGTATCGTTAATGCTCAAGTACAAATGAGTCTTCTTTCTTTTGTCTTTCTTCTTGAAGCTTGTCAATGGATTTTCATTTTTATTTAC
This sequence comes from Leontopithecus rosalia, assembly GCA_028533165.1. NCBI lineage: Eukaryota > Metazoa > Chordata > Mammalia > Primates > Cebidae > Leontopithecus > Leontopithecus rosalia. The sequence goes on along the minus strand of CM052665.1, from coordinate 8,428,594 downwards.
TATCCTCTTCTGGTGTTTGTACCAATTAATTAGTACTCATCTAGGGAAACCCATTTCTATATTGTGGATGGCGTTAGTCTAAGCTGCCTTTTGTTTTTGAAATACCTATTAATATATTTTTTATCAAAACATTTAATCAATGTAATTTTCAATAAAGTGAGAAGTAAATAGAATATATCTGGGTCACCTTTGCAGACAAGGCAATCTGACATTGTTGGGGACTATTTAACCATTCTTACTGCCAAATGTCCCTCTTGAGAATTGTGTGGGTTTCCTTTTTTTCTTTCTGCATTTTTGGGAAAGTGATGATAGAGATGAGAGAGTTGATGCTGGTCAGCAAACTCCCAAAGGGAAAAAATATAGAAGCTCAAAAACAAACAAACAAACAAAAATAACATTTTCTGTTTCCCTAAACACTATATTTAAAGCAGACTTTAGAGAATCATGATCATGTCCTAATATTGTGCAAGTCTTCAATTATAACATTTTTCTGGCAGTTTAACAATGGAAACCTTGTGACAGGAATATCTATTTTCCCATTGATCCCCTCTCTAAACAAACGTATGCTAATATTCATCAATCTATCTGTTAGTTGATTAATCCCAACATCTATTAATCTATAATTTCTCAACCAAGTCTCAGGGAATGCACGCTGATGAAACTGAAGGAACTGGGTGAGGACAGCAGCCGCGAGCCTATTCTCTAGACACAGTCCTGGGACTCTGTGAAGTACAGGCTCAGTCTGCATGGTTTGGAGGGCTCCACGTGTTAAGTTGGATTCTGAAGCTAAAGTTTAAACTGGAAAAAACAAAGTTAGGACTTGGAACACTAAAGAAGTAAGAAATAATCCCAGTGGCCTATTTAGTCAGACAGTATATTGAGAAAAATGCTCACCAAAAAAAAGTCCTCTGGCATAGTAAGATCTGTAATCTTCCATACAATTCCTGATGAAATGGAGTCCCAGGAACCATTTGTATAAGTGGTCAGGGTAAAATGACTTTCTAATCACAAACACATAAAATGCTTTGAGAACATCTGTAAGATACAGAAAATGTACTTAAGGTAAGCATTTTTGTTTTTGGGTTTTCGTTTGTTTTTTGCTTTAGGATTTCATACATAGCATTTGTTCAAACAACTCTTCACGTGGAGATATTAACTTAGTATACAACACCATTTTCTAAAGATTGTTCTATGGTAATGAATTAGTTTCATATAATCTGGACTCAAGCCAATGATTTGGAGTAACAGAATCTTTGTCTCATCAATCTCATGAACCATTTAGTCCCCATTTCAAAAACAATTTTAAGTCTATTTATAAATGTGTATTCTATTTTTATGTTATGTCAATCAAATATGTTCTCAAAGGAAAGCTGAGTGAATGGCTCAATTATGGCCATTGATGCCTTTCCCCTCTATTTCAGGACCAGTGCTTCTAAATTACCGTGGGCAAAACTTGGATGTTTCCCATGGGGAAGAATAATGGAAGAAAGAGAGAGAAAAAAAGATTTGATAATGTAGATTTAAAGTTCAGTGTTTTAGCTTTGCTATTCCCTTAATTATAATTAAAGAATTATAACATTAACTTGTGACTTGGCTACAATTTTGGGATATTGTATGTTTTATTTGTCCATGTAAAAAATCATTTCTGTGAAAAAAAGTCATTTTTGCTAAAAAACACACAAATTAATATTTTTTGTCAAAAAGTACTTTTGAAAAATATACATGTGTAATTAATAAAAAAAAACACTAAGTATTAACGACCAATTAAAACTTTTGGGTATAGAAGTCAAGACATCATTTAAGCCTAGGTTAGAGATGAAATGTTTTCCCTATTAGCTGTTTCAAATTTTGTAGTAGCACCAAAATTTCCATTTTATAATAATTTTAAGGTAAGAGTTGGAAAACCAAACATGAATTAGAATATTTACTTTTAGTTATCATCGATATTTGTAATTTCCATGTACTATCAATAAATAGTAGCTACAGCAAATAAATGAACAGCCATATCATTTTTGACAAAAAATGATCTGTAAAGACTGGGAATAAAAAGAAACATAAATGTTTGACCTACCATTTTTCTTAATGTCTATACATGATACAAAAGTTGACATTGTTTTATTTCTTTGACTACGAGCGTGTCTGAATAAGCTGATGTGATCATCTTCAATTAGATGATGCCTGCTGTAGCCTGGGATACATGTTGCTATTCCTAGCAGAACTTTGGTTTCGTCATCATGTTTTGGGGGCATTTTTTTGGCCGAATTTTATGATTTCATACATCTCTGATAACAGTATTCTAATGTAATCACGTGCTCTATTTTCTGTTCAACTTCTTCAGAATTTTTGTATTTTTATTTTCAATAAAATAAAATAGACTTTTTTTCTAAAAGTATTTTAGTTATGTAAATGTTCATAACATGTTCCATACTGACATTTTATTATATTTTTTCATAATACACCCTATCTGATTTTATCTGCTGGAACTTTCCTCTCTTCCCAGTTAAGAGATGTCCTTTATCTCAAAATGTGGTGACTATGTGGGCTAAAATTATTAATTTCTAAAAATATGCCTAAATAGTTTAATGTGAAATGTGAACAAACTAGAGAAAATCAGTGTGAACTTATCTTTTAATTTTTTTAGCAAAAATTCCAAAATGTGAAGCATAGCTATACTTTATATCAAATTATTCTCATGGAAAGACTAGATTCCACTCCTATAAATTGCCTGGGATTATTTGTTTAGACCATTAAATATTTATTTGTTATCTTTTAAACACTTAAACTTAAGGATAAAAAAAAATCTAAATTACCTTTTTAAGGTTTTCAGTTTTCAAATAACAATTTATTTCTACGTTAGTAGTAAATGGTCTTCTGTCACTATATCTTGAAACTATAAAATGTAAAAAGTAAGGTTAAATAGAATAAAAAATAAGGAAGTATTCTGTTTCCTGTAATTAACGGTAAATTCCTAAGACTAATACCACAAGTATGGTATAACTGAACATTTTTTTAAATGATTCAGGCCAGATGCAGTGGCTGATGCCTGTAATCCCAGCATTTTGGGAGGCCGAGGTGGGCAGATCAGGAGGTTAATATCTGGAGACCATCCTGGCAAACATGGTGAAAACCCATCTCTACTTAAATACAAAAATTAGCTGGGCATGGTGATGTGCGCCTATAGTTCCAGCTACTTGGAAGGCTGAGATAGGAGAATTGCTTGAACCCAGCAGGTGGAGGTTGCAGTGAGCTGAGATCACACTACTGCACTCCAGCCTGGCGACAGAGCCACACTCTGTCCAAAAAATAAAATAAAATAAAATTGATATACTTTATTAAGGATTTTCAGAAAAAAAATTATTTATTCTTTTTTTTTCTATATGTTTAAATTTTTTGGTGGTCACTGACATTTCCAATGACATCATGGCATAATAATCATGTGGATCTGAGTCATACTATTTTGAGTTCTAATCCTCTCCCTTTCACATAATGATCTGGCCTTTTAAAAACTAGGGGAGAGCTCTATGTCTCAGTGTAACATGTAAAATGGAGATAATTTTAGTAAAGCAATTTTATAAAAGTTTGTATTTCTTAATATGTTCAAATACTTAGGTTGGGTGTGGTGGCTCACACCTATAATCCCAGCACTTTGGAAGGCTGAGGCAGTTGGATCATCTGAGGTCAGGAGTTTGAGACCAGCTTGGCCAACGTGGCGAAACCCTGTCTCTATTAAAAATACAAAAATTAGCTGGGAGTGCTGGTGTGAGCCTGTAATCCCTGCTACTCAGGAGGCTGAGGCAGGAGAATCATTTGAACACAGGAGTCAGAGGTTGCAATGAGCCAAGTTCATGCATGGCACTGCACTCCAGCCTGGGCAACAGAGCGAGACTCTGTTTCAATAAACAAACAAACAAACAAACAAATAAATAAATAAATAAGTCAGGCTCACACCTGTAATCCTAGCACTTTGGGATGCTGAGGCAGGTGGATCACGAAGTCAGGATTTCAAAACCAGCCTGGCCAACGTGGTGAAACCCCAACCCTACTAAAAATACAGGAATTAGCTGTATTTTTACTTAAGAGGCTGAGTCAGGAGAATTGCTGGAACCTGGGAGGCAGAGGTTTCAGTGAGCTGAGATAGCGCCACTGCACTCCAGCCTGGGTGACAGAGTGAGACGCCATCTAAAAATAAAATATAAATAAATAAAACACTTAAAATGCGTTGTACAGTGGCTAGCATAGAGTAAGCTCTCCATAATAAATGTTAAATAATTAACAAATACTTTGTTAAAGCTTTTGCTATAAAGTAAAAAATATATGTATTGATATAATTATTTAAAAGTAAAGTATACAGGTAAGATGGTAGGGAACGAAGGAAAGAAGGAAAAAGGAAATAGGGAGAAGTAGAAGAAAGAGAAGGGAGGGGGGAAGTCAGGAAAGAATCTGCTTCAGGGATAGTTGTCAGAACAAGTTCTTATAAACTGTGACGAGGAAATGTATTTTTTTTCTGTGTAACTAAATTCCTTCTATAGTCAATTTTGCTCATGTTAAAGGGATAGAAAAACCTAAGTATTGACTTACCAGTAGTGCCACCAAATTTTAAGTTGCCAGTATAACAGACCTTGTGTTCCTGTCTATATTCTCTTTTAAAACTATGACCTCGAGAATTCATTTATTAAAATATTTCGCATACATTACTTTATAGGTGGTCTTGAGTTTGTTTCATTGCGATGAATGTAAAATCGTTGGATTTTAAGATCTTCGAACAATGGCAATCTGTGTTTTTAAAAGGGAGAGTGTATAGTTAAACCAAAAATAACTGCTAAAATTTTAAAGAAAAATAAGAATTGAGCCTAGATTATCATAAATTTGGCTGAAAATAAAAGTAACATAATCCAACAACGTTTGTTAGGTATCATGCATAATTCTTTGTGAATGCTGTGATATATGATCATTTGAGAAGCAGAAACACGTTTAATTAGAAACCATCATTCTCAATAAGGTCATTCTGGTTCTGAATTTTTTACCACAGTCACAGGGCATAGGATTATATTTTCCTCTATACAATAACAATATGATACAAATATATATATATATATATATATATATATATATATATTTATATATAGTGATATAACAGTAATAAAATTAGCTTTCATGGCATCACCTTCAACAAAAATGTACCACAATCTATAAAAAGTTAATTATTACACAAACTGGATAATTTTTAATTATTTAATGATTATTTCCAAATAATCAGATTTAATAATACTTATGAATAAAATAAAATATTTTATCATGTTTTATGAAGAAATGATAGTAAATGTAAATCTATACTTAAAACCATTAGAAATTTTTTTTCCTGAAAGTAGAACAAGTTATAACCCCAAAAGGACATATTCTTAAAAGATTAATTGGTTTTGTGTCCTTTATTTGCTAATAGCTTCCATTTATTAAATATCCTTTGATGAAAAATTACTGCTTTTAACATCCAGTGTCCTATTTTAAAAACCCTACTTCACAGGTATTAGGAGAGATCTAAGTGAAAAATAAGCCCAGTGAATGGCTGTTCAATTAGGGTGTAAAACCTTTTTAAGTGCCATTTGGAAAAGTCAGACTATGTACTTGATAGAACTTAGAGGAGGTCATGTGCCAAAGAATTACTCATAATGATTTAATTCATTCATTTTATAGATTATAGTTTCCGCTCTTCTGTTGACGCACAATGGATTTATGTGTTTAACTCCCATTAACACTAATAGTGGCTTTGTGCATAAAACAGAAATACATTGAAAAAACATAGTCTCTTTTCCTAGCTATAAACCGTCTACCCTCTTTCCTTTTTGAAGGAAAACAATTTGAATTTAGATAAAAATTTTCAAACTACATTATAAGGATATTTTAATTATTGACAGTTACTTCAGAGAAATATTTTTATCATTTAAAGTCTTCTAAGAATGGTTACTTTAAAAATACAGACGTTCTTTTTATCCGTGTGATTATTTGAGATTAGTTTTTCATGTTGCTTATTGAATCATTGGAGGACATTGAAACCTTGAAATTCATATATTGGTACATGTAACATTAGTCTTAACCCCATCTCCTTAGGTTGAATATTTAAAAGATTGTTTTCTGTTGTAAGACTCTATTTTGACTATCTTACTTCTTAGGTTAGATGTAGCTCTAACATAGAGAACATTAAAAATGGTAATGGAAATGTGTCCAAATTAACTTCTCTGAAAGATGGATTGCAAAGGCAAAATGGACATTTATTTGATGTGATACTGAGGAATTAGCATAAAGACAGGAAGGTCCGTTGAGGTTTGTTTTTGGGGGCAGTGCATACAACTTGTTAGTGTTGTGCAGTTTAAGGCGAGTTACAGTAAGATAATACACAGGCTTTACATTGTCCGTCTGTCTCTTTTGCAGTAGATGAACATAAAAACTCTAATAATAATTGGAAGCCAATAAAAGTACACTTCACTAAGTCACCAAATCATGCATTATTTATGCTACAATGTACATACAGTATACATCTATCTAACTATTAATTTATTTGAAAGCTATCAATGATGAGTATTCAAAATAATTTATTAAAAAAGAGAGAATGAAAATATAATTCTTATTGTTCTTTCACTGGAAACCCTCTAATGAATCCCCATGTCATTCAGAGCAAAAGACAATTTTATTGCAATAGCCTATAGTGCTTTAATAGAAATATAGTAAAAGACACATATAGTGGTATATTTTCTAGCAGTCGTATTAATACAGGTATAAAGAAACTGATGAAATTATGTTTAATAATGTATTTCATTTAAACCAATCTATCCAAGATATGAATGTTTCAGTACAGAATTAAGAGTGAAATTTTTTCATGTTTATCTTAAATTCTACTGGGTATTTCACACTGAGAGCACCTCTCAGTTTGGGTGCTGAATTTTAAGTAGGAATAGTTAAAAAAATAACAGTTGAAAAAGATTCACATGCACAAGACGTTTTCAAATATAATTTAAAATGTTTCAGTAACTGAACTGACTACCAAGGATGATGTGTATGCACATTATTATTATGACAAAAGTGCTTCAGGTTTTTTTTTTTTTTCTTGAGGCGGAGTCTTGCTCTGTCACCAGGCTGGACTGTAGCAACAGGATCTCAGCTAATTGCAACCTCTGCCTCTGTGGTTCAAGTGATTCTCCTGCCTCAGCCTCCTGAGTAGCTGGGACTACAGGCATCCCCCACCATGCCCAGATAATTTTTGTATTTTTAGCAAAGATGGGGTTTCACCACATTGGCCACAAGGGTCTCAATCTCTTGACCACTGGTTCTGCAGCCCTCGGCCACCCAAAGTGCTGGGATTACAGGTGTGAACCATCCTGCCTGGCCAGTGCTTCAGTTTAAAATATTTAAATTAATTAAATGTAATATACAAGTAAAAGTATCAGTTGCATTAGCCACATTTTGAGTGCACTGTAACTACATGTGACGACCATATTGCACAGTGTGCAGCTCTATTTAACAGAACTCTGCTTAGCACTTGCACCCAACTTTCTGCTACTCCTTCCCACTTCTCTCCAGCCACATTAACTGTCTCACTCTGCCTCCACATAGTCTCTTGGCCTCCACGTACTCTCCTGTCTTAGAGTGTTTGTACTAATTCCTCTGCCTACGATGCTGTTCGTCCCAACTTTACCATTGCGAATCCCACAACTCCTTCAAATCTGGGTCAAATCTCAGCTTCTCAGTGGTGCTTAACCTGACTAATTATTGAGAAATCACTCTCCACCTCACCTCTACCTTTATCTGTTCTTATCTTTTGCTCCCTGAAAATCTTACGTCTTGCCAATATAATAAAAGCTGCTCCTTCCCTCTCTTATGTTCTTTATTTTCTTTCTTGATTAGAATAAAAACTTGAAGATGCCACCAATTTTTATCACTTTATATCACTGACATATACCAAGCAGCTAGAATAGTGTCTGGCACATAGTTGCTGTTCAATATGTTTCTGTTGAATTAATAATTAAATAGATTCCTACAATTTGGATTTGCAACTTGAGGTAGCAACCTCAGGGGCAGAAAATGGGCCTTATAGAAGAGGAACTATTTTCCGATAATTCTGTTTAAATCAGCCAGCTATACCCCACCCTAAATGTCCATTGGGAAAAGCAAAAGTGTCAGAAAATCTAATTTTTGGTTTTCAGGTATATCACTAATAACCTCAGGTAAGCCAAGTCACATTTCCAGGATTGAGATTTTTCTCTCCTCATTATTATGAGAAAAATGGACAAGCATCACCAACTTTCCTTCCATTTAAAAAAATCCGACTCAGAGGTATTCCTCTAAAAAAAAAATCCAGAAAAGTTTGAATAAATCCACTACATTCAAGATGCAATTTAGCATAGCTCAGTAAACAGTCTGATGCTGTACACATTCGCAAGATTTTGCACTCCTGAGAACACTGTAAAAGCAGAGCCCGTAAAAGGGGAAACAACGAACAATAAATGAGAAGAAATTGGCATAGCCAATATTTTAGACAATGAATATTGAATTTATGATGGTGAGAACTTTACTCAGGGTCATGTGTCACTCAATACATTAAAAGGTACCTAATTTAGTGATCAGGCCCAAGCAGTTTTTTTTTTTAATATGATAAGAGATCATAAAACATAATTTGAACCAAAAGAAGTTTAGCAAAGCCTGGAAATGATATGACTTGCTATATTTAGATTTCCTCTAGAAATAATTGAGGTCTCTATGTCATAGAAGTTGTGAAAAATAAATGACTACCTGCAATTAGGAAGCTTTCATTTAAGAGGAGCATATTTAAAATAGTGAAATACGGCAGAATGTGGAAATTTTTTTACAAAATGTATACATTTCTAGAGGATTCCAGAGATAGGAAAGATTATTCATGGCAGGAAATGTAAGGGCAAACCATTGGAGGGGTGTTACTGACTATTTTAACTTGTCTGTGAGTTACATTTACTTACTATTCCCAGTTTGTTCTTGTTCCTGTTTTACTGTCTCCCTTATTTCATACTAAATACAAGAATGTATAAAATGTTAGGAGTCAGAAACTAGAAACAATTTCTGATCAGGAATTTAAATCCATGTTGCAAGTGAATCTCACTAGACGTAATATTTATTTCTCTGGGGTAAAATGTCACGTTAGAGCACAGTAGGTGATGGTGAGCTATTTTAATTCTCCTAAAATGCAACACAGCTATTGAATTAAAATTTATTAAATTCTTGAGAGCTTATTACATGCCAGCAATAACTTTTTCATATACTTCGTTAGATAACAACCCTGAGACATTTTCAAATGTAGTTACATTAAAAAGCATGTTGGAATGTACTTTAATTACTATGATAATAGTGGCAATGCTTACCAGGAAAAGAAAAGCCTATTGTTCAATTAGTGTTCAAATAAAAACAAACAACTGTGTATCTTTTAGAAGAAAATGTCCAGATTCTCTAACTTAAAATTTAAAAAATAGTTAGTACTTACCAACTAGTTTTCTGATATTCTCCATGCATTACCTCATTTAATCTTTACATAATTATCCTCTCTACATAACTAAAGAGAAAATTAAGGCACTAACAAGTTAGATAACTTGTTCACATTAGCGATGAAGCCAGGATTTTAACTTCAGAAATGTAATTCTAGACAGTGAGCTACTAACCACCAAACTATAAAAGACAAAGAAAACTATGTATTTTTGTTGTTGTTTTTTTTAGCAGGTTTGAGTGAAGTGACGCGATCTCGGCTCACTGCGATCTCCACCTCCAGGGTTCAAGCCATTCTCCTGACAGCCTCCCAAGTAGCTGGGATTGCAGCCACCCATGTAATTTTTGTATTTTTAGTAGAGACAGGATTTTGCCACGTTGGCCGGGTTGGTCTCAAACTCCTAACCTCAGGTGATGCACCTGCCTAGGACTCCCAAAGTCCAGGGATTGGATTACAGGCATGAGCCCCTACACCCAGCCATATTGTTGATAAAGTTAATATCTACCTCAAAATATATTTTGCCAGCAGGGTGCAGTGGCTCACGCCTGTAATCCAATCCCAGCACTTTGGGAGGTCCAGGCTAGAGGATCACCTGAGGTCAGGAGTTCTAGACCAGCCTGGCCAACACGGTGAAATCTTGTTGGCAGGTACCTGTAATCCCAGCTACTCTGGAGGCTGAGGTAGGAGAATCGCTTGAATCCAGGCGGCGGGGGTTGCAGTGAGTTGAGATCATACCATTGCACTCCAGCCTGGGCATCAGAGACAGACTTTGTCTCAAAATAATAATAACATTAATAATAATGTTATCAACAATTTTATGATACATTGTATATGTTTGACTAAGAATGCCATAATCAAAACAACTTGGAAAGCAAATCTAAGCCTTTTAATATTGCTTCTGTCGACAGAAGCTAGAGAACATCTCAGAATCATTAATAGATCAGAGTGCTCTTTACCTGAAAGTTATGTATTGCATCTGGTCAAGGTCAAAAGCAATTAAAGATTATTGCCCTGTGTCTAGTGAATACTGGTTGAGGTTTGTTCGCAATATTCCTATATTCTAAAGCATTTTATTATAGTGGAAACTTTTTTGCCGGAAAAGGTGATTGAGACTCCAGAGATAAGTGATACGTATGAGACAATGCTTTTATTTTGTTATTGTCATAAATTATCTTTACAGAACAATATTGTATCCAGATATTCATCTTTTTTAAATATGGCCCTACAGTAACTATTATGTTGAGCTATTAAGTTCTTTAGTGTTTATAATTTTGTATGTGCACTGTTGCCCTAAAAATCATGGGTCATTCATTATAAGATTCTGACTATATTCTTGTAAACCCAAAATATAACATATCCACTGATTTACTTAATAAGGATTCATTAAACAGTTATTATTTCTTTTGAAATGCACCCCTAGCTCTGTAATATAAAATGATGTAACAATTTCTTATTAACACATAATTTTACATTAAACATCTTAAAATGCATTCTCCAAATAAAAGTAAATAAGAATATATATTCAATTCAATTTTTATATAAAATGATGTAAAGAAAGGGTTTTTGTCAAATGCTATGCTCTGATTTTTATTAATAAAAACAAATTATTATCTAATGAAAGTTAATAGTAATCCAAATTGCATACAAAATATCCTTCTTTAGTAAAGCACAATTAAGCTATTTGATATTACATGATTTGTTTCTTACTGTTGTGTAGAATTAAAATTTTGGCTTCATGTTTGGTGCACACAAACTCTGCCAAACAAAATAGATTAAAATTACCTTTATAACTTTTTGATCCATTGAGAGTTCTCCATATTTACCTTTTAAATGCAGACTTATGTTCATTAAATTATTTATGGAATGTATATGGAAATATGGTTCAAAACAGCGGTGTCAGTGACATCTCTAGGAGAAAGCCATTTAGTAAGTGATAAATGCCTGGTAACTGAACGCTAAGCATTTTTACATCTTTGTGTCACTGCCTTTCTTTAAATGATCCTATTTTTAAAAGTTGTCTTGCAGAAAGAGAAAGAACAGAAAATCCATATCTGGTGATCAACCAATAACATGTCCTTTGTGTTCCTGGACATCTCAGAAAGCAAATCATATTGAAGTACACGGCATTAATACAGATCAACCATTCCTACTACAGCTAGAAGGTTGTGATTGTGATTTAGGATCAGCCACCAGCTTTTAAGTGCTGAGAACAAAGCAAATACATCTAATTTTGGATTAACATAGCATCTTGTGGAATACATTTGTATGTAGTTCTATATAAAGCCAGGGTAAGAACTCTTTTGTAGCATTACATCGTCAATGTAAAGTTTTGCAGAAATCATTGAAATGAAGAACATTCATATGCAAATATCATATCTGCAAAAAGCCCAGAAAGTGTCTCCCAATTTTACATTCATAACTTTCATTCACAAGATCATCATGAATAGACATTCTCTGAAATGCACCATTATTTCTTTTTTTAAATGTATTTCTTTTTATTAAAATGAGCCTTTTACAATGTATTAGGGGAAGATATAGCCAGCATCCTCATTCTCATTGGGCATTTTCAAGTATATGCAGGTCATAACTTTATGCTATTTGTAACCTTATGTTTTGCTTTAAAGTCAAAAGAATTTATTTCATTTCACTCTTGCCGTAGCACCTTATAATACGGTTTAGGTAATCTGCACTTCTAGAATGTGTCATATAAAACAGAAATGCTAACAATGTATATTAGTATTATCATTGTTATAACCACTTTTATAAAATTAGAGACTATTCTAAGTGATCTGATTTTACTGCAATATATTTTTATTTAGTGGTGATATTGTTTTACAGATACTGAGAAAATAAAGTAAATGCAAATGGGCTTAGCTTAAATTTGATTTTTAGGTATAAATTTATTTTTATCTTCTAAAAGAAAAAATTGCATTCTAAGTGATAATTAATCTTTTATAAATCTAGCCATTTCTATGAAATAGCAGAAATTTAAAAGATTCATAATTTAATAATTTAATACAATTAAGCAGTGTCAATGCACATATTACATTATTTTATTTATAAAAGGCATTCACATAGGAATTCTGAGATGTTTTATCAGTTGTCTTTCCTGGATATAGGTAAATCTTATATATTTACATGAACTTTTGTATGTGAACTTATAAAGTGCACGTGGGCAAATAGATAGAAACTATATTGACCAACGGAATATGACTTCATTCCCTTCATTGTAGAATGATTGCCTAATATTTATGCAACAACACTAACTATTTTTTCTAGGTTATTAACAAGAAATACTTTAAATATTTATGTTTACAGTGAGAAATAAGGCAACAGATATAAAGTGGAAAGACAAACGTAGTGTTGGGAGTATTTAACCTTACTGGTATAAGAAAATCATATAAGAAGAAGAAAATGCTGAATGCAACACAGTCATTATCCTTTGGGCATATAATTTTAATTTCTTTAGTTTTCTATCCACATTTTATTGATATAATAAATACCAAAATAAAAATATTATATAGCAATAGCTTGAAGAATAATAGTAAGATCACAACCTTTGATTAAAATATTTTAAAATTTTAAGTATATTTGTTATGTTAAGACTTACTTTTCCAAATAATATCCCTGTAGAGAATACATAAACCATAAACTCAAAATAAGCATCATCCCTCTAATAGAAGATTTTCGGACTCTGAACTTGAGAAGGAAGCATGATGAAGGATGTACTACCACATTACCACTCTTTATCACACTGTTGGAAGCCAAAAAAGGCAAAGGAAAACACAAAATAAACATTAGAGGTAATAGTCAGTATTGAAGTGTCAGGACAATAACTTCTTAAATATCCCAAACAAATATCGTAATACTATTTTTGTGAAATCTCAGAAGGATTTTAATTTCTGAAAATGGGTTGCACAATCGGGAATATCAATTAACTTAATTGATGTACTTCTTTACGCCTTGGCCTGTTCTGTAGTGAGTCAGACCAATCCTTACATCATTACATATAGATAGGAAGTTGGCTACCTTTAGAAATTTTATTACCTGCTTCTCAACTCCTATTTTGTGTGAGTATTTCACTCTATAGTCACTTTAGCAGACCCTGGATGCATGCTTGGTCAAAATCACAGAAAATACATATCCTTTCTGTTTTGCCAATATGTCAGAGCGATTTAAGTGCTCAAAGAGGAGTAGGCGTTCCACAAATGCTGAATATCTCAGTCCAGGAAGTTTCAAGCATATTCCTTCAATTGTCATATACATCAGATACATTAAACATCATATAATCAGAGACTCTAACAACATTAGGCTCCAAATTGTCAGTAAAAATATCCAAATAATAATCTTAATCTAATATTACCTCAGGTTTCATTCTCGATGGATATAATATAAACATTTTGAAATATTATAAATCATCATTTGAGGTCTCTCTCTTTATGCTTATTGCATATTAAAATATAATTTTTATCAAATATTTGGATATTAAGTTATTCTCAGATGACCTCTGATTTGTTCATTTAAAATTGGGAAACCTACCCTTGTATTATTCTTCTAGGTCCAGATGATTTTGTACTATATTATTTTCTTTTCAAATAGTTTAAATTACTATCATAAAACAATTAAAATATTTCGAAATAACATTTATAGTTCAAAAATCATGCTACACATTCACCTTCTTATAGTAAAACGAATTTTTAAAATACAATACAGGACTGTACATTATATACGTAGGTCAGAGAAACTCAAGATATCTCTAAAATAATGAGGAAATATTGAAAATTTCTGAGCTTAAGGAATCTGAGTCAGTACCCACTCTTTATTTTACATGTGAAATCAATATATTACTAAAATCCCAGTAATCCCAAATTCATGGAGTTTTTGCTTTCTTTAATCATAAAAAGTTACAATGCAATATACAATGTATGATAGATGAAAATATTCATAACGTTGATCAGATTGCATTTTATCTTAGGTTTGTGTTATAGTCAGTCATTGACTTCGGTGTTAAATTGGTTTCTGTTTCATCAGACAAACACACATTGAAGTCAGACAAAGATTTACCCGCTACGCGACCATGTGCCATTTTCACAATTTCCCAGAGATTAGTTTCTTTTTATCAAAAACTAAAATGAATTACCTCAAGTAAAACCCTGCTCAGAATGCATATGACTTGGTAGGAACATGATATGAAGCAACATCCTCCATTCTCTGACTTCATTTGGAATATTTGAAATATCTGAAAACATTTCCTGTTTATAACAAGTTTAAGATTCATAAAATTTGGCCGAGTTATTTAAAACAACAACAAAAAAATACATGATTTTTTATACACTTTGAGGATAACAATTTTCTCTACTTTCTAAATAGAACAAATGGGATTATAAAGTGAGTAACTTCCAGGTTTAATCATCTCAGTAATTCCTTTTGAGTTTGCAAAGATACCTTATGCCCCACAGGGTGAAGGATAGTGGCTTCTGGCCATCTTCCAATTCTTCAGCTCTGTCTAATAACTCCGCTCCAGGACATGGGGGAAGAGGTCGGCATTCTCCTCTGTGCCTATAAAGCTGACACGTGGGATATTACAAAAAAAAGGAAATACCATTGTCTTTAATGCATATCTGTCCTGGTATAAACGAGGAATGTTTTCAAATATTTCAAAAAATAAGATAAAGGAGAGTGACAGTACATAGGCCAAAATAATTCAGTTCTCCTATCTCATTGCTAAACGTTTGTTATCTTTCACAGTTGTGAAAGATTTGTGAGACTAATATCAACAAAAAAAATCATAAATATCACCTCATTTTCTTCACAAACCATTCTATGTTATTGGACTATATATATTATCCACATTTAATAGGGGAGGAAATGAGAAATAGAAAAGTTATGCTATTAGCTCAAGTTTGCTCAATTAGTAAATGACAAATTCAGATCACAAGTATCTCTTCTGTCATCTGGTAGATATTTGCCTCATGTTTATATATACATCAAAACTAGGATATAGTTTTGAAAATCAAAGGTAGCAAAAAAGCATTGAAAGGTAGGAATAGGAAAAAATAGTAATATTCAATAAATTAAAATGTACTTTGCTAAGGACCTTATTATATATCATGTCTTACATTTTTCAAAATAGATTAAACTGCACATATATTTTACAAAAGTTTGAAAGGTTGTTGTTTGTACTACAATGCACAGGGCATATTATTTTGCAATACATGGATATAATGCGACTCTTTATGAAGGACAAAGTTATTTCACAGTTCTAAAGGCCATGCTCTTTCTTTAGAACAGTGACTACAGATTGAAAAATGCAAAGCCCTTTGCTCTTCATAGTTATTTTTCCTCTCAGTTAATGGCATAAATCGCTGAACTTTTCTGAAACTCAACACATTTCTTGACCTGTGACATGGAAGTGACTTGATAACTAGGTGCCCGGGTGCTTGAATACATAACAATGAAGAGGTTCTTGTAGCTGTGTAGAATTTAAGGCACACAGTTAAGAGTCTTATAGCAAGGGTGCAGTAGGATGATTATTCAGTAAAAGCCAGAATAAGAAGTCATCACATTACAACTAGTCTGAAAAACATAATCCGAAGGAACAAAGGCATATTTGATGATGGGGAAATGTGTAGCAATGTTGGCAGCAAACACAAAGCTTCTCCATCCCTTTCTAAAACACACGCTAGCTGTTTAGTGAATTCCAACTGACTGCATATGTCCTGAAGAAGTTTAAAAAAAAATATTGTGGCAAAAAATTCCCAAGTTGCATTTTTTGTGTTTAAAATATCATTTTACAACTTCAAGAATGCTGTATTTGGTTGATTTTAGCCATCTGCGTG
>CM052665.1:8396907-8412153 GCA_028533165.1 Leontopithecus rosalia | reverse complement strand
ATACATATATGTGTATGATATCATATAAATATATATACGTACATGTGACATGGAAACACATCATATATATATATATATATATATATATATATACATGTATATATATATATACATGTATATATATATATATACATGTATATATATATATATACATGTATATATATATATATATATATATATATATATATATATATATATGATGTAGTGTCCGTCTCCAAATAAGCAAGCTTATTTGTCAGGTGCCTGGGCTACAAGTGTCAACTCTTAATCTTGATAAGGTCGGAAAGTGCTAAAATTAAAATGATGAAAATGAAATAATGTTGCACAAATAGTGAAAAAGGGAATCTCCACCCTGCACTTTTCTCTCTGCTTTCAGGGAAATTCTCATTCAATTTCAATCAAGAATGTAACATGAACCATAAATTTATTCCATGTAACAAGTTTTACCTCACCTTCTCCTACCTCTTCCACCTAAACTTCAGGAAAGATTATGGACACCTTCATTGCTTTTGAAATGCTGTTTTCTCCTTTCACATACATGATCTTGAATATAAAGAGATCACAGCTTTAGGAGAGACCGTTCTTAATGAATTGTACCTTTTACTTGCCCTTGAAGATCCAATTAAGGATGTTCTACTCTAGAATCCTCTCTTGGGTGTCTTATGGCATATGGTTTTGGAATAACTCAAAGCCACACTAATAAAACAATTAAAATGTTTTTCTCTAAGTCCAGAAAAATGTTTCTACATCTCCTAGATCATTTTTTTTCTTTTGTCTTTCTTTATTGACCCTAAATATTGTGGCTGAATTACAGAGCAAGCAAAATAGAAGCATGTAAACACAAACTTCCACAGATTCATATTATAAAGTCATAGCATGTATTCTATAGAAACAGAAAACCGTGTTAGCATTGAATTTAAATTCCTATAGAAAGTGATAGTCCATTAAAAAATAAATGTATAATGATCAATTGCATTTCTACCCACCGTAAATACTTTTACTGATATACTGACTTAGCCATTAGTGTGCAATGAAGTACCCAATTATTATATGCCCTACTGTTTTCAACTCTCGCCTTGTCAGTTCTCAGTATTGAAATCAGCTGCATGATGTGAAAGAATTGCTCTTTCTGCGACTGGTCTGGTGAGATGATTTGCTTTCTGACTTCTTTAGGCTTTTCTGCAGTTGTAAGTCAATGCTAATATCATGATCCATGCTTTTGGTTTTAAACCATTCACACAGCAAAGTAATTCTTTGAAATATTTCTTTATGTATACCAGAGTTTCTATTTTCCTCTTAGAGTATCTGAAATGCTTGCACTAAAATGTGCCTTTAGCCAAAAGAAAGATTAATTTTGTTTTTTCGAGTTGTAAACTGCCTTTATTCCCTTCAAAACATATGAATGCCACCTACTTTTAGGGTCCTTCAGATCCAATTATCACCTAGAACCGTTGGTTGAGAAAAGAGCAAAATAACTTCAGTATAGGAATATAATAAACCAGGCCGGGAGCAGTGGCTCACCCTTGTAACTCTATCACTTTGGGAGGCCGGAGGCAGGTGGATCACCTGAGGTCAGGAGTTCAAGACCAGCCTGGCCAACATGGTGAAACATCATCTCTTCTAAAAATATAAAAACAAAAACAAAAAAAAAACAAACAAAAACATTAGCTGGGCGTGGTGGCTGGTGCCTGCAATCCTAGCTGCTTGGGAGGCTGAGGCAGGAGAATCACTTGAACCTGGGGCTGGAGGTTGTAATAAGCCAAGATCATGCCACCTAACTCCAGCTTGGGCAAAAGTGCAAAACTCCATCTCAATAAAGAAAACAAAAAAAGAAAAAGAAAGAATGAAAAGAAATATGGTAAACCACTGTAGTTCAATATAGTAGCCACGAGCCACATGAGTGATTTGGGTTTGGCTAATCCAAATTGAGACTGTGAAGAATGAATAGAAAACAAAGAGTATAAAATATCTCATATTTTCATAACTCACATGATTACATGGTGAAATGATAATATTTCCATAGGCTGGGTTAAATGAAATACATTACTTAACGTAAGTTCACCTGTTTCTTTTCAATTTTTAGAACATGGCTATTAAAAAATGTTTAAAATTATATATGTGACTAGCATTTGAGGCTTGAATTCTATTTTATTAAATAGCTGTGTTTCAATGAATGGATTAATCAATAATATATTTTAAGTATAACTTTCAAAATTAGGTTGCTCCTGATTTTTTTCTTCTTTTTCTTATTTAGTATAATTCTATTTATTGTATAGATTCTTAATGATGGCAGACCCTTGAAATTATTTCCAGCTTTTTAAGCCTGTATTTTAAGGTTATTGTTTAATTGATAGAAACTATATGTAGTTATATTATACAGCATAACGATTTGCTATATCTATAAATTGTGAAATGATTAAATCAAGCTAAGTAATACATTCATCACCTCACAAACTTACTGCTTTTTATGGAGAGAATATTTAAATCCTATTCTCTTGGCAATTTCCAGGAATGCATTTCATCATCAGGTGTAGTCACCATGCTGTATAATAGATTTCCAGAACTTATTCAGCCTAACTGAAACTTTGTAACCCGTTACCGACATCTTCCCAATGGCTTCCATCTCCCAGCTCTTGGTAACCACTATTCTGCTTTCTGCTTCTATGAGATACACTCAGATTTCACATATAAGTAAGATGAGGCAGTATTTGTGTTTCAGTATGTTGTTTCACTTAGCCTAACTGTAACAGCCTCCAGGTTCATAGTTATTGTTGCAAATGACACTATTTTCTTCTTTCTTAAAGGCTCAATTGTATTCAATTATATATAAATATATGCATACCTATGAACATGTATGTGGGTTTGTATGCACACCACATTTTCTGCATTCATTCATCATTTATGGACACTTCGGTCGATCCCTGTTGGTTTATTTTTAAGATCTTTTGAAGACTTTTTGGTGAATAATTACTATTAGAAAAGAATACATGCTGCTTTGCTGCATATCATTTCTTAGTTACTTTTTCTTTAAAAGCTTCTACTTCTTTTCTTCCAGAAATCATTTCATTCTTCATTTTACTCTCCAGAACCTTCATATCCATGTGTCATAGTCTAAAAACACAAACTACACAAAATAAAGGCAGTATATATAAAACGTTGACCCCATCCAGGCTCAGCGAACCATCAATTAATTCCTCAAACTACATCATTCTAGTTCTCTTTTATGCCCTTCCTTCCTTCCCTCCTTCCTTCCTTCCTTTCTTTTTCTTTCTCTCTTTCTTTCTTTTTCTTTCTCTCTCTCTCTCTTTCTTTCTTTCTTTCTTTCGTTCTTTTTATTTTCAGTATGCCTATGATCATACCTATGATTATTCAGTATGCCACCTGAATCACTTGGGAGTATTTAAGGTACAATTTTTCATGGGTAACCCATCAGGGTGAGCATGGTGATTGTCAACAAGAGGTAAAACTGCATATTGTCATAATGGGAATAGTTTAGACTTGGATTTCATTTTTTGAAAAATTACAAAAATGTCTAGGACACAAACTTTATTTCCACATAGAAAATTTAAGAATGCTCTGCTGTCTATAATCAAATTTTACTCAAAGTTTTAAAGTAAGAAAAATACCAACACATTACTAAGTAGAAAAAAATATTGAAATGTGATACTGAGATATTGCTACTAAAAATTCTCAAGAAGGGGCCTCCTATCTCAGAAGTAGCTCATATAGAAATAATGGTACATTACATTTTTTTAAGCAGGCAAAAGGTACTCTATATTTCAATACAGACTTTGGTCATAAATATAAAAGAAATCCAACTATTATGCTCATAGAGTGAATTCCATGCCTCTCCTTGTCTCCATCTTCAGTCTTTCCACAGTGTGGAAAGAGAACTAAGCATTTGCTTTCTAGTGTAGCATATTAAATCGTGTTTATGTTTAAAGGAAATATACATCTAGTTATTTAAGTGAAATATCAAAGCATAGAAGAATAAACATTGTTTTATTTTATTTTCTTTTTGTGTGTGTGTGATTGCGTCTCACTTTACCTCCCAGACTGGAATGCAGTGGTGTGATCTCTGTTCATGGTAGCCTCCTGGGTTCAAGTGATTCTCCTGCCTTAGCCTCCTAGGTAGTTGGGATTATAGCATGCACCACCATGCCCAGCTAATTATTGTATTTTCAGTAGAGAAAATGTTTAAACTTCTGACTTTAAATGATCCCCCCACCTTGGTCTCCCAAAGTGCTGGGATGACAGGTGTGAGCCTCCACACCCATCCAGAATAAACTTTGTTAATAAAGTTGTATTTATTACAGCATGTGCAAAGTCAGATCGTTGTTAACATTTTATATATGGTATAGACATCTGCTTTCATAGCAATATTTTGTCTGTATTTGAAGACATTGTAAATGTTTGTTCAGTTTTCAGAGAATCACAAGAGTGAAAATTTTTGAGAACCAGGAAAGGGATGATGCTTCAGCTAAAGAAAAAGGAAGAGTTTTGTGGCTTATACACTTAAAACATAAAGATAAAATTGGAATTCTAGAGCAGTTTCTTGAGGGAAGAAGCAGAAAGGTCAAAAACTTCTGATGACAGCAGAAAAAGGTAATCCCTTTTGTAAGATCTAAAAGACGATCCTTGCATCCATGAATCTCGGGTAACAGAAAGGTCAGTGAGTAGTTTACTGACTGTCTCAAGGGTTTTCGCTACATAATGCCAAGCATCTACATGTTCCTAGATATTTATAGAATGGTTATAGTATAGAAACAATTGTCTGATTTATTATAGATTCTTTATCTTTCCATCTGAATATATTTGGCCTCATGTAAACAATCTTATGTAAGACATATCATAAGTTATTCTGCTCATATCTTTGCAAGAAATAAAATTATTCTTCTTCAAATTAAAAACATTCAGTGAGGTTTATACATTTTACTTATTTATCTTTCAGGATTACTCTTCCATATAAATTACGGAATTAGAAAGGTCGTTTCTTTTTGCCCAAATTCAGTTTATTTTGGATTTTACTAACAAAGAAGTCTTTTGATGAATCAAGCAAAATTAAAAAATAGTGTTCATCTTCAACACGTTACTCTGATCCATAGCTAATTAGTTTGTAATATATTTTTGACGAATGAGCTTTATATCTCTTACGGTATTTAAAAGTTTTCCCATATTTTTGTGACAACTTACTGAGTGCTCACATCTTGATAATAAAACTATTCATAATTTTCGAAGTGGAAATTCAATATATCTGCATAGCATTATTTCCTCATATATTCTTACACATCCTAAAAGAAGTCCAAACACAAATAACAGCTATATGTCCCAGTTTTCTCCAAAATTTCCTGACCAGTTTTGACATATTTCTGAGCATCCCTTATTCTATTATTTTATTTACTGTTAATGCCTGTTTGACTGCAGAAACAGTGTCTCATTCTTTTTTACATCTTCACTGCACACCATGGTGTTCAGTAAATACTTGTTTGTTCAAGGATGATTATTTCATAATAAAACAGAAGCCTGAGGACTGAAAAGATGAAACAGAATTTTCTGTTTAATCCTGAATGAAGGTCTTGCTTCCTAGTATTCCATTCTGACAGCTTTGTCCATAGATTCTATATACTTTTTTGATTTGATTAATTCTGCTTGCTGGCCAAAGCACTGAACACATATTGGTTCCTGCCACTTTTCTTACAGAAAAAGTAATGGCTCAAGTCTTAAAACCAGCTGGGGCACATGTATCTCAGGAATGAACACCTTTGGAAAACTTTTATTGTATAATCCTTTAGAACACAAACCATACAAATTTCAAAACTCTCTGTAAACATCCATTGCATTTAGGTGTTATAAGCTGTTAAGCATAGTATTTATAATATACAAACTTAAAAGTATGCAACTCTTTCAAATCCCTGAAAAACTACTTTTTCAGGCACTATTAATGAAGTTCGTCTGAAACCAGCTTTTATTTGTCTGGCACATAAGGTAATATCCTCAGAATCGCGAGAGTAAGAGCAGAATAACTGGTTCTAATTAGGAAATAGGTCTCTGAAAACAACTGCGAGAAGGTCTTTATTTAGATCAAATAAGCAGAAAGAGAAAAAAATAAAGAGTTTTGAGATTATATCTAAGATTGTCATAATCAAATTACATTGTCATAATCAAATTACCTTAAGAAGGCCTATTATGAATTATTACAAAAAACTAAAACACACTGATTTGACATAAAATTGTCTTTAGAAAGAAAGATATTATTACATTACACTACTTTTATTTGTCTATTAAAAGAGAAAAGTCACAAATACTTATTTTCTCCATTGACGATTTCATGATTAAGAAGTACTTAAAGTGGTACTCTCAGCTGATCTGAAATAGCTGTTTTTATAACATTTGAATCTCACAGTCAGGATTATCAGGTATATTTAGTAAGCACTCGAAGTATATAAGACACCTAGGGAAACGTGATGACATGGGAATTTGTTGTTGACTTTAAACAATAATTTATAGTATGTGCTCTAAACTATTTGAAACATTAATCTCAAAGCTATTTTCCATATAATTATATTAAATAATTTTAATTGAAATTTAGTCAGCAATATTTAGGGTCTTCAACATAATGTGATCTATTAATCTTGTGGTGGTTATCTATATTCTGAAGAAATCTGATGATGCAGAATTTTGGAATTTGAAACTGATTAATTCTTCAAGTATTTTTTTTAATCTTAAAAAATAACTTTCAATACATTTTGGCATTAAATTTGCTTCTCCAGAAATTCAAGACCAGTCTTGATTCCCTGGAAAATTGCCCCATTTTTCTCTCTTGCATATTTTGCAACAGCACTACAATGAAGTAATTTGAGTATTTTACTCTTGATACAATGCCTCATTCCTCACATCCAAGTCATTTAAATTCTTTCCTCAGTGCCTGTTTTCCACCAGATTGTGTCCAAGTTCAGCAGTTTGGTCCAAAAGCTCAGTATCAACTGAACTTTTGACTCACATAAATGATTTTCAATAAATGTAATTAAATCTATATTAGAGGATTAGACCTGGTCAGAGAGTTTTCCATTTCAATTATTAGAAAATGATATTTCAGGTCTAAAGATTGAAAAGTGTTTCCAAGCCTTAACTAGAACGTGTTTTGTCTTAATTAGAGTGCATCCATTTACCTTTAGGCTTCCAGGCTTTCCGTACGGAAAACAAGCTTTGGGTTTGAATTTTTAATCCCCCAAAGAAAACAGGAAAATAGGACAGCATGAGTTGTTCTTGCCCACAGTTCTTTTCTCTTTGTACTATGTTTATCTACATATACTGAAAAATGTTCCTTTTTCTGCGTTGAAATGTTGATGTGCCAAACAAATTGAATTTCTTGTTTTTACCACATTTCTATTGGCGGGGACTGGAAGTTTCTCTGGATTTGCTTCTTGCTGTTGTTTATCGATGCATTTTTGTGCGGTGAAATTGTTCAGCATTTCTAGATGTTAACATTTTAACTTCCTTTTGGTTAATCTCAAATTTTTTTTCCAGACACAATATTGAAATGATGTTTGAATGGAATTAGAAGGGAATTTGCATCCAGTATATTTACATAAACTAAGTAGCATATTTCGAACATATGGGTTTACATAAAAATTGTATTTTACTTGATTTGAAAACTTTCTCAGTTTTAGATTTTAACCTGCCAAATAATCTATATTGATAAGGAAAATAGTTACATTGGATATCCTTATTTTATGTGAGCAAATGGGAGATGCCTACGTTATGTTAATGTATTTTTCAAACTTGTTTCTCACCTTAGTTATCTGTATGATATCTAATATGACGATTCCAGACAAGTATTGACATTGACAATGTCCACTTACGGAAGTTCACAGACAAATATGCATTATTTCTTGTTTGGTTTTCATTTGTGCTTTATTAGTAAATTTTAAGGTCATAAGTGAATAGCATATTTTTCTATGCACAATAATAGTGACAGAATAGATACAAAATAATTTTTCTTAGCCTATGAGCATCTTTGATTTGTCTAACATCTGCCTTCATCACTAGTAATTTCTGTGCTCTCCAACCAAAGAACTGTTCACATTTGATCTGAGAGGGCTCTAGATCAGGGGTCCCCAACCCTACAGGCCTTGGATCTTACTAGTCATTGACCTGTTAGGAACTGGCTATACTTAGGAGGTGATTGACCGCCAGTGAGCATTACCACCTGAAACCCGCCTGCTGTCAGATTAGCAGTGGCATTCGATTCTCATAGGAACAGGAACCCTATTGTGAGCTGTGCATGTGAGGGACCTAGGTCGTGCATGCCTTATGAGACTCTAACTAAAGCCTGATCTGAGGTGGAACAATTTCATTCCCAAACCATCCTTATCCAACCCCATTTTCATCTGTGGAAAAATTGTCTTCCATGAAACTGGTCCCTGGTGTCAATAAGATTGGGGACCACTGCTCTAGACTTATAGCATGGAGGGGGGGCAGCATTTCTGAAGTATAAATGAACATCATGAGCAGCCAGTTAACTAGGGTGCTTGATAAAATGCAGATTGCAGGGATACAATACAGACCTAATAAAACCTTAACTCTGTTAAATCTATTGGTTATTCTTACACATATTAAGTTTTAATACATCAGGTTACAGGTGTTAGTGGTTGAGAGGTAGAATTTGTTACTGGGTAAATGCTGGGGCATGAGAAATAGTCAAAATTTCAATGACTTGAAAAGTGACAATGGCACTATGAATATTTGAAGACAAACATCCTGCATATATAAACCTGGCAGCCAAATGATCTAGTTATGCATAATCTGTAAGGAAACCCTATAGCTTTATAGCAAACATATCTGTATTTGGATTACATCTTATGCATAAAATAATAATATGTTTTACTATATATTAAACATACAAAATATAATACCTCTAATTCATGGGTAAGATCATGCAGAAAATACTTCAAATACTAAGCACTATTATAAATATAAAATAGCTTTCTATAATCTAAAGATACTGAAAATAAAATAGAATTTCAAATTTCATACACTTTCAAAATATCAACTCTAAATTGCTTTTGGATGTGTATATTGAAAATTAACTTATTAAAATTGAGCTGAACTAAGTTTTAAATATTTTTAGAAACATTTTTTATATTTAAGTTGAGAAATACCTGCCGAAAACTTTAAAAAATGAAACTATTTGTTTCAGTAATATTTAATAAACAATTGAAAATTGTTCAAATGAACAACTTGAAATGTCCCCTCTCAATATTTCTCTATCTGGAAGATAGTGTAGTAACCCATTTTAAACATTTTAATTGATAAAATATGGTTATTTTTCTTACAGCAGCCACTGAGTTACGTCTAATAAGAATGAGAAACCATTTAAACATCAAATTCCAATAATTAATGTGTCTCTTCATTCTAGAAAAGTTGTAGTCATTGAATAAATGGTTGTATATGTGACCATATATTCAAACTCTGGCCTAATTTTAATTACATTTAGCACTTTAAGATTTAAAATAAATTATTTTCATTTTAATTTTGTTTAATACTTATTAGATGTAAGTACCTTTGTTCTTTCACTGATAGCTTTATAAAGTAGCCACCACTAAATAATACTAATAATGTACCCTGTACTGGAAAGAATTTTTGCATTTTGTTGATAGCTGGAAGTTGCAGAAACATAATACTATCGGAAAACTTTTCTAAGCTTATGTAAGTTCTTATATAAAAGTGATGAATGATACATTTATCCACAACACATTTTCAGAAAGTAGATTTTATTACCTCTTCTGTGTAAGAAGAATCACAGACATATAATTCACTGGAAATGCATACATAAAATTTAAGTCATAATCAAATTTAGGTTGAACTGAAATAGAATACAAATTGTGGCCAGAGAAGAAACAATGTCTTTTAGAGAAAGATATGTATCATGTTCACAACCTCATCCTCAGCATCTAGAAGTGCTCTTGATCCATGGGAGCAGCTCATCTGGCAGGTGTCTAATAAGTATGGATGAATGAATGTAAGAATCATTACTCTAGATATGCAGACAATTATAGACAGAGTTCTAGTTTGCACATCAGTTTAGCCTTATCAGTTTGGCATTTGAATCTCGTGGCTCAGCTTTTTTCCCCTTTTTTTCCCCTAAACAAGACCTCTTCCACCACTTGCACGTATTATTCCAGTAGTTTGATGTCCTTATTTCCAAATCCTTTGTCTTCCACCACCACCAGCCCAAATTCATTCTAGACATAGCTACAGTGTTCTTTAAGCCACTCTATGGTTTAAAACTCTCCAGTGATTTCTTTCTGCCTTTGAAAGTAATGCAGACTTTACGACAAGGTGCATATTCTGATATCCTTGCAGCTTTGAATTTACCCTTGTCATTCTCATTGAAATCTACAGTTTGTCAGGTTTTATTGTCCTGTTTTTATGTGAATAACCAGTCTTTTTTATACCAGAACTTTGCATAAACTTTTCTACTTTCTGTAATATTCTTCCCCTTTCTTTCCCTAACATCTACTTACTCTATCAACTTAAAATTTGCTACATGTTCAGATGTCCCCTGACAAAATTCTTAGGTCCAGCATTCCTAACGTATAAATCACAGCACTGTACTTTTGCCATAGAAACTAACACGTCACTGTTTCTGACACAAAATAGAATTTTATTCTTTCATAATAAGACAGATGACCAGATTAAGATATACCCTCAGCCAGGTGCAGTGGCTCACACCTGTAATCCCAGCACTCTGGGAGGCCAACGCTGGCAGATCAGGAGGTCAAGAGATCAACACCATACTGTCCAACATGGTGAAACCCCATCTCTACTAAAAGAAAAAAAAATACAAAAATTAGCTGGGTATTGTGGCCCATGCCTGTAGTTTCAGCTACTTAAGAGGCTGAGGCAGGAGAATCACTTGAACACAGAAGGCAGAGGTTACAAGTGAGCTGAGAAAAAAAAAAAAGATATAACCTTACCAAAAAATGCGTCTTCACAGAGACTGTTAATTTTTGTGATTATTTTATTACACATTTGTATGTAATTTATAAGCTATTTATTAAGGGAAAATCAAATAATCAAACTTAGAAAATATTTGGCTATTTCTATAAAATAATGTTGTTTTCATACACTAGCCCAAAGTATTGCTCTTATGGCTATTACAAATTCTATTTTTAAAAGTCCTGCATATCAAATATCTACATTAAGTTCTACATCCACTGTGCTCTAAGAGAGGAAAAGTGCTATTATTTTAAGATTTTGACAGGTTTTCCAGAAAGTCGTTTTCCTTGGGGAGGATAAGTGTGCTGTGTGCTGGGAGAGGAGTTGATGATTGGGGGAGAATGGGAATGAGTCCTTTCCTACGGGATGGCTGACAGGTAAAGATTGAAGGTAACGTAATTAGCAAAGCTAGGTGGGAGGAGAGGTGCTTCTAGGGCAGTACCTGAGATGAATCTATAAGTGATATCCCCATTTGTACACTAGTGTAATAGGTTTCCATTTAAAATGAAATTGAAATATAATGAGGCAAATTTGATGTCTGCCAAGTTTGTTAAAATAGAGTCCTACATTTACTCACACTTCTCAACCGAGCCAATTCAGTGTAGAACTGTGAAAAGACTAGAATATGTTTGTATTTTCTCTCTCAGTTACAATAGCAAACAAACAAACATGTATATGAATTTGAATTTTTTTAATAAATAAATTCCTCCTAGGGACTTGTGCAATCATCATACCAATATAATAATGATTACCTAATAACTAATTTTTAATGAGGTCAAAGGATGAATTAAGGCCAGTAATCAGCCAGCAATATTGTCCTGTCAGGACAACATTTATTTCCCTTCTACTGACCAATCATTTCATAAGCATATATTTATTTATATACATGTATGCACATGTATAAATACACATCACTACATAATTACATGTATAAAGTAGAAGCAAGAGGTCGTAAAGGGCAAAGCTGCTGTGGTTTATTGCAGGGGAAATATAAAATAAAAATTAACATCTTAAAGGATATTGTTCTTTCTGATTATAAGTTGGTAAGTCTACTGAGTTTTCTTTAAAATGATAATAACTTTCAATATTAACTGGAAAATATAAAATTGGATACATCATTAAAATATTGATCAACAGCTTTATTATGAAACTCATATTTTGTACGCACTCACTGACTTTTTTAGGGGAGAATTAGAATAACTTTGTACAAGTGCATACTTTTGCTCAAGGATACATTTAAATAAGACTATCACTGGTGGTACAAGGTCAGAAAGCTGTATTAACTACTTTATCAAATATACCATCCAGAATAACTGCTTCTCCACCATTTTTTTAATGAGAATCCAGTGTTCAAGAGAGAATCATTTTTAAAAGTAGATATTACCTTCGAACCTAAATTAACCATTAATGTGCTTCAGTCTCCTAAGGGACCATGTATATGAATTCTTAACTTACTGAACAACAATCTCTTGATACTCCTTTCTTTGAACTTGGTTGAAACATATTTACCCTTTCTCAAAAGATTATTTAGAGAATATGGAGACTCATACCCAATGGATGTCTATCAATACCTTTACAAATGACATGTGGTTTTGAAAGTAATTGTTCATAAATTTTAATTTATAAGTGAAAAGACTTGAAAGATGGAATTTTATTTCTTTGTGTTTCTGTGAAATCCACAGATGTGCATACACACCAAAATTTTGCCCCTGCAATCATTGGAAAGCAATTAATGGGACCCTAGGAGATTGAGAGAAAATGGTCTGAAGTAGGACTTCTCAAGTATGTATCTCATGAGGTGGTCCAATTATTCAGACCTAGACAGTCACATTTCTAGGCTAACTCATATAGGTCGTATTATTTGTACAGTAGGCTCAGAAAGAAACGATGAAACATTTTCATATTGTTTCAGTTTTTAAACCTCTAGACCTCTGGCTGATTTGTATAATTAGGTATGTGCTTAGTAGTATATACTGCTGATCCTTAAACAAATACTTATGAGGCACATTACCAGCTATTATGGGAGATGGATAGTGCTCACTTAAGAAGAACTTATGATGTACCTAGTAAAAGCAAAATCATAAATCACATCTTTCCTAGATGCATATTTGTACACAGCTAATAACCTAAGGCTCTAAGGCTTCTTTGGCCTAAAATATTTGTTGAAAATTCCTATTAGAGAAATATGATCACATTGGTTTAATTAAGTTTTCCAAAATTATTCAACCAGTGAACACATCTCTAACCTTTTTGTGTGTGTGTCCATATTCTGTAGCATGAAAGTTTCTTGAGCACATTTAGGAAGCTTGGGTCTGAGAGGCAAGTGGTGAACATTAAATCATAGGCACAATTACAACATTGCAAAACAGTCATTTAAAGTCTCAGCCATACTTACACTCTTGTAACATGTTGTGCTCTTGGGATGGATGCTCTCTGAAGGACTCCCAAGCTCCAAGTCTCTATGGGTTCTTGAGTCATAAACTCTGTGCTGCCATTAATATCATAAAAATCCTAGAGGGGAAAAGTCAATGAGACTCGTTCGATATCTGTCTAATTAAATGTTCTTCTATGGGAAATTAGATCTTATTAAATATACCAGATATTTATTCTAGAATATGAGGGTATTTGATTTACAAGTTTGGGTTCAAAGTTAATTTATCTATATTTACCATATTAAAATATTCATGTATCTATAAACATATTAGTACGGTGAGTTAAATTTTGCTTTGTTTTTGAAAAGTAATTGTATACACTTATTAAACTAAAACAGCAAAATATTTCTGCCAAATATAGAGGTGAAGAATTCCCAGGCTGAAGTAAATGGGCTGACATAAATCTCTAAACATTTCAATAAATTTGTTCTTCCTTATAATGTACCTATTCTACAGCAATATATAAGGTTTTCTAATCCACGACTCTACTTCATAACTAATATTTACTTTATATTCATTTCAAATTTACTTTATTGCATTTTTTTAATCTTCAGAGAATATGGACTGCCAGATTATATTATTTTTTGGGCTGTTAGTTTTACTATTGACGGTTAGAGTGGTAGGAAAGATGTTGGAAGTGCTGATAATGTGCCAGTATATTTGTAGAGTCTCAGTTGGATTTTAAAGAATTTTTAGTATGTATTCCTTTGATTGGACATGCAGCTGTAATTGGCAAATTTTCTCATAATAGTGATTCCTCCCTCATACTTGTGATCTCTTCATTATCTGCCCTGGTGAACTAATGCATCAGTGAGAAAAATAATCTTAAAATTGAGTGGTCTTTTCCTGTGGTCCTTTCATCAATGTTGACTTTTTCCTTATCATTCACATAAGCCCCTAGATTAGCAGTCCTCAACTTTTATTTTCTATCAGAATCAAGTGGTGTGCTTGTTTAAAGCTTCATTCACAAAGCTTTCAATTTAGTGGAATATGAATTGTACCTGAAGAACGAGGAATTAAACACTTTTGCCAATATAAATTGGTGAAACAGGAATTGTAAATAATTGGAGAGTGATTTTGTGCCCTAAGTAATGAGACTGGTTCCTAGACTATAATAATTGACATGGCAGAATAGTCTTTTTTTTTTTTTTTTTTTTTTTTTTTTTTTTTTTTTGAGACGGAGTTTCGCTCTTGTTACCCAGGCTGGAGTGCAATGGCCCGATCTCGGCTCACCGTGACCTCCGCCTCCTGGGTTCAGGCAATTCTCCTGCCTCAGCCTCCCGAGTAGCTGGGATTACAGGCACGCGCCACCATGCCCAGCTAATTTTTTGTATCTTTAGTAGAGTCGGGGTTTCACCATGTTGACCAGGATGGTCTCGATCTGTTGACCTCGTGATCCACCCGCCTCGGCCTCCCAAAGTGCTGGGATTACAGGCTTGAGCCACCGCGCCCGGCCTGGGATTAGTCTTTGTTTGCATGATAGAATCACCTGTAGTGCAATCTGGTGTGGGAATAAGAGAAAGTGCTATCTATTGCTTGCTAGAACAAAATTACTGACTGAATTTCCAGATTCTATTTTCTTGCTTATATTGAACATCATTATAGGAAAAAAATGAAGTATCTTTTTATTTTTATCTAAAATTTTACCATAAACCAATAGGCACACAGTTTAAACAGTAGTTTAAAAGGAAGAAGAGAAATGATCAAAGTTAAGAAACCTCAACTTTCTATCTTTAATTTACCACTTGCAAATTGTATAACTTTCCACAAATTACCTTACCTTTTTGACCCTTAGTTTTGAAATCAATCAAAT
>CM052665.1:8367056-8396407 GCA_028533165.1 Leontopithecus rosalia | reverse complement strand
TTTTTTTTTTTTTTTTTTTTTTTGGGAGACAGGGTGTCTGTCTCACTCTGTTGCCCAGGTTAGAGTGCAGTCACAAAATCTCAGCTCACTGTCACCTCCCCTTCCCCAGATCAAGCAATTCTCCTGCCTCAGTCTTTTGAGTAGCTGGGATTACAGGCATGTGCCACCATGCCTGGCTAATTTTTGTATTTTTGTAGAGATGGGGTTTCGCCATGATGGCCAGGCTGTTCTCAAACTCCTGATCTCAGGTGATCCACCTACCTTGGCCTCCCAGTGTCCTGGACTTTCAGGCATGAGCCACTGCGCCTGGCCTTCTGTAGTTTCTTTGTACTCAAGTGCTTTGCATGCATGGCTATCCACTAGTGACGGAATGGGAGGTTTAAAATAACAGAATAGGTTTAGTGCTAAGCTTTTCTGGGAAGTAGGAGAACAGAGCAATAATGAGTGTACATTAAACCATATGTTTCATGGGTCATTTAAAAAGTTTATGATTCAGTTCTATTTATTCCATACTGTTTTTTTTTTCTCATTGTTCTACACTTTTGGCTTTCCTGCTATAAAGGGAGCCTGAGGCAGTCTGCCCTAGTCTTGAGGAACTATCGTGACTATTACACTTTTAGTGCCTCTGTTGCTCTAAGTTTTCCTTTCCCAGGTAAAACAATGCTCCATTGTTTTAAAACCTTCTCTAGTGATGGCTTCATGGATTTCTTGTATTTATTTTCTACTTCAGTATATAAATGTTCTTTTGGAATCACTGCTGTAATACCAAAGTGATTTTTCTTCCTATTTTAAATCACATTTGTTCTACATGTCTAATTAAGTTCTGCTTGTCTTCATAACCATCGGTTATAGGTTACCACATAAACACGGGCAGAGCATGCTTTCAAGCATGCAATGATTATTATGGCTATATATTATCTTCTTGTAACATATTTGCTTCATGTCTTGCTGCTAAATATTCAACATTTTCCAAAATATGCCTTATCTATTGTAATGCATTGAAAAATAAGGCATCAACCAAAACTAGGATTTAACTTTTTATGAATATGGTAGATTAGAAAGTTGACAGATAAATTAAATTTCATTGAGTTACACATAGTTTTCATTTATTAGAGTATTTCTGTAAGTATTATGAAGATTTATTTAAAGCATCAAAAACATAGCAGAGGGTTAAAACAAATTTTCATTTGTAACTTGTAACTTTATATTCAAAAAGTGCCAAGGCACATGAGACTCGTACACAATTTGGAATGGGGCCCTAGAAGCTGCAATAATTTTATAATAAGAATTATCACAGATAAAGAGTTATTGAAAAACCCTGATGAACTGCATTTTTAGAATCAGCATTTTTAAGTGCATATAATTCAAAAATTGCTTTCAATTATGTCATATGTAAATTAGATCCAGTGTAAAGTGCTTTTTAAAAATCACATAAGCTTATGATAGTCTTTTGTCATGTGCAGTTCCTCTAACTGCTGAACACTAGGAAAAATTTCAAATAAAAATATGTCATACAAATCAACCTACAGTCCAGGCCTGGTTGCTCATGCCTTTAATCTCAGCACTTTGGGAGGCTGAGGCGGGTAGATCATGAGGTCAGGAGTTTGAGACCAACGTGGCCAGCATGGTGAAACCCAGTCTTTCCTAAAAATACAAAAATTAGCAGGGTGTGGTGGCACATGCCTGTAATCCCAGCTGCTGGGGAGGCTGAGGCAGGAGAATAGCTTGAACCCCAGAAGCAGAGGTTGCGGTGAGCCAAGATCATGCCACTGAACTCGGCAGTGTGAGACTTCATCTCAAAACAAACAAAAAATGAAATCACACTACTAGTTAAATCCTATCTTATGCTGTTGTCCTTCTATTGCTATGCATAGAATGCTATCTATGTTGCTAGTGTCTACTTCTTTTGTAATAGTGCATTGCCTTTTCATGATATATTATAACATATATAGGCCTCCAAAAAAAGATAAAAAGTAGATCACTTATATTTTTTAAAATGTGGTATGTTGTATCAAACCTAAATATCTAAAATTTCTTGAATCATTATCATTTTAATATCATGCATGAACACGTTTCACCTGAGATGCATTATTCTATTAAAATCATCAAACATACTGAATAATAATATAGGTAATTAATTTGTCTAATCAATTTCATGAAAAATACTCTAAAAAATCCTCAAATGTTTTCAGAATTACATGACTACAACTTAGAAGTGTTGTGTTTCTAAACTTGTATTTAGGGATTAATGAACACTAATTTTGTAGAGTTACTAAATTTTCTGATATTTAATGTTTACTTTGGACAATTGTAATTATAGAATGATGAAGTGATGGGTGAATGAATCAAATTGTGGATTTTTATGTACAGACACTTGAGTTCATACTTCAGAACATAGATGAAAATCACAGTTGATAACAAGGCAGGTTGTGCATGTTAAAATGAGCCCCACAGTGTATATCTATCTCTTCAGGAGTCAGTTTTTCTTTACTGGAAGTCAGGTCTGCACTTGTAGTAGAAGACTGACAGGGGAAGCCCTCGATCTATAAACTCATATTCTCAGTCAGAACTGAGCATAACATACAGAATCCCGATCTTGTAAAAAAATAAAAATAAATAAAGTCTTATGTGGCGTATTCTGCTTCCTTGTGATCTAATGCTTAATCTGGCCCAGGATTCTAATCCTTGCCATTGTTATGCTATGTCTTTTATCTAGGGTGCTCTCTTTACCTGCTTTTAGTTACAATACTGTGACATTTCTGTTGGCACCTCATTTGCTTAGTCTATTCATTAACCAATAAACATTTGACTCAAGAATAAATGAAAATTTCCGTAGAATTAAATTTAAATATATTACTGGGGAGACAAAAATAACAGATGATGCATTTACATAGTTAAAACATTTGATAGTTTACTTCAGTTACAAGCACAGAGGCTATAGAAAAATATTTTGATATTCAATGTACATAATCACAACTAAATCAAGGGGTACCTCCATTTTAATCCTCTAGCTGATCTTTGAATTTCTTTTGTAGTGTATAATGGGAAACAACAGGGACCAATGCTCTTTCCTGATCTCAAAGATGCCTCTCTCTAGTGGATCGAGCAAGACCTATAAGATTAAGGATTTGAGAGAAAGTTAGATTGTGATAAAACATGCTGATTTTACACACTGACTTAGGAAAATCACCAAACCAAATGTGTTGCATTCTAAAATGAGTCAATATTGTGGTGATTCTGGTCCTCACATTTGGGCGAATGAATGAATTTTGTATTTCAGTTTATAGAATATGATAAACTATCTAGCATTTCAGATTTCTGCATAATTTTGACAGCCATTACTTGTACCTCTCATCGTAGTATATTTTACTTAAAAATGCACAAGGAAGAAAAAGGCACTCATAAAGATTTCCACAAAGTAATGAAGACTTTGTTCATAGACATTGTGAGTCAATGATAAGGTAACCTAAGACACATTTTTAAATAGCTATATAGATATAGCATACAGGCTATGCACATTCTATTGCTGCGCAACAGTGGACAGTCATAAACTGCCTAGGAAACAGAACTTTAAATGAGAAAGGCTACCTTGGAAATGCTCAGGATAAATAAAAAGCAACTACATTGAACAAGCCTGTGTGAGTTCATGGAAGAATATATTTCTAATGAATATTTTTTAATTATCTGCTGAAGAGTAATGTATGTGTTGTAATGTAGGGAGAAACAGAAACCAACAGATGAGAGATTTTAGATGACTCAATTGATGGTTTCCTGACAGTTTGTAAGAAAATATTTAGGGAAATTTCAAAACGTAATTATGTACGTATAAAGAAAAAAAAGTGTAACCATAAATAAAGTTTTATTTATCCATTCATTCACTTGTGTAAGAAATAGTCACTGAGCTTAATAAAAAAAATGTAATTCAGTATGCTAGTTTCCTATGCAATTTATCATGAGGGAGCACAAGATCAATGGCCCTAGGATCCTGTCTGCAAGAACGTTACAATACTATGTATAATAAAATGGCATGTTGACAAAGAAGAAAAACTTACACTACAAATTGCCAAATGTCATAAGAGAGGCACAGAACAACTGCATGGGAGTTCAGAGGAAAACACATTTAATGCTGGCTTGCAGCTGAATGGGAAAATTTTCATGGAAGAAACACATATTTGAGTTTTACTCACAATGGTGTGTACTTTAGACACCTGGCACGGGGGGAGGCATACCATTTGAATGTATGCAAAATAACATAGGAGAAAATATACCAGACTGTGAGTACTTCAAAGAGTACTTGAATTAGATGGGTGGAAAGTCAGATTGGGAAAGATCAGTTTTGACCACATCGTGTGGAGGAGGAATGTAGTGGCTAGGATGACATGTTAAATAAATTGGATTGTTTTTTGGAAAAATAGGGAACCACAAGTGGTTTTTGAGGAGAGAATTGTTTTGGTAAAAGAAATAGATTTGATGATATAGAAAAAGTGAGATGTAAAAGAATAATTAGAAAGCTGTTCAATTACTCCCAACAAAATACATATAAGCTACTGAAATGAAAACATAAGCCATGGGAATGGAGAGCAGAGGTAAAGTGAGGGGATATTATGAAGTTGGCATTAATAAGATATAGCAATTTATAATATGTAAATGTGAATTGGGCAGATGAAAGTGAGAAAGATGGAGTTTTTTCCCTTAGAATTCCAGGGCAATAAAGCTAATAGTAATAGAAAAGGCAATAGCTCAGGAAAAACAGATTTTGAAGAGGAGATACCTTCTTCCACTTGTAGCATTCACCTGGTTTGAAGTGTTAGTGAACCATTCCAGAATGAACATCCCAATACACAGTTATAATGGAGGGAGAGTATTTGGACACCAGATTCTTATTTGTTTACACCATAAATAAATATCATGGCCTATTATGTGATAGGTACTACGGTATTCTCTGGGGGAAATAATGATTAACCAGACATAAGCTTCCTCTATCAATGACGTAATATAAGATATAGCCATCTGAAAAGGAACCTATGATTTTGTGTTAGTAACCTAGTATTTGGATATTAATTTAAACAGGTACAGGGAAACTTAGCCTTGGCTGATCAGGGAAAATATGATGGCAGTGAATTCCAGGTAGCTATGACCCATAAGAGTTAACAAGGCAGAATAGGGAAGGGTAGAAGGAGACAAAATGTTCTGAAGAAAGAAGCATTTATATTCAGCATACAACAAGTAAGTTGCCAAAGCTAGAGTAAGTCATTGGCCTGTCATAACAACTAGTTGTCTAATAAATAGGGAGTTTGGGTAATTCTATGAAGAAAGAGAATTATGAGATCTAGAAGAAAATTTAGAGAGATCATTTGGAGGTATCCACGTAGGATATACTTAGTAGGAGGGAAAAAAAGAAAAAGTGGGACAGGGAGACAGAAGCAGCCAAAAAGGTAACATAACAACTGATTGTGACACATCATGCATCACTGTCCCATTTTACAATGGTAGCGCATCAACGAAAACTTTTCATTGGCATTGACACAAAAGACAAGATAATATTGGTGGTCTTAAATAAATTTATGGAATATAAGAATGTGTGTAAGGGAAGGCTTAGCTAACTTGAAAAAGTTTTTGCAAAAGGAAAACAGAGTATGAATATCTCTAAAGTTTTGGTAATAATAAACAAAAGTGAAAAAAGTACACAAGTATGCAAAAGTGCACAATTGGCCCATAAAGGGATGTTCACCATCACCAATCATTAAGAAAATACAATTCAAAGCTACAATGATATGCTAATTTGCAACAATAGGATGGCTAATGTAAAACAAAACAAAACATAAAATAACATGCGTTGGTCAGGATGGGGAAACAAATAGAATCCTTATACATTGCTGATCGCATTGTTAAATGGTCCAGCCTCTGTGCAAAACAATGTGACTATTTCTTTCTTTCTTTTTTTTTTCTTTGATGGACTTTCACTCTTTTTGCCCAGGCTGCAATGGCACCAACTCAGCACACTGCAACCTCCAACTCTCGGGTTCAAGTCATTCTCCTGCCTCAACCTCCCTAACAGCTGGGACAAAAGCCCCGCACCATCACAACCAGCTTTTTTTTTGTTGTTTTTTGTATTTTTAGTATAGATGGGGTTTCATGATGTTGTCCAGGCTGGTCTCAAATCCTGACTTCAGGTGATCGTCTACCTTGGCCTCCCAAAGTGTTGGAATTACAGGCGAGAGCCACCACAGTAGCCAGTATGACTATTTATTTAAAAGTTAAATACACAATTACCATATGATCCAACGTTTCCATTATTGGGTGTATACCCAGAATAATTTAAAGCAGACACTCAGATATTAGTACACTCACGTTTCTAGCAGCATTACTCACGATAGCCAATAGCTGGAAACAACCCAAATGTCTATAAATGCTTGCGTAAATAAAATGGAGTATTTGCACGTAAGGTAATGTTATTCAGCCTTAAAGGGAACGAATTTCTGGTACATGCTATGGCGGGGACAAATCTTGAAGATATTATACTAAGTGAAATAAGCCAGACATAAAAAGACAAAAATGTATGGTTCCACATACATGCGGTACCTAGAACAGTCAAATTCACCAAACAGAAGGTTAAACAGTACATACAGGGGCTAGGGGAGGGAACCGAGTTCAGCTTGCAATGACTTAGAAGTTCTGGAGATGGCTGGTAGTGATGATTGAACAACAATGTGAATGTACTTCATGCCGCTGAAACATACACCTAAAATTTGTTGAAACAGTAAACTTTATCTTATGCATATTTTACCACAATAAAAAAATACAAAATAAAATGACAGATTAATAAATATAAATATATAAACTTTACAATAAATTGTTATAGTAATTATCTGAATCAGAAAAAGAAATGTTTTTAAGTTGAGGAGTATTAAAAAAAACAACAACAAGAAAAAAGTGATTGGGATGTATCCTCAGAAGAAATCAAGTTGGAACCAAGAATACGGTTGTTTAAAGCTTGCCTTTTGTTAGGCTATAATTAAGACATAACTTGCTAACCAGGGTTTCCATAAAGTTTATTCTTCAAACAAAGGAAATTGCAAGTGAAAATGGATCATTAAGGTTGGAATTAACATACATACATATGTTAATACACGTATATTAATGTACATAATTAGTATATATATATATGCATATATATATGTGTGTATGTATATTAATACCACTTTTGTCATCCATTTTCATGAGATAGAGAGAGAGGCCGGGAGTTAGGGAGGAAGAAATAGAGGAGAGAGAGAAAAAGAAAGACATCATCAGGCATAAACTGACACAGTTCCTAAGCAGAGTGTGGTACTCTACTTAAGGCTCATTTTGAAAGATAGAAACCTGGTGCGGAACACAGTAAAGACTCAAGAGATCATTTTTTTAAATTCTCAGCCATGAACTCAATTACATGGCTTACTGAGGCATAATGGGATGATATAGAAAGAATAATCCCAACTTGGGAATGCTACTATGGAAACAATAGCATCATTTAAAATTTTTCTTCTTGTTATGAGAGAAAGGTAAAGAGAAAGGATGATATCACATTAGGCTCCAAAACTTTTCAATTTCTAAAAAAACAAAAGGAAAAGATTCTTAATTATTTATCATGGTTAACCTATTATTTTTAAGTATATAAAATTTATAGTGCACTGGATTAGTGACTTTTTGTACAATACTTGATATATTGGTCAATTAACATAGCACATTTATGTTTACATACAGTCTCTGTTCAGATTTTACTACTGTTTATAAAATACTAGTTTTCATACCTGTGAAATTTTTGATGCTGAGTCTTTGGCTTGAACTGTATCGAAGCGCTTGTCAAGGAAAAAGAAATCTGCTTTAAGACAAATTCCCATTTACCAAAACATTCCAGTAAAAGTGAGTGGCTGTCTACAATTACTATCTGATTTAGCAGACACTTGGAAAAATACAAGTATTCATTGATGAGGATATTTAATGTTGTGTAACAGTTTCATCCCAAGCAGGGTGTCCCTTATGCTGCTGAGAGAGAAGAGATATAGGAAGGATAACTTTTCAAAGAGGAGGAAAATAACACTTGAGTGGGACCAATGGTCCAGTTAATCCCATTAAGTAGGAGGTCTGTTCACATAGATAGGATTCCGGGGGGGGTGGAGAGAGAGAGAGAGAGAGAGAGAGAGAGAGAGAGAGAGAGAGAGAGAGAGAGAGAGAGAGAGTGAGAGAGACAGAGAGAGAGAGACAGAGAGAGAGAGAGACAGTGAGAGAGACAGAGAGAGAGAGAGAGAAAGAAACAGTGGGGGTCATATTTATTTCTGTCATTTCCACTCTTCCTTTCCAGTTTCCCCACTTCGTAACTCCAGCTTTGATTTGAGCCAAGTTAAAAGAGACACAACACCTTCATTTATTAACCCAGTATCTACCAGGCCCTTTATTATTGTCCCTCCTTTCTTTATAGCATGTGCAACACTGAAAATGTGAAGAGAAGGGGAAACAAAGAAAAGGATCCTTAAGATACAAAATAATTGATTACAAATCATATGTTATAGTGCCAGGGTACAAATCCACAAAAGTTTTTTTCAGAGATTAATGAGTTATACTTTACTAAAGTAGGTGACACAGTTGGACTGTAAAAATAAATATGTATTTAAGGAAGTTCAAAGACTTCTCTATTTGTTAACTTTGCAAATACGTGCATATGCCCTTTCAGAAAAATTACGTTCATCTGCTCTGAGATATGAGTGTGTATTATTTATCTAATTATTTTGGCAAAGATGGAGTATCAATAGAAGGATGTAACAGGAGGGCAAAGAAGGAGGGCTGAGGAAGAAGGAAGGATCTCAAAGTTTCTTATTTTCAAACAGTTTTCCAAACAATCCATCAGCCAACATTTGTCTGTTTTAAGCTCTCAAAGAAGGCCAATGAGACCCTTTGACTCTGCCATTTACAAATATCTGAAATAGTTTTTGGAAGCTTTTGTTTGTCATTCAGGGCACCAGTATGTCTTTCCCATCTACCTTTTTGTGTAACCAAGTTTTTAAAAATAATGTAAGATAAGTAACTTCTTTGTGACATCAGATCACTGGGGAATTAATAAAATCAGTTCTAATTCTTAGGACAACTTTATTCTTAAAAGGATCTGCTTTCCTTCCTCTTAGCATGTGAAGTCTCATAGGTATAAAATAACATTTTATATACATTTATGAGGACTTTCTTATCTTATCTGTCATGAGAGAGAATATAATCCAAGTCAGATAATATTTAAATTTATATAACATGGTCCTGAAGTTTGCTCTAAATTGTTTTAAAACTAACTTTTTAAAATTTAAAAATGCTAGCTTTACTTTATCAAGAGGTTGCATGGTTCAGATTTAAACCTGTATATCCTAGATTTTGTAATCTTTACAATATATGAGTCTGCCTATTTTCTGTGATTATATAAGAGCTTATAATTAATTTGATGAAAATATGTATTAGTGTTCTTTAGAGACTGTTATGTTAAGTGAAGTAAACCAGGCACAGAAAGAAAACAATCATGCATTCTCATTTACTTGTGGGATCTAAACATCAAATCAATTGAACTAATGGACATCAAGTGTTGAAGGATGAGGCCAGAAAGGACAGTAGAAGGTTGTGGGTGAGGTGGAGATTGTTAATTGTACCAGAAGAATGAAAAGAATGAATGATACCTACTATCTGATAGCACAGTAAAGTGATTATACACAATAACAACTTAATTGTATATTTTTAAAATAACTTAAAGAAATTGGATTATTTGTAACTGAAAGGATAAATACTGGAGGTGATAGATTAAAGCAATTAAAAGAAATGCCTCAAATTTCTATTTTATCTTAATATTTTCAAAACATAGCAAGAATAATAGCGATATAACAGTTTCTATTTCACTGTAGGATTCTGTTCTTCAAATAGTGACTGAAATAAACTGAAATGAGGTGGGAGGGTAAACAAATTCTATTAGATCACCTATCTAAAAAATAAATATAAAGTCTTCTATTAATTTCTAAATTCTTATCAATGTATACCAAGGTATAAAGTGGTATAAAGTATTCCTTTCCTATCTTTCCACATAGTTACAAAGTTATAGATGGATGTTCAAAAAGAGTTCTTGATGAAAACACTTGCTTCACAGAACGATAGCATACTTCCTGTTTCACAAGATACTAAAATACCATATTTCCTTCTCATCAGCATTCTACTAGAAACTACTGGCCAATTTTATACATGCTGTCCGGTATGTGTCATGTAGAAAACAAATTTGGTATATTTATGTGTAAAATCACAGGATACTGCCTCTTATTTGAAAATTCTGGAGAAACTGTGATTTTTTTTGGCATTTAACTCAACTGTAAAGTGAAGTTAAAATACACTTATAGGTAAACTTTATGATCTAAATCATAAAGTGTTAAAGATTCCCCAGCATTTCAGAATTCTTTATATCCTCTGTACGGCAAAAAGTAGGAGGAAATGTGACTGCTGTATGATTTGCCCCCGTATAAAGTTGACATATAATTCTCACATCCTTGCAAACATTTTAGTATGTGAATTATTACAGTACTATGTATAAAATACTTTATTTCTGAAGATTTCTATTCCAAAATTATATTAACTCTAGCCTTGAGCATTAAGAGTGAATTCTTCTATAAAATAACAGTATTATTAGACTTCCTTACAAGGTCTGTATATGTCAAATATTAACAACATTTACATTAGACATTCATGAAGCCATATGTTCACTTTTGCAGATAAGATATTCTTCAACAATTATAAAGAAAAAAAAACTCAATGTATGTTCTATTATTAAACAGATCAGAAAATACATACATATTTATATATCTGTGCAATATGTATATTTATTATATAATGTATATATGTTTTTGTGTATGTATACATTGCATATATACAGTTTAATAACAAATTCATAAATTACACATTTCTGGATTTAGTTGCTTATAAAACACTTACCTATAGATAAAATGTATACAAACTCTTTGTTTCAGTCAGCTTTCACACTTTCTTCTTCAGCTCATTGCATTCCTTGGTTTTCCGCTGTGTTGATGTCTACTTTATCTGCTAGATAAAGCTATGAGTTTGTTCATTCCTTTGCTAAGTGATTACTTTGTCACAGGCATCATGCCAATCAATCTCTCTTTTACTGAATTCAGAGCTAAAAGTTGCCAAGATGTTTGGCTCTGCTGCCCAGTAATTTATAACAGATAAAGAATATTCAGGTTGAAAACAGGCCTGTGACTAACTGATCCCAGGCAATTTGATTGATATGAGTCAATACTACCACCCCATTAGAATTGTTAAATTAAATGAAGTGAGGTATATAAGATGCCTGAGACCTAGTAGGCACCACTATATTTTTTAATGGGTGTGTAGAGAAATAATGATAGTGTACAGAATAAAGATCCACCAAAATAACACTAACTTCCTTAGAATTAAGATAATAAGGTCCTTCTTTCAAGAACATCCATTTAAACAATAATCAAAGGTAAAGCAAAATAACACAATTTAATCCTAATATTGAATATTCAGCTGATATACGGAAATGTTTTACATTGTATAATTCTCAATGTAATTTAAGCAACTTTGTTTTAGTATTTATTATTTTTATTCATTCATTTTTGTAGTGCTATAGGCAATTCTACTTACCAGGGTTTTAATGTGAGGCTTGTGTTGTTCCAGTACATACCACTGTGGAATAGACTTTAGAGAGGGAGAGGAAGAAATATATTTAGAATTGTATGATTTATAATAGTATATAGTTAAATGGTAACTTTCATCAGAAGCTTTCAAGTCTCTCTGAGTTTCAATAGCTGTAGGTAAGAAGGGTGATGGCAAGAGAAGAAAATAAAATTTAGTCTCCTACAGAGTAATTTCCCCTCCACTTAGATTTCTTCTAAGCTAAACAATTAAGCCTAATATTGTTATCGAATACTTAGAGGTATGTTTGTGTGACTGTTATTTTTACCTCATAAAATATAACAATAGGATCCATAATTCGTCTCTGTGGTAATATCAGCAAAGACACTGGAACTGAGATCCGAGAAAAATCCTCTCTCTGCAGTTCCTCTGCAATCAGGGTTGCAAGGCTTAGCACACTGAGGATAGGTGTGTGTTAGGGGCCGGATGGGGAGCTGGGGAGAAGGGAAGTGATAAATGGACAGGCAAAAAGAAAACCCCATGACCTGAACTGAAGGACAGAAGTGTGAACTGTGGTGAAAGGAGATGTGGAGACAGACGAGGAAGGCAGGCATCCTCAGAGCATGTGCAGGTAAGCGGGTAGGGGATTTGGTTTAGCCAAGCATCAAGCAGTTGCTTCTCTTGACACCCTGCCCTGACCTACTCAGGGCGATAGAAAAATTAGGTTTTGGTTGCATACTGTCTTCAGAGATAGAGTCTGGATCTGGACTTTACTGGAACAGTAGTTAACAAGCCCACACATGGCCCTAGAAGTCTGCAGTTCTGAAAATAACCTGTCTACAGTATGATATATTGGCTCTTTCTTTGTGGAATTCAGACATAACTCTATAGTGCTTATTGTCATTAATTGGCTTAAATAGTTCAGTGAGCATCAGATCTGACGCCAGATAGGCTTGTGTTTAAATATCTACTCTCACACCAATAACTGTGTGACCTTGGGCAATGTTTTGAACCTTTCTAAGACTTAGTTTCATGATATGTAAAATCAGGATAATGATTTCTGTGCCGGTTAATATATTGCCTGGCACTTAAAAGCACTCAGCACTTTTTATATGACCTTTTTTTTTCTTATAACCATTTATTATGTTAAAGGGAAAGGATTAAGGGAAATCGAGATCTTAGTTCATATATAGAAATGTGCATGTAAAGAGAATTCATATAACGGGGCCTAATGCAAACCACACTGAAACATTTTACACAAAGCCCTTTTACTATTCTCAAACATTCTGCAAACTCTTAATGAAGTCTCAAATGTTATTTCATTTATATCTACCTGGAATGCTTAAAATTTCAAATGAAAGAACAGCCAATGATGATTTAATAGCCAATTTACTTCTTATAAATTTCTACTCTTTCTTTAACTACTTGAATGCTCTTTTTAATGATGTCCTAATTCTTGCTACCCTACAAGGCCTGATCTACCTTAACTTATTCTGGGAAATGACAGTCAATCTGAGAAGGAAAACGC
The DNA here is from genome assembly GCA_028533165.1 of Leontopithecus rosalia. Taxonomy (NCBI): domain Eukaryota; kingdom Metazoa; phylum Chordata; class Mammalia; order Primates; family Cebidae; genus Leontopithecus; species Leontopithecus rosalia. The sequence continues at coordinate 8,383,212 of CM052665.1, read as the reverse complement.
TATAAGTTAATAAGCAGAATTTTAAAATGACCCTCAAGAGCAGCAGATGAATTGCTAATTAGAATTATGACTGTTGCCTCAATAATACTGTTCTAAGATCTGAATTATGTCAGGACATTAAAAGTAGAAAGTTCATTAATGTTTTTAATGCATATCTATTATTTATAAAGCAAGTCTGGGATGAGAGTATAGATGTGAGTATATTATCTGCTTCTCACTGCCTGTCCTCTGAGTTTCTTATTCTTCCCTTCTGGCAGGAGCAGTAGAATGAAACTGGGCTCTTGCAGTCAATTAGGTCTTGATTCAAGACCCAAAAAAGCTCTTAACATTTATATGACCTTCAACAGGTGGTTTAATCCTTCTGAACTTCATTTTCTTTATTTGTAAAAATCTGGGATGACAACAAAACCAGAAGTGTATTATATGAAGGTAAAATGTTATTAATATGCAGATTTAGTGTTTAATGGTAGATTTTCTGCCCATGACAAGGATCCTGTGCTTCCTAATCTCAATCATGGGCTTTTCTTTTTATATTGAGACAATGCTAGTGACACACTAGTTAAAGAGGTGTGAGCTCATGGTCATGACAAGTGTGTGTTGAATTAGATCAAAGTCTGTATCTCATCTAGTCCCTCTTGTATGCATCTTTGAGTAGAGTAGCTGTGGATATGGGTGGGAGCACATAAGATACTATTAACTGAATAGCATCACTAACACATTCATGATTTTATCTTCATTAGCCATAGGACTCAAGCAATTGAAAAACTTTTGACTTTGTGAAAACACATGTGCATGGGCTGGGCTCAGTGGCTCATGCTTGTAATCCCAGGGCTTTGGGAGGCCAAGGTGGGCAGATCACTTGAGGTCAGGCGTTCAAGACCAGCCTGACCAACATGGTAAAACCCTGTCTTTACTAAAAATACTAAAATTACCTGGGCATAGTGACATGTGCCTATAATCCTAGTTACTGGGGAGGCTGAGTCAGGAGAATCACCTGAACCTGGGAGGTGGAGGTTGCAGCGAGCCAAGATTATGCCATTGCACTCCAGCCTGGGCAATGGAGTGAGACTCCCTCTCAAAACAAAAGAACAAACAAACTCCCAAACAAACAACAGCACATCTGCAGGCTCTTGTGTAGAAAGATTCCTTTTTTATTTCTTTGTAGCACTAGTTTTAAAAAATAAGACAAAATAATAAGCTTTGGTATGATATTGGATGTGGGTTTGTCATAAACAGCTTTTATTATTTTGTTATACATTCCATCAATGCCTACTTTATTGAGAGTTTCTACCATGATGGGCTGTTGAATTTTGTCGAAGGCCTTCTCTGCATCTATTGAGATAGCCATGTGGTTTTTGTCTTTGGTTCTGTTTACGTGGTGAATTACATTTATAGACTTGCATATACTGAACCAGCCTTGCATCCCTGGGATGAAGCCCACTTGATCATGATGAATAAGCTTTTTAATGTGTTGTTGCATTCAATTTGCTAATATTTAATTAAAGATTTTCGGATCGATGTTCTTCATGGATATCGGCCTGAAGTTTTTTTCTTTTTTAGTTGAGTCTCTGCCAGCTTTTGGTATCAGGAAGATGTTGGTCTCAGAAAGTGAGTTGGGGAGGATTCCCTCTTTTTGTATTGTTTGGAACAGTTTCAGAAGGAATGGTAGCAGCTCCTCTTTGTACATCTGGTAGAATTCAGCTGCAAACCCATCTGGACCTGGACTGTTTTTGATTGGTAGCCTATTAATTGCTGCCTCAACTTCAGCCCTTGTTATTGTACTCCAGGGTTTCAACTTCTTCCTGGTTTAGTCTTGGGAGAGTGCAAGTGTCCAGGAATTTATCCATGTCTCCCAGATTTACTGGTTTGTGTGCATAGAGTTGTTTGTAGTAACCTCTGATGGTGCTTTGCATTTCTGTGGAATTGGTGGTGCTATCCCCTTTAAAGGGCTAATATCCAGAATCTACAAAATCTAAAACAGATTTACAAGAAAAGAAAAAAAACCCATGCAAAAGTGGGCAAAGGATATGAACAGATACTTCTCAAAAGAAGACATATATGAGGCCAACAAACATATGAAAAAATGCTCCTCATCACTGGTCATTACAGAAATGCAAATCACACTGAGATATCATCTCACACCAGTTAGAATGGTGATCATTAAAAAATCTGGAGACAACGGATGCTGGAGATGATGTGGTGAAATAGGAACACTTTTACACTGTTGGTGGGAGTATAAATTAGTTCAACCATTGTAGAAGACAGTGTGGCAATTTCTCAAGGACCTAGCAATAGAAATTCCATTTGACCCAGCAATCCTATTACTGGGTATATACCCAAAGGATTATACATTATTCTATTATAAAGACACATGCACATGTATTTTCATCAAGGCACTGTTTACAATAGCAAAGACCTGGAACCAACCCAAATGTCCATCAATAATAGACTGGACAAAGAAAATGTGGCACATATGCACCATGGAATACTATGCAGCCATAAAAAATGATGAGTTCGTATCCTTTCTAGGGACTTGGATGAATCTGAAAACCATCATTCTCAGCAAACTGACATGAGAACAGAAAATCAAACACCGCATGTTCTCATTCATGTATTGAACAATGAGAACATGTCAACACAGGGAGTGGAGCATTGCACACTGGGGTCAGTGGGGGGATGTTATGGGAGGGACAGCTGGGGGTGAGGAGGGATAATGTGGGGAGAAATGTCAAATATAGATGATGGGGAAATCGAGGCAGCAAACTGCCTTGCCATGTATGTACTTATGCAACAAGTCTGCATGATCTGCACATGTATCCCAGAACCTAAAGTACAATTTAAAAAATTAAATAAAACAATAAGCTTCAAGTTTCTGAGTTATCAAAGGTAAGTTATCTTTTATATATTCACTAATAAAAATTGATATTGTTATATCAAAGTTAATGAAAGAATTGAACACGTTTTATTGTATCAAACTTCTAGAAAAGGGTATTAGGACATTTTTCTGATGTGTGGTGCAATATGAATACTTTTAGTAGCAAATAGCTAAGAATAAGAAAATTTTAGACTGGGTGCAGTGGCTCACCCCTGTAATCTTAACAATTTGGGAGGCTGAGGTGGGAGGATCACCTGAGGTCAGGAGTTCTAGGCCAGCCTGGTCAACATGATGGAACCCCGTCTCTACTAAAAACACAAAAAATTAACCAGGCATGGTGGCTCGCCCCTGCAATCCCAGTTACTCTAGAGGCTGAGGCAGGAAGATCACTTGAACCTGGGAGGCAGAGGTTGCAGTGAGCCAAGTTCATGCCTTACACTCCAGTCTGGGCTACAGAACAAGACTCAGTCTCAAAAAAAAAAAAAAAGAAGAAGAAGAAAGGAAGAAAAAGAAAAAGAAAATTTGATAATTTTTTTCTTCTAATATAACAGTCGAAAGTAATTTTCAGTCTCTTGAAAATAGTTAAATGATGCTTTAAAATATATGTGTATATATATATACACACACACACACACACACACACAAATAGCCCTAAGGGATATCATCTATCAATCAGAGAAAGTTAAAATAATACAAGCTTGAATATGGTTGACTTAATCAAAACTAATTAACATTGTTATTGTGTAACTAATGGCTTGAAAATGGCAATGTCATGAGCCATCAATTATAGATTAGTGTAAAAAAGAGTAGGTGTTATAGACTAGAATGTCACTGTAAGCCTCAGGATGTTTTGACTTTTTTAAAAATATATTTATCTGAAGTATCTTTATCAGATTGTAACATGGTATTACAGTTGATGTAAAATGATAAACATATCACTAATGAATTGCTTGTCACCAAAGAGCTGTTTACAAGGTGTTACAGGGATTAGGGTGATTTTTTTTGTTTTTTTTGTTTGTTTGTTTGTTTGTTTGTTTTTTGAGACGGAGTTTCGCTCTTGTTACCCAGGCTGGAGTGCAATGGCATGATCTCGGCTCACTGCAACCTCCGCCTCGTGGGTTCAGGCAATTCTCCTGCCTCAGCCTCTTGAGTAGCTGGGATTACAGGCACATACCACCATGCCCAGCTTATTTTTTGTATTTTTAGTAGAGACGGGGTTTCACCATGTTGACCAGGATGGTCTCGATCTCTTGACCTTGTGATCCACCCGCCTCGGCCTCCCAAAGTGCTGGGATTACAGGCGTGAGCCACCGTACCCTACCTAGGGTGTTTTTATGAAGTGATATTTTTTTCTGGACTTAAATAGTTCAATTACCACATGTTATTTAAGGAAGTCTAGAATAAAATCAGAGGTTTTAAACACTTACGAAGGATATCTGTTTCACCAGTTATTTTCCTCCTTTGTATGGAGTTAATAGGCATTTTTTTTATATTCTTGGAGGATTTTTATTTATATTTTCTGAAATGATAGTTGATTCGGCCCTGTTATAACGAAGCTTTCATGAGGCTCTTCACAATTCTGAAAATTGTTTTCTTCTCAACTTTCTTCCTTATGCCTCCTACACTGAATCAAAATATATATATTTGCTTCTCTAAAATACCAGTTTCTTCTGTGACTTCACTTCAGACTCTTTCCAGTACTATCCTACCCCTTTATTTAAAATTTTTAATGCTTCGCTGTACATAAAGGTTTTCTTTTCTTTTTTCTCAACAAATCAAAAATTCTTCAAGAATTGTGCTACTAATTTATTCAGCTATTAATTCTCTCAATATTTTATATATAATTATATGAGATATATATCAAAAAATGCCCATGAGAGCACACAAAATATTAATTAAAATTTATATATTAAAATATCATGTTAGTTTTGAATTTGTAATAAGTTAAAAATGAGTATCTTCATTCTAACCATGCGTATTAGCCTATTTTCAAGCTGCTGACAAATATGTACCTGAGACTGGGTAATTTATAAAGGAAAGAGGTTTAATGGACTCATCGTTCCACATAGTTTGGGAAGACTCACAGTCATGGCAGAAAGCGAAAGGCACAACTAACTTGGCAGCAGGTAAAGAGAGCGCTTGTGCAAGGGAACTCCCCTTTATAAAACCATCAGATCTCGTGAGTCGTATTCACTATCATGAGAACAGCATGGGAACGATTGATTCCCATGGTTCAATTACCACCTGCTGGATCTCTCCCACAACGTGGGAAGTGTGGCAGCTACAATTCAAGATAAGATTTGGGTGAAGACACAGCCCAACCTGTGTATTTTTATGAAAACGTTAAAGAGGTTTAATGTTGTCCATTGTTTTTGCTAATTAAAATTACCTCCTTCTTCTCTAGAAGATATATACAAATGTCTAGTTAAGAATGTTCTGTAGGCCAAGCATCGTGCTCATGCCTGTAATTGAAGCCCTTCGGGAGGTGTGGGATGATCAGTTGAGCGTAAGTTCAAGACCAACCTGGGCAACATGGTGAAACCCTGTCTCTACAAAAATATAGCAGGGCATTTGGGCATGCATGCGTGCCTATAGTCCCAGCTAACTAGAAGGCTGAGGTGAGAAGATTACCTGAGCCTGGGAGGTCTGGGATGCAAGGAACTGTGATCACACCACTGAACATCAGCCTGGCCACAGAGTGAGACCTTGCCTCAAAAACAAACCAAAACCTGTCCTTTAAAATCTAAAGTTCATTACACTCTGTCAGAGTAATAGACTTTCATACGTAGTGGATCAATTTTTCTAATAATATTGCCTTACATTTTAGACTTCAATGTCATTCTTTTGAGGGTTTAATTCGTTTACTTATGCTGTATGCATTTGTGCTGAGAGGTTTCCTAGGGCAGGCACATAGATGTGTATACATGATAGATGCCGTTTGTCAATTTTGGCTTTTGTTGCCATTGCTTTGGTGTTTTTGTCATGAAGTCTTTGCCCATGCCTATGTACTGTATAATATTGCCTAGGTTTTCTTCTAGGGTTTTTATGGTTTTAGGTGTTTTTTTTTTTTTTTTTTGAGACAGAGTTTCACTCCTGTTACCCAGGCTGGAGTGCAATGGCGCGATCTCGGCTCACTGCAACCTCCGCCTCCTGGGTTCAGGCAATTCTCCTGCCTCAGCCTCCTGAGTAGCTGGGATTACAGGCACGCACCACCGTGCCCAGCTAGTTTTTTGTATCTTTAGTAGAGATGGGGTTTCACCATGTTGACCAGGATGGTCTCGATCTGTTGACCTCGTGATCCACCCGCCTCGGCCTCCCAAAGTGCTGGGATTACAGGCGTGAGCCACTGCGCCCGGCCTGGTTTTAGGTCTTATGTCTAAGTCTGTAAGCCATCTTGAATAAATTTTTGTATAAAGTGTAAGGAATGGTTCCAGTTTCAGTTTCCTGCATATGACTAGCCTGTTTTCTCAACACCATTTATTAAATAGGGAATCCTTTCCTATTGCTTGATTTTGTCAGATTTGTCAAAGATCAGATGGTTTTAGACGTGTGGAATTATTTCTGAGGCCTCTGTTCTGTTCTGTTTTTCTATATCTCTGTTTTGGTACCATTTCCATGCTGTTTTGGTAACTGTAGCATTGTAGTATAGTGTGAAGTCAGGCGGCATGATGCCTCCAGCTTTGTTAATTTTGCTTAGGATTGTCTGAGCTATATGGGCTCTTTTTTGGTTCCATATGAAATTTAAAGTAGTTTTTCTTCTAATTCTGTGAAGAAAGTCAATGGTAGCTTGATGGGGATAGCATTGAATTTATAAATTACTTTGGCAGTATGGCCATTTTCACAATATTGATTCTTCCTATCCATAAGCATGGAATATTTTTCCATTTGTTGATGTTCTCTTATGTCCTTGAGCAGTGGTTTGTAATTGTCCTTTAAGAGGTCCTTCACATCCCTTGTGAGTTGTAGTACTAGATATTTTATTATCTTTGTAGCAATTGTGAATGGGAGTTTGCTCATGAATTTGTCCTCTGATTCTTTGTTATTGGTGTATAGGAAGCTTGTGATTTTTACACATTAATTTTGTATCCTGAGAATTTGCTAAAAAGAAACTATCATCAGAGTGAATAGGCAACCTACAGAATGGGAGAAAGTTTTTGCAATCTATCCGTCTGACAAAGGGCTAATAACCTACAAGAAACTTAAACAAATTTACAAGAATAAAACAGACAACCCTATCAAAGGGTGGCCAAAGATATGAACAGACATTTCTCAAAAGAAGACATTTATGCAGCCAACAAACATATATATATATATGCTTTATATATATATATGCTTTATATATATATATGCTATATATATATGCTATATATATATATATAAAGCTCATAATCACTGGTCATTAGAAAAATGCAGATCGAAACCACATTGAGATACCATCTCACGCCAGTTAGGATGGTGATCCTTATAAAGTCAGGAAACAACAGATGCTGGAGAGGATGTGGAGAAACAGGAAAGTTTTTACACTGTTGGTGGGAGTGCAAATTAGTTCAACCATTCTGGAAGACAGTGTGGCAATTCCTCAAGGATCTTGAGATAGAAATACCATCTGACCCAGCAATCTCATTATTGGGTATATATACAAAGGACTATAAATCATTTTATTACAAGGACACATGCACACATATGTTTACTGCGGCACTGTTCACAATAGCGAAGACTTGGAACCAACCCAAATGCCCATCAATGATAGACTGGACAAAGAAAATGTGGCACATATACACCATGGAATACTCTGCAGCCTTAAAAAAGATTGAGTTCATATCCTTTGCCTGGACATGAATGAAGTTGGAAACCATAATTCTTAGCAAACTAATACAGGATTAGAGAAACCAAGTGGGAGTTGAACAATGAAAATCCATGGACACAGGGAAGGAAACATCACACACCGAGGCCTGTCAGGGAATGGGGGCTGAGGAGGGAGAGCATTAAGAAAAATACCTAATGTAGATGACAGGTTGATGGGGACAGCAAACCGCCATGTGTTTACCTATATAACAAACCTGCAAGTTTTCACATGTATCTCAGAACTTAAAGTACAATTAAAAAAAAAAAAGATAGATGGCCCTGCATCTCCAGAAATCTCAGCTGGGCACATTCACTTGACAAGTCTTCACTGTAATAAATGCAATTCTAGTGAAACACACTGTGAAGTACATTCAAGAGTGATCTTTCCAGGAAGGAGCTTAAACCCCTGGAAAAGTCATCACCTAGAATCCAGAGATACTCTGAAATGCAAATGGTCCACTTGAGACAAGGGGGCACCTGTTGTTCTGCCTTGATTATGTCTTCAGGCCTCAATTTTAAGTAAATGAGAGAACAGAAGGAAAGTGTTCTTTTGATGAGCTCTGCCCTCAGGGTAACAAAGACAGAGGGAGAATTGCTAGGTGGTATCCATCCCTAATTCTTTTCCGGCCATCAGTAATTACAAACCACTCACTGTCATTTTGAGACGTGTGCAATGTACAACTTTGGTTCTATGCTGCCTGTTTTTCCGTTAGTAGTTAGCAGTGAAACTGAAAAGTTAAAAGAGGATTCACTTGCTGTCTTGCTATCTGTGGGAAAAAACAGGAAAGGAAAAACCTAACAAGAAATTATCACATATTCCTCTGTCTCCAGGGTAACAAAGCCACAAAGAAGGGTAGGTAGTGACAATCACCAAGAAGCAGGAGGAGAGTGATCTGCAAAGGATAAAGAGATGGGAGAATATGATGAGGCTTCGAGCTGAGAATAGGCACTCATGCTTGGCACACAAAGAATGTGATCGTGAAATACTAACTCAAATATGTCCTAAGAGATGCAAAGGACAATAGGGACATCAATAAGTAATTTAGATATATTTTGTGTTATTTGGTATTCAATACCATTCATCAGTTATATTACCTATCTTTGGACAGTTTTCACATTTCCCTAACTACATTACTCATCTACCTCTCTTCTTAAGCTGGCTGTTCAATCATATTTTTATTATTTCTACATTCTAACAATTTTAAAATATAATTAAAGTTATTGGCATAAACAAATTTAGTTTTATTATTCCCACTCTAAAATATATTCACATCTTCATTTATCTCCAATTTATCTTCCCTGTCTTATCGCATTCACAGGAGATGAGATGCTCCTTCTCTCCATCTGCAATCCAGTCTTTCCAGTTTTACATTTGATCTCATCTCTTTTTGTTTTTGTCATCAGCTACATTACTCCATCAATATCTCCTCCATTTCATTGATATTTGACCTCTAACTCCTTCAGTCATCTCTGTCATCCTGTTTGTAAGGAAATTTCTACTGTCTTTTATTCCTATGCTTCTCCTCAAATAAAAAGCCTTCTTTTTAACCTTACATACCCTAATTATATTCACTATTTCAGATCTCTCAGTTTTAATTGATTCACCAACACGTTGCAGTTTGTTTTCATTTTCATCCTCAAGACTCTAATTAAACATCAAACGTGAGGTTCATCAGTGACTCAATATTGCCAAATCCAGTGAGAACATCCACTCAACTCACTGGACCTCTTTATTGGACACCATACACCAGGCACAACTGTCTAGAACTCAGTACTCTCTGGCATTCTGTTACACTATTTACCTAATTTTCATTTCTGGGCTATTACTCTCTTTATCACTTTTTTTTTTTTGAGTCGGAGTTTCACTCTTGTTACCCAGGCTGGAGTGCAATGGCGCCATCTCGGCTCACCGCAACCTCCACCTCCTGGGTTCAGGCAATTCTCCTGCCTCAGCCTCCCGAGTAGGTGGGATTATAGGCACGCACCACCATGCCCAGCTAATTTTTGTATTTTTTTTTTTAGTAGAGACGGGGTTTCACCATGTTGACCAGGATGGTCTCGATCTCTTGACTTCGTGATCCACCCGCCTCAGCCTCCCAAAGTGCTGGGATTACAGGCTTGAGCCACCGCGCCTGGCCCTTTATCACTTTAATGTTAGGATTGCCCCAGTTCTTTCTCAAATCCATACTCTTTCTCTCTCTTTGCTTTCATAGCTGTTCTCAAGGTTTATGTATGAACCATGATTGCCTTTGGTGATTCTCGAATCTACATATTTAATCTGTACAAAGTTATCGACTTTCATATTCATACACATGTATATGTTTACTTATTTATTTGCAGCTAAACATACCCACTTGAAGTTTTTGCAGCCACCTCAAACAAAATTTCACTTCTTTTCTTCAAACCTTGTCAAATTCCATTTCCCCAAGAGCATCACCAAGACACTCAAGGAAATAACTTAAAAGTCATGGAAAAACATTCTCTACCTTCATTGTCTGGCTCTTATTCGTTGTCTACTCAAAATTTAGCCCTTTTGGGAAATCATTACTCTCAGAAAAACTTCCACTAAAACTCCAATGGAGCTAAGTGTTCACCTCTGTCCTTCTCATGGGTGTCTAACGTTGCATTTGACAGTATAATACAGCACATATTAAGGTGTTTACCTACCTAATGAGGGCATTTTCCATGAAAAATACTATTATCTTATGGCATTTTATGTTCCATTGAACTTAATTAAGATTCTCATGCTCTTTTTCCTTTCTCCCCATGCTTTTATTTTCCCATGCCTTTTTTTCCTTTTTTCCTACAAAAATAAAAATAAAAAGTTTCTAGTTAATTGACATTGGATTTTTGAGCCCGATTTATTTCTTTGTCAATAACTGCATAGTGACATCACTACTTAAGAAATAATAACTTTATTGTTTAAAAGGCAAAGCAAGGAGGTTTCTTGTCATTATTTAGTATGCACTGCTTTTTTGACTCAGGAGATTTCCTCATTTCAAATGGTAGTCATAAAATGTAGGTGTAAAACTTACGATTTTATTGTAACTTTATTTTGCTGTAGGCTATCAATATCCCTTACTTGTGTGGATCTTAAAAGTTCAGATACAGTGACCCAGAAGAGGGGCACTGTTCTGATTCTAATTGCCTCAAAAATGATGTGATTATTTTCTGAAGAAATCTGGTGAATTTTGATAAACCAGAAAGTCATTAAAGTAATTAGTAAAAGTAATTTAAGTATTTTCACATTTATTTAAGTAGATGATTTCCTTTCCCTAGGAAGGACATAACTGAAACAAGAAAAATTAAGTCTTACAAACGATCTTCAGCAGTTTATTGATATCAAGAGACAAATTGTTTAATTAAACATGTTTATACACACACACACATCCATACATATTTAAATCTGTCTCTCTCTGCTTTATTTTATCCCACAGATATTCAGTATTCTTATAAGATTATTCAATAATCAAAACATGATTATTGTTTGGACATTATATTAAACAGTTGGTTTCAAGCAAAAATTGCACAAAACAAATTTTAATAGAAAAGAAATACTTTATTCAAGGTTATTGCAAAATAGGGGAAAAAAGCTGTATCTATGTCTGAAGTCAACTCTGGAAACAAATGTTGGGCTGGGATGAGCTGCATAAGTACTGCTGCAATTAGTGGGGAGACTGATCAGCGGGCTGAGCACAGTGAGTTACTTCCTGTTCACAAAAGCTTTTCTCTGTAGTGGGAGACTGATCGGCGGGCTGAGCACAGTGAGTTACTTCCTGTTCACAAACGCTTTTCTCTGTAGTGGGAGACTGATCAGCGGGCTGAGCACAGTGAGTTACTTCCTGTTCACAAAAGCTTTTCTCTGTAACTAGGTCATCTGTGTTTGCTAATTGGGGCCCATCTAAGTTAGATATCTCCTTTCCCATAAGGACTGGGAAGACAGGGGCACAATCTTCCTTGATAATTGCATTTCAAAGAATGGCTCCAAGTACTTAAGAAGGACATTTATCTATTATAAAATTGTCAATAGGCTTAAAAAAATGTATTACATATATAGATATTCCTTGACTTGGAGTTAGTTCGAATAAACCCACCATACATTGAAAATATTGCAAGTGGATGAGGTGCCATAGCTCTTGTCTGTAATCCCAGCATTCTGTGAGGCCAATGCAGGCAGAAGTTCAGGATCAGCCTAGACAACATGGTGAGACTCCATTTCCACCAAAAATTAAAAAAAAAATTTGGTTAGCTAAGCACAGTGGTTCATGTCTGTAGGCCTGGCCACCAGCTACTTCTGAGGCTGAGGCAGGAGGATTCCTTGAGCCCAGGAACTGGGGGCTGTAATGAGATATGATCCCCACTGCACTCCCACCTAGTTAACAGTGCTAGATATCGTATCTCAAAAAACAAGCAAAACATAACAAACACAAGTAAACAAAGAAAAAAGTCAAGTGAAAAATGCATTCAAGCATTTAATAACACCTTTGCTAAGGAGCATTATAGCCTAGCTTACCTAAAATGTGCTCAGAATAATTATATTATTACATTAGCCTACAATTGAGCAACATCATCTAACACAAAGCCTATTTTATAATAGAGTGTTGAATATCTCATGTAATTTATTAAACACTGTACTGAAGTTGAGAAAGAGAATGGTTACATGGGTACTCCAAGGACAGTTTCCACTGAATACATATCATACCATAATAAAATTAAAAATTGTTAAATTGAACCATTGTAAATTAGGGCCATCTGTATCACAAAGGGGCAGAGACATTGCAATGATGTGTTTTCTAAATAAAATGCTCTAAGAAAAGGGAGATCAGAGCCAAAAGTCAGGAAGAAGCTTGTCTAAAATTTAATCAGTAGAGAGAAACATTAAGTCCATCTTAGTCAATGAGCTTATTAAGAATATCCAAATTCCCTAGGCACATGTTAAGCAGAGGAATATGACTGGGTTTTATTTTGTAACCAAAGCTGCTCAAGTGTAACCTACCTCAGGACATCATTTAGGAGAATAACAGGACAGACCAAAATATATTAATAAAGAAGGGGAAGCCAAATACATGAGATTACATATTTTTAGAAAAAATTCATGTAAGTGACACCATAACAGATATGACAATGTAAAAAGAAAACAAATTTTGGCAAAGAAGGGAGAGATTCATGAGCTTAGATTTGTTTTTTGTTTTTTGTTGTTTGTTTTTTGTGTGTGTTTTTTTTGAGACATGGTCTCAGTCTGTTACCCAGGCAGTGACATGGTCACTGTCACTGTCTCTGCAGACTTGGATCACCTGCAGCTCAGGGTGGCTGGGACTATAGGCGTACACCACCACACCTGGTTAATTTATTGTATTTGTTTTTTATTGAGACAGGGTTTTGCCATGTTGCCAAGGCTGGTCTGGAAATCCTGAGCTCAAGGCATCCACCTGCCCTGGCCTCCTCCCACAGTGCTAGGAACCACCATGTCCGGCCTACTTTTGCGAATTCTTCAGTTGCCTAACTTAGACAATTTCTTTTGTGGTTTTGTGGCAGGTCTACTGTCTGATAATATTTCATAACTGTAGACATATTTAAAATGAATGAAGGAACATTGCATTGGAGATACAAAACTTTAGCGTTTAACAAAAAAATTGTTGGTACTTTTGAAATTCCTCAAAAGAAAATTTCTCTAAAAGTCTGTTAAAATGTTAAAGAGAAAGATACCACAGCAAAAGTAAAATGACCAGTTTGGGGCTAATATTCTTGTTCTTAAGCTTTTGTTTATCTTGGTGAGCTATTAGATCCCTCATATTCAATTACATAATCTCTCGAGAAAAAAAATTTAAACACTTTAAATTTTTAGTATAGAATACTGTAATAAATTCGTGAGAGGTTGAAAAGCTGATATTTGCAATTAATTCCACACATGGCTTCTATTTATTTAGGTACATCCTTCCTTTCATTATTAATTTTTATTTGACTTTTTTTTTTACTTTGAGATGGAGTTTCGCTCTTGTTACCCAGGCTGGAGTGCAGTGGCACTCACCGCAACCTCCGCCTCCTGGGTTCAAGCAATTCTCCTGCCTCAGCCTCCCGAGTAGCTGCGACTACAGGCGCGCGCCACCACGCCCAGCTGTATTTGACTTTCTTATGGGAATAAAAGAGTATATAACAAGTAATTAATGTAGAGATTAAATATTTATTTTATTTAAAGCAAGAAGGAAATCAGTGAATTACTTTTATTTTTGAAACAGAGTTGTTTCATAATGATTTTGAGGCTTTGTATTAGCCTGTTGTCACATTGCTATGAGACTGTGTAATTTCTGAAGAAAAGAGTTTTAGTGGACTTACAGGTCCACAGGCTTTACGGAAGCGTGGTTGGGGAGGCCTGATGAAACTTATAATCATGGCTAGCGGGAGAAAGGGAAGCAGGCACCTCTTCACGTGGTGGAGTGCCTCATTTCTGTAAACAAAATCAAGAACAGAAAATGAGTAGACTGATAGAATTTTTACTTATTATTTAATTTAACTTATGTTTCTTGTTTGTTGATATTTGTATGTGGGAGAATCATATTGCTGTCAGTCACTCTGCTAATTTCTTTTTTCTAGTGTAAAGGAAAAGTACCTGGATCAAAAGTTTAAAAACTAATTTCATTATGCAAATAGGTGTATGCCATGTGCATGCATTGCCTGTTATTTGGATAGCAAGTATCTGTTGAGAATACTATGATTTCATTATGCAATACATAGGGAGATTCAGAGAACATTATTTTTAAGGACAGTTTTTAGTACATCCATTATGACCTCAAATTATATAAATTGTTAGCATTTTACTATTTAAAACAAACATATCACTATTGGCATTCAGCATGATAAATCAGTTTTTGAAGTGTGATTTAAAAAGAGGAAACCAGTCTTTATCCTTATGTGCAGAAAACATATCTACCAAAATATATTTATACTTATTAAGCTTCCTTTGCATAATAATATGCTTCAGTGGAATAGACCTGTTGGCTGACTTTTAGAAAACAGAAACAAAGTCGTTGTTACAATTGTCTTGCTGACATGTGAATTAGAAAACTACATGTTTTCAATAAAACCTCTTGTAAAGATAATGGAGTTCTTGAAATGTAGGCTTTTGTAAAAGCCAATAGGCCAAAATTTCGACCCCATTTGAAGAACAATGTGTAATTGGCTTTGCATGTTTCTGACAAGAACTCAGCCTGGCGAGAAGGGACTTCCGGGTCTGATTAGTTTTTTAAAGGCCTGAATTCCATATGAATTTAATAATTGATGTATAACTTCTACCTGGAGAAAATCAAACAATGATTCTTCCTTTTAAAATTTATTAGGTTTGATATTGCCACACCATGGCTTCTAGTTTCCTCTTCAAATTGGTCATTGTGATGAGTTTTACGCTTACTTTTAAGTTAGGGCAGGTATCATCCTGGCCTCTATATACCTTTAAGGCCTTTATATACCTTTAAGAACAATCAATCCTTAAAGGTATATAAGGTAATACATGTCTCAAGGGGCTTCCCTATCTCTCACACATAATCTGATTTTAGAGTTTTATTCAATGCTAATGCATTGATCAGAACTGCTCTTGATCTTTTAGGCACTTTGCAATAAATGTGGTCAAATACAATCTATATTTGCCCCATACAATACATTTTCTGATAGCTGCATGTGACTACTTAAATGTGTATTTAATTAAATAAAATTAAATAGAAATCAAAATTCAGTCCCTCAGTATTACTAGCCTCATTTCAAGTCTTCAGTAAATACATGTGGCTAGTGGTAACAATGGTATAGTAGATATACAGAATGTTCCCATTATTATGTAAAGTTTACTTAATGGTGCTTATATGTTTTTATTGAGGAATAATGCAACTGATTTTTAGATTAAAAATCTCCCAAAGTTCTCCAGAACTCTATTAAACAACAAAGCTGAAACTAACTTCCAGATCTTTTGGATTCAGGTAAGATGCTTTTTAAGAGTTCTGCTGCTCCCAGGATCAGGGGCCACTTATGACGCCCAATTTTCTATTTAATGGGTTTCCTTTACTGATCCTGCAATATAGGAAAAAGGTGGTGGCCATATTCGTCTATATGAAGAAGCACGTTATTAGAATCCCAGAAGTTATATTTAATTCTTGGTTTTAAAATGTATATGTATCTAGATTCTTTGATGTGACTTCAATATTTAATGATGCTTCTTAAAATATCTATATAGCTTACTATTTCTTTTCTTTTTTTTTTTTTTTTTGAGACGGAGTTTCGCTCTTGTTACCCAGGCTGGAGTGCAATGGCCGGATCTCGGCTCACCGCAACCTCCGCCTCCTGGGTTCAGGCAATTCTCCTGCCTCAGCCTCCCGAGTAGCTGGGATTACAGGCACGCGCCACCGGGCCCAGCTAATTTTTTGTATCTTTAGTAGAGACGGGGTTTCACTA
>CM052665.1:8284447-8359534 GCA_028533165.1 Leontopithecus rosalia | reverse complement strand
AGAAATGCCAAATATGGGTGAGGGGGCAGAAGGCAGCAAAACATACTGCCATGTGTGTACCTATGCAACTATCTTGCATGTTCTGCACATGTACCCCAAAACCTAAAATGCAATAAAAATTTTTTTAAAAAAAAAGAAAAGAAAAAAAGAAAAAATAGCCTCAATATGTTTAAGTGGCCAGATTCAGGACATGACTTTTTCAGCATTCTGTCTAGTAGCTGACTCCTGAAGACACAGAATGTGATTGGCAATTAATCAGTTGTAAATATCATAGTTTTCAAATATTGCTGAAGAGGCATTATTTTAAAACACAAACATTTCATGAAACTTTTAATTTATCCTTCCCTTAGTGTTTTTTATACTTGCATTAGTAACAAACAATTATCTATTAGAGAGCCAAGGATGAATTTAGATCTCTTATTTCAAAGTGCTTCTTTCTGTTTAAAATTAAGTGCCATGATCAAGGAATGTTAACTTATTTTTTAATTTGTATTTTCATCAAGTAAGGAGTAGAGGCCCTAGAGATTTATAGCAATCTACAAATCTCGCTTGAATATCTAGCTGCCATTTATCTATTTGTGTTTTATCGTAAAAACGGTTTCAAGTATCCTTGTCTGTACATTTGGATAATAGACTTTTAGAAGTAGGCAGAGCAATAGAGGTGACAGGGTCTGAAATGTTGTTTTATAGTATTTCAATTTCCCTCACTTTTCATGTTTAGTTAAAGGAATGTAGGTTCATGAGGAAGGTAGAATTCTAAAAGAAGAATAAAATAAATAAAAAGGAATAGCTGAAAGTGGCAATAAGAAGCTGGTAGTGGAAATTAACCTCTTAATTTTAGCTTTTATTTATTTTGTGATAATCTAGTAGTAATTGGGTACTAAATTTTGTGTGTGTGTGTGTGGGGGGGTGTTTGTGTGAGTGTGTGTGTGTGTGTGTGTGTGTGTTTAACTTAAATTCCTCTGTATACATTCCACCTGTTACATGGTGTTGAAAAAGTTTAAAAACAGAAGATTGCATTTTTGAATAATATGTTAGCTGTATTCTAAACATAATATGCTTAATGTTTTCCTTTGACATACAGGCACATATTAAAAGATTTTAAAATTTAAAACAGTGCTTCCAAAAGCAATGAACACACAATTTATCTCTTTTCCAGACTATTTAGATACATTATATTTTTTGCCTTAAAAGTGAACAATCGGACCCAATACTTTAGATTTGGATACATTTCACTTTACAATTGAACTGCAAGTTAAAATGCTTATTAAGCATATAACTTAAGAATGCAAATAACTTCAAGAAAATAAGTCAACTAATTTAATGCACTTTTAATGACTACCTCAAAAAGGCAATTTTATATCTAAGCAAGCTTACTGCATTCTGAACCCACTCTATTTTAAGTACAACTTCATAGGAATAAAGGAAGTGCATTCCAAACATACTACCTTTGACATTTTGTAATTGTGTAAACCATTAGGAGGTTCAGTTTGCATTGTAGCAACCTGAAGGTGTCGTCATTGTCATAGATTACATTTTTATATTTAAAAATAAGCAAATAAGACACTTCACACAACAAAGTACCACAAACAATTGCATAAAATATAAATATATATGTGTGTGTGTTTGTGTGTGTATGTATCTTTTTTTTCTTTCAAAATCCAACTGTAGATTATATTGGGATATCATAACACAAAAGCATAAATAACTAGTCATTTACCCAGGATATCGTTGGAAGTGTTTTGACTCTGTTTCCTGGGGGCTTGCCACATTAAGACATCAATTAAATCTAAGTGCCTTTCTTTTAATCTATATGCTCAAATAAGTAAACAATTGGAATTTCTCAATTTCTTTTTCTTTTTTTTTTTTTTTTTTTTTAATAAGATGGGGTTTCACCATTATGGCCAGGCTGGTCTTGAACTCCAGACCTCAGGTGATCTACCCAGCTTGGCCTCCCAAAGTGCTGGGATTACAGGCGTGAGCTGCCGCGCCTGGCCGGTATTTCTTAATTTCTAAAACTGTGAAAATTTAGTTACTATAAAATCTAACAATTATGAAGAAACTTTATAGGACTTTGTGTCTTTTCACAATCCCGGGGCTTTATTTTTATTGTTGTCAAAAATATAATGTTTGCAGGTCCATGGTGGTTTAACAAAGTGCATTTCGTGAAAAAAACAAAGCATAAACACTTATGTTTTTATTTGTATTACAAATAACAACATGACATATTTTCTCTAAATATTTATATGGTTTTTATAGTTTTATAATCTAAAACAAATTTTGACTTTGTCATTTTCTGGTGTTTGAATGGATTTTACAAATATTTATTCCATGTCTTGGTGATTTAGTATAAACCCCTCATATTTAAATTATATCAGAATATAAATACTGATGTTCACTACTTTCTGAGTTTCCAGTGTTTTTACCAATGTACTTTCCGATGAGTTAGATTTTCTAAATTTAGGAAGCTGTGATTAAAAGCACAAGAGTAATTTAGTAACAGAATTAATTTTACTGTTTGATTTAGAGACATTTGTATCAAAGCTTATCATAATTTTAAACTTGTAAGCATTTGATATGGCTTTAAAACGTCAAGAATATTTGGCTGAATCTAGCACAATGACAAAAATTAATGTTTCTGAATATATAGAATATATATAAAACTTTTAAATATATATTATAAAACAATCAAATATAGAATTACTAATATTGGTAATCTAAATAAATATATCTAAGAGGTTTTTCTATTATGTAAATACACATTTATAGAAATAGATTGAAATAGACAGAAGGATTTCTATGTTGTCCTCTTTCAACCTAATCAGAAAAAAAAGATACAATTATTTTTATAGTTCATAGGACAGAGCAGATTTCAGTTACTGGGAATTCAGCAGGTAGAAACAGAATTCTTCAGTGAGTCGCCCCACTGTTTTCAGCTCTTCTTTCCTTAGCTGCATTCTTTCCCCAGCAGAGAAATCTGCAACAATACACTTTATCTGCAGTGTCATGAAATACTTTTTATACTTATTATGTTTTCCCAGTGATGAATTACAGACACTTTTCTCAAGAATGGGAAAGGTGCTGCTTTTGTAAATGAGATTGGACACTCAAAGAGGTGAGAAAATACAAGAGACTCAATGATTCTCCTGAGGCTTCCTTCAGAGGTTTTTCTGTTCA
The DNA here is from genome assembly GCA_028533165.1 of Leontopithecus rosalia. Classification (NCBI taxonomy): domain Eukaryota; kingdom Metazoa; phylum Chordata; class Mammalia; order Primates; family Cebidae; genus Leontopithecus; species Leontopithecus rosalia. Next base: position 8,356,357 of record CM052665.1, on the reverse strand, counting down.
TGATATTAGCAGATTGCCCTTAATTTTTCAAAACCAGTTGAGTCTTCAGAATTAGATATTTAGAACCAATCAAATACTGGGCAAAGATATCAAGTAAATACAATTTTAATATCTAAGAAGGCATTTTTCTCGGTACTTTTTAATGGTTATTTTGTGATGTAGGATGCAATTTATATTTGCAGTTATTGGCATATTTTGCTAGGCTAATATTTTCAGCATAAAAACCAAAACCTGGGGTGACAGTAGTTGGCAAATGTCGTGTTTGAAAAATAAATGGTGAACATCAAATACTCCTTTGTCTTCTTAAGGGGGTAATAGTCATGTAAATCCACCATCTTGTAGGAGACAGCTCAATGTGATTGAATATCCAGGTTCTAGAATTTACTCTAGCAGTGTCATTTTGGGCAGCACGTTTACATTCCATTGGCTTCAGTTGCTTTGTTTTATAGTAAAAATATGAAAAAAACAAGGATGAAATATAGTATTTTACTATTCTAAAGGTCAACTAGATGCAATTTCCTTAATCTGCATTTGGGAATATAAAGGGAAAGTTAAAAAAAGAAAAAACGGTAGGAACAGTGGAAGTAACATAGCACATTTGAGTTCTCTGTGTTCAGCTCATTGCAAAGAAATGTGTCAGATCTGCTGCTGACACCTAGGAGTCCAGGTTTGGGAGTTATCTGTGTGCCTGGATACAAGTGGCAAGCACAAGACACAGACTCAAACCTGCCACTAAACTTTCTGAAACAGTATTACTGTTTCCTATTGGTCTTTCAGAAATTTTGTTCTCTTAAGTTCTCTAGGAGATTAGGAACATCCTTGAGAAGGAGTAATGCATGAAGTTACTAACTGTGTATACGTATTTCCATAATGACAAAACACACACACACACACACACACACACAGACACACACAGCTGTTTTTCCTGTGTGAGTCCAGATATGATGATATTTGGAATTATTTTGAATTATCAAATTATATTCTCCAAAATACTATATGAGACAAAATAATTCAAGTTTGTGAGAAGATTGAGTTAAATGTCATATTTCAGCTTTTGAGTTCTTCTTTTACATTGATCAATACTGTTTGTAATTGCATTATCTGGTTGGCTATGCTGACTTCTTACCTGAGGGTGTTTGTGCTTTACCAGCTTATACAATTGATAGTATTTTATTGATTTATTTTATCTTTAATAAAATGGGATTTTCTTTGCAGATTGAATTATACATATTTATTATATGTAGATTTTGTTTATAAGAACTATAGGTTACTAAGCAAAGAAGCTTAAGGAAAGTATGAAAAAAGCCACAGAATAGAATAGTCAATGAAGTTAAGAATGTAATTTGGGCTATGATACCTGATGTTAACTAATATGGAATTGTGTCCATTTTTATGGCATTTGGCAATTTTAATATAAATAACACAATTTGGGGGCTCAATATTCCCTCTGAAATGAGAATTACATTTACTACATGTAAGGGGTTTTTTGAGGATAAATTACCTTGTGAGAAGTTGGAACAGTTTGCCTGTGGAGTGAAGGGAAGGCTGTAGGAAGCAAAATCCAGGGGCAGGCAGTTATTTGGAAAGGAGAGAGGATAGTGAGGTGCAGTTGTACAAAACAGATGATATGTTCTGTTTCAGGCAGGAGTTAAAGAGCAGCGAATAGGAAAGGCTGTCAGCAGACATAATTACCTAATGATGAAATGCTGTAAACCATGCTTGTAGCTAAGATTCAGGAGCTAGAAAGCCATCAGGTTAAAATGTGGGCTCAGTCACTGGAAAGCATCCCATGTTTTCAAAAGCCTCCCACTCTACCAGGTTCTGTTGGATCATGTAAAATTACTATATATTTTATGCAGTATTTTAAGTATAATTATTCTTATCCAGAAAATTTATAGTTAGTAATTTAATACCAGTTTACATAAATTAAATTATTTGTTAGAAAATGACAACTTTTTCTATAAGAAGTTTATAAGGGTGGGACAAACGTGGCTTTTTTATTGTGGATTCAGTAGGTCAAAAAAGGTAAGAAAATTATGCAGAAAGTGTAAATGAACAGGTAAATAACTTGTATAACTTGATCTAAACATGTAAATAAGTAGTATATCTTAGAATAAGTATTTAAAACATAGCTGGATTCTCAAGTACCTTTTTAACACTGTTCTTGTAAATCCTCCCAGGCCTACTAACATGCCTGGAAATGTTCCAGATGCCTTGCCAACATTATCTCACTTGATTCCACATTGATCCTGAGCTTGCATTATTGTCTTCAGTTTGAAGATCGGGTTTTGGTGGCTTAAGAGGTTAATTAACTTGCTAAAATTCACACATCAAGTGAATGGAAAGTCATTTGACAGGTAAAATGTAGACTTAGGAAGCATTTATCTGGGTCATATGTCTTTTTAAAATGGCTGGTGCTTCTCAGCTGCATGCCAGAATATCACAGTTTGTCTTTACCTTGGCAGGATTCATCGTCTTGCTACCTATAGACTTTGGTTATCTAAATTAGCTGTTCTTAGTCCTTAGGGTGGGAAAACCAGAGATTTGTGTCTTAAGAGCACACTAGTTCCTGCTGAAACCACCCTACACAAAACCTATGATGTCTCATCTTCCTTCATCCATGATTTTTTGACAATGAAGGTAAATTTAGTCAGAGACTAAATATATGAATTAGGATTTGGTATGTCCTTTTCCTCTATCAGGCTTCATCTTTTGAAAAACTCTGGATTTCATATGAGACCAACTTATTTTATGTAATATACTAAAAGAAATTAGTGGCCAATTATTGGTAAACAGCATTACAGTTTTCAAAAACAGACTCTGGAGCCAGAATGCCTCTGTTTAGATCTTAGTTGTACCGGTGACTGCCTGAATAATCTTGGGCAAAGCATGTAAATTGTTTATGCCTCAAATTCTTAATCTTTTAAATTGGGATGACAGCAGTACCCTCCTAATGAGACACAAATTTGAGGATTAAATACTTAACACATGGAAAATGCTTAAACAGGGTGTGGCATATGGGAAACATTATAAAAATGTTTTATTCTGTAGGAGCTATTCTAAGAATAGTAGTGATAGTAGTAGTTTTACTGATGCTATTCATGGAGGAACAAAAAAAGCTTCTAAAACTAATGATGTACTTTGACCAAAACCTCTTTCTTGATTCTCAAGTGTAAATCCTAGAATATAACATGTGTCAAACATAACAATATGCTTTTATATACAAATACATAAGAAAAGTTGTAACAGAGGTCCAATCCTTTTTCATTCCAGCATTTTTTTGAAAATATAAATAGGATACATGTTAATGAAACAGTATAAATTCCATCAGACAAAATCCACAATTATCGGGAACTCTCGTTGACTTCAGTCTCCTATTTGGGACAATTTTGTACATTTTTGCATCTCAATATAACTACTTCTAGTCTTTTACCACCTGCTTCCTTTGTTAGATGATAAGATCACTTGTTGTGTGCACACAAGTTACTCTGTTCCGAACCCCAAGATATCAGTGACTGAACTGAATATTTGTTGCTCCAGCTAGATTATCTAACATGGGTTGGAAAAGGATTGCATTCATATTAACCATTCAGGGACCGGGGCTACTGAGACTTCACCATGTGTGGTTTCAAAAGCTACTGACAAAACGAACCCACATCACTTTACCCACGTTTACTGGCAAAAGGAAATCACATAGCTAGCCTCACTTCCAAGCCAGAAAGGTAGTATTAGGGTGGTGCAGAAGTAATCACAGTTTTTGCCATTAAATGCAATGGCACCAACTTCTGCACCAACATAATATGATTCTATTTTTGTCAGACGACGAATTTTCTCACACTGGAAATAAATTTATCTTCTCTCTTGCACTGTGGTCTCAGCTGCATAACCACCAGCCTTTAGCTATAATTTTCTAATCAAATTAATATATACCATGGATAAGTTAAAATACATCATATCTTGATTTGAACGGAGAATTTAAAAAATGTTCAGATTGCTTTACTAAGCATGCTTTAAGTTCAGTGATATGAGCATATTAATGAAAAATGAAAATTATCCAAAAAGATTTGGTGCTGGCAGAGATCCACTTAGCACTGTGAGTGCATATGGGAAGCCTTTCCTACCTCCCGTTTGCTTACAATATATGTATAATTACAACGGATATTTTTGGATTATTTTTATTGAAATAGTTAAAGTGGTTATAGACTTACTACATTATGAAGAAGAAAATGAACTAATTATTCCCAGTGAGTAAAAGTGAGGATAAATTGCATCAAATTTAGGTGATGATCTACCTCTCATCCTTGTAAAATGAAGAATCATAAGCTATGAACCTTTTAACTGAATCTCTTCATGGAAAATGAATAGGGCATGGCAGAGTCAATCTGTTAATTTCAGCTATATTAACCAGCCATGAGAATTCCTGCACAGTCTCTCAGAGCCAATATAAATCAGGACAATGACCCTAATGAACAGATTGTCCACCAGTTAGTAGGATTCACTGAAGTGTAAAGGCAAAGATTGTATTTTGTGTGTTTGGAAAGTAATGGAAAGTAATAGTTTTTCCAATTTATCTCATTATCCCATTTGATAATGTATTTAAAGATATATTGAAAATTATCTTAGCAAATGTATAGATTATCTTACAGAAAAAAATACAAATATATTTCAATAATTATTAGTTAATGGTAAGCAAATCAAAAGCACAAAATCTGGCAAGAGATGAAAACTTACATACTAAGGCAACTTAAAAAAGTCTTTAGTATTATAAAATAACTTTGAAGAGAGAGTAAACAAAATTGAGAATAATTTTACTGTATGGCTGAGTGTGGTGACTCATGCCCATAATCTTAGCACTTTGGGACGTCAAGACAGAAGGACTGCTTGAACCCAGGAGTTTGAGACTAGCCTGGGCAGCATAGTCCCTGCCTCTACAAAAATGAAAATATTAATCAGACATGGTGGCACACACTTGTAGTCCTAGCTACTTGGGAGATTGAGTGGGAAGATCATTTGAGCCCAGGAGGTCAAGGCTGCAGTGACAGATGATTGTGTTACTGCACTCCAACATGGGCAATGGAACGAGATCTTGACTCAAAAAAATAATAATGATTTCATTGTAAAAATGAGTATATATTTGAGAGAAATTTTTCCATGGCCTTTTTGTCTAATTACCAAAAGGCATTGGTTTGGTAAATTGTTAATGGTGTGCTACAAATAACTTGTGTGAATGATAAGAACATAGCATTGAAAGAAATCAATCTCCAAACTATCATTTCTATTTCACGATAAGTTTAAAGGCCTACTTACACCTTCTAACTCTTGGTCTTAAAACTAAATTCTCATCATCTTTATCTTGGGGTATTACCCTACATTCACAACTGGCCCCTCATTTCTATTATTGGCTCCTTCAGTTTATTTTCCACACCGTAACAGCCTGTTTCTGGTTGAATATTCACAGCATGCTGTTCCATGGCTCAAGTTTTCCAAAGGTTCTCATTTCACTCAAAGAAAACCAAAGTCCTTCCAGTGGTCCTTGAGGATATACACAGTTTGGCTATTTCTGAATACATCTCCAGTTATACTCCTACCAGCTCTCTGCTCAAGTCACATTGGCCTCTTTGCTGGGTGAGAAACACAGCTCAGTCATCTCTCCCTGAAGTACTGTGCACTCTGTTTGTTCCTTAGATATTCTCTTTTCTATTTGGATTTCTACTGCACCAAAAATGTTTCGAGCTCTTACTCAAAACTACTGACTCTGTTAACTTTTTGAAGACCGTACTCCCGACCTACTATTACATTACTTATCCTGTTTATCAGCTTTATTTTCTGTGAAACTTATTACCAATTAATATATTTTGTTACACACACACACTCACACACACACACACACACACACACACGGACACAGTCTTTCTCATGTCTTTAAAACATAAATTTCATAAGGACAAGATTTGGACTGGGTGCAATAGCTTACTCGTGTAATCCCAGTACTTTGGGAGGCTAAGCTGGGCAGTTCAGTTGAGGTCAGGAGTTTGTGACCAGCATGGCCAACATGGTGAAACCCTGTCTCTATTCAAAAATACAAAAATTAGCCAAGCATGGTGGCACATGCCTGTAATCCCAGATACTCGGGAGGCTGAGGCAGGAGAATCTCTTGAACCAGGGAGATGGAGGTTGCAGTGAGCCAAGATGATGCCACTGTACTCCAGCTTGGACAACAGAGCAAGCTTCTGTCTCAGAAAAAATAAAATAAAAAAAAATAACAACAACAAGATTTGTCAGTCTGCTCTACTCACTGCTGTATCTCCAATGCACAGACTAAGACTTGTCAAATGTTAATATTTACTCTTGAGTATTGCTTTTGCTTGAAAAGGAGACATATTTTCTTAATTTGATTCAATAATTTGTATTTTAAGTGATTTGAAAGATCAATTTCAATCGTAACTACTGATAAATATTACGTTAGATAAATATAAGCACAAACTTTTGAAAAGACATAAAGACATCAAATCATGAACAGAGAGCAAGTCTTTTAACCACTCCTAATGAAATTTGTCAATACAAGGTAGGTGTGTGCAAAGTGAAATGTCGAGCATATGCCAAACCTTGGCATATGCCTTGTACATCCTTCCAAACAGTCAGTTTCACTCACAAATCTGAGAGCACACTGAAAATGGGCCAACGGTGATCAAGTTCCAATCATTCTAGAATGTTTTACTGTTCTATACTAAGGAAAATGCTTTGGAAATATTTGAGAGGCATTACTTTAACACATCATATGTTTTTTAAGGTTTAATTCAATTTACTTCAGCAAATATTTATTTTTTCACCTACTGTGGGGAAGAAACTCACTACTAAAATGACCAGATGAATTTTGTTACTTCACTTTCTTGAATAATGCTTGTTTTAAAAACATTGGTTGAATTTTTGTAAAGATTTTACAACAATGCCATGCACATATTAAACAACATAGTCTAATTCCATCTATCCATCCAATCTGTCTGCCTATCTATATTAGGTTTTCTATGTTTAAAATAAAGATGATTTTTTTTCCCCACAGTATTTTCTGTTCTGTGTAGAACTAAATCACAATCTTTTTTTTTTTTTTTTGAGACGGAGTTTTGCTCGTTACCCAGGCTGGAGTGCAATGGCGCGATCTCGGCTCACCGCAACCTCCGCCTCCTGGGTTCAGGCAATTCTCCTGCCTCAGCCTCCTGAGTAGCTGGGATTACAGGCGCATGCCGCCACGCCCAGCTAATTTTTTGTATTTTTAGTAGAGACGGGGTTTCACCATGTTGACCAGGATGGTCTCGATCTGTTGACCTCGTGATCCACCCGCCTCGGCCTCCCAAAGTGCTGGGATTACAGGTTTGAGCCACCGCGCCCGGCCCATAAATCACAATCTTTTATGGTTTACAATTTTTTTGTATGTAAAGAATAAGAGCATTTTCAAACATACTGGCTTTTCAGGATTATCATAACATTTGAAAAGCTCTAAGGTAGGTGAGATAATCAAAGTCCAGGGACCATAAATGTGTTACCTAGTGGGGTCTATCACCCTTAGGTTTGGCAGGCAAAAGAATCATCCCAGTTATGCTCAATAATGTGGACAAGTAGAAGTCATGGAATGGTAGAATTTAAATTGATTGGTCGGTGATTAATTTCTTTTATAGTAAATAGCATAATTTTGCTAATATGTGTATACATTTAAGAATAGTACCTTTCAAATATGTGGCTTTTTGGATACATTCAATTTACATGGAACATATAAGTTATTTCCCCATGGTCTATCTGATATATTAGTGTTTGATGTCAACATGGCAAATGTAGAATCTTCGTGCTATAATTTGGTCAAATATTGAACCAAAGGAAGTTCTTCCAGTTTGGCATAAAAGGTTGAGAATAGACAACAAAGACAAATTATTTGGGTTTGAAATTCCACTTTGTTACTAAGTAGCTGTATGACTTTAAGAAATATTTTAAACCACTGTGTGCATTGGTTTTCTGTCTGACAAATGAAATTAGTGTTTATATCCCTTAGGATTGCTGTGAGTTAATATCTGTAAGCATTTAGAGTGGTGTCTGGCTTGTACTGTGCTAATAACTAGACTTGGCATTCATGGATTTTTACATTTTAACAGCACCCAAATAACCAAAGAATGATCTTCTTGGCCTTTTATAATATTAATAATAATGGTATTATAGTATAATATAATAATAATTAATTGTATTATAATATAGTATATCTGTGCTTTGTATTAGGGTATAAATTAACACTAATTTTGCGGTGACTCTTGCTGATGAATGTCTCACTGAAGTATCATCATTCCTTCTTAGCTTTTTAATGAGGTCTTTGTTTTACACAGTGGCAAATGAAGGCAGGTAGAAGCTACAAATCCAAGCAAATCATTCTTTAGTGTGTATCTTAAATCCATTAACTTTCTTTTGACTTTATTCACATATCATGATAATTACATTTTAAAAGTTATTTGAATAACTATTGTTGAATATTTCTCATGCAAGAAATCATTGATTTATATAAATAGTAATTACTCTGTTGTCACATACTTGAATGTATTTGGAATTTTATTTACTTTCAAATAAACTATATAAATAGCGCCAATACATACATGTTTATGTTTCCAAATATTGCTTTTGTGGAGGCATGTTTGTAGAGACAGCCTGTGTGGGATTTTCTGTCTCATAAAAACATACAGTATAAAAAAGCGAATTTAAGGCATTATTTCATTGAATATTGAGAATAAATGTATTGTGACATTTCAAACTATACATTTGTATGTGTTTGATTTTTGAGGTATTTCTTAAATGTCATCCTGAAAGTATGGATCACATAAAGAGATTGCAAAGGAAGGGATTGAGTTTGAATACCGTAGTGGATTAAGGAAAAAATAAATGTAAGAACTAGATGAAATACTACAGGAGTAAAAAAGGAAGACATTTCATTAGGGGATGACGAGATTATGAAAGCAGTGGCAGACATGGCTTGAATTGGAAGAAAACAAAAATGAGGTATTTTTATGAGAAACTGCTGTATTTGTACACTGGGAGTTAAACTCTTCTCTTCATCAAATAATATATGTGATTACTCTTGGTCGGCTACAGAGTGTTAAGCATTATCAGTATTACCATAATAATTAATAACATAATTTATGGCTATTGATTTATCCATATTGGTTTTCTTTTCTTTATGCTGACAATTTTCTTAATCATATAATTTCTGAACTGTTCATAGTCTTCATAGATATGTATTCATCTGCCAAAGTGAGATAATAACATAGATCAATTTAGTGTAGCACCGACAAGGCATCAATATCTATCTATAAATTTGTTCAGGATGTTAAATGATTAAGAATTTTATTTATTTTGATCAATTTATGCTATTTTCATTCATATACTTAGCACCAAGTTGTAAGTGTATAATAGGAGATTTAAAAATAAGGACGCAGAGATTTAAAATTTAGAAATGTTATAACATTTCAAATATTAATTACTAATTATTAAATAAAAATTATAATATGTACATACTGGTAGCATGGTATTGTTGTCAATTCATATAACTTGTAAATTACTTCAGAAACATATGATCACACCAAGTTGCTGTTGTTTGAGCAACAGTCACACTTCGAAGTTACAAACTTTGTGAGCCAGATGTTGTAGTACTCACAATTTTGTTAGGCACAATGTTGACCCAACCTCATCTAGGCAGGCCATTTAATGAAGATCACAGCGTGTGAATAGACATGTCAGGTTGAAAAAAGCATTATCCTGAAATGAGGTCAACATGGGTTGATTCTCGCAGCTGTAAGGGCAGCTGAGCCCTCTCCAAATCCAAAGCTAAGTCCGACTCTATAGCAGAGCTTCCCAGCCTGCTAAAAAAAGAACAGCTGAAGGAATAACAGGGCCATTTCCCTCTTTAGCAACTACTTGAGAAGAGGGACAGCATACTAGGAGTAATGAAAATTACAGATAAATTAAAAAAAATAAACTTTCAAGTTGTCTTATGTGTAATTTTCTGTATACTACATTATGCTCGTGGCAGACAGAAATTACAATTGTTGAACACAAATCTCTAATATTTTAAAGGATGTTTTAGTTTTTTAATATCATATATAACTGAAAAATGTTTAGTATCCTGAATGTTGAAGAACTCTCGCAAAACAATTTGTGTGACACGTGCATTTGACCGTCGAACAAGCACCAACCTACCAAGCTATCAAAAATCCATGTATAACTTTTGACTCACCCAGAAGTTAACTACTAATAGCCTACTGTTGGTTTGAAGCTTTATTAATAACATAAACACTTGATTGTATGTTGCATATATTATATAGTGTATTCTTACAATAAAATAAGCTAAAAGAAAATGTTCTTAAGAATATAATGAAGAGAACGTGTATTTACTATTCATTAAGTACAAGTTGATTATCAAAATATTCATCCTTGTTGTCTTTATGTGGAGTAGGCTGAGGAGGAGGAGGAATAGGAGGAGTTGGTCTTGCTGTCTCAGCGGTTGTAGAGGCAGAAGAAAATCTGCATAATTGGACACATGCAGTTCAAACCCATGTTGTTATTCAAGGGACAAATGTATTTTCTCCCAATACGTGACTGTCTTTTAAATCTTTATGGGTCCTTTGATGAACATAATTTTCAATTTTGATATAGTTAAACATTATTTTTATGGTTAGTGCTATTTGTGTCTTTTAAAGAAATATCAATAACTAGAAAAATATTTTCCTCCAATGTTATCTTTTTAAGGAAGACTGCCACAGTTTGACTGTGTATCCTCTCCAAACTCATGTGGAAATTTAATTGCCCTTATAGCAGTAGTAAGAGGTAAGACTTAAGGGGTGATTAGGCCATGATATGACACAGCAAGAAGGACCTTGCAAGACACTGGCCCCTCACATCTTAGGTTTCTCAGCCTCTAGAATTGTGAGCAAATACTTTTCAGTTCATTATAAATTACCCAGTCTTAGGTATGTAGCTATAGTAGCAAAAATAGACTAAAGCAAAGACACATAACAGCTAATAAATTGTAGCATTATAGACATGTTTTATTTTTAAAAACTTCCATTTAACACACCTAGTTCAAATCACCTGCATATAATTATTTATGGTAACCTGAATCTGTGAAAATAGCAAATCAACTCTTGTATTCACTATATCCTAGAATCAATTCTCTCAAACACACACTATTCCCATGTATTTTCGGTGTCTTAACAATGGATATTGGTAGGTTGAATTTTCTGATAACTAGAAAGAAACTACATGGTCTTTTCTGGTACACCAGCATGTATATCCGAGTGAAGGTTAAGGTTAACTTAATTTCTCACTTCAGCTGAAAATCAGTTCTTCTACCCTTTTGTCATAATCCTATCAACTACATAGAGAAGCTGTTCTATTTGAGAGTTATATTTGAATTTGCACAGGGAATTAAATTTTAGCCTTCAGAAACTGAAAGGTTTTATAGGATGACAGGACCTTTTTGTCTGTATTTACTGTAGTAAGTAGTGACCCTGGAGTACTAAAGGGGTTTTCATAAGGGGCCTTTGGTAAGAATAAAGGGCAGTTGGAGGAGGAATTCCAGAGCACATGGTCTTTCTGCTGCTGGGGGATAGTGTACAAAAAGCACTGCTAAACTCTCAGAGATAGAAACAACTCTATTTTTAACAAATAATTGAAATTTATGTATTGGCAATAAAATAATCATTTAAATCTCTCCAGTAGTTTTTGTTAACCTCTCAGAGATTTTGTCCAATGAAGACCAAATACTTTATTTTTTAAGTTATAAAATATTTAGTGTACAAGTGCAATAAGAGAACATGAGCTTGCCGTCTTCCTGAGTTAGCATTTAAAATTAGTTTATTTGCTGAAATTCAATTAATTAACAAAGTTAATTGGGACCAGGTGTGGCGGCTCACACCTCATCCCAGCACTTTGGGAAGCTGAGGCCAGTGGATCACCAGGTCAGAAGTTTGAGACCAGCCTGGACAACATAGTGAAACCCCATCTCTACTAAAAATACAAAAAAAAAAAAAATAGCAGGTCATGGAGGCGAGGGCCTGCAATCCCAGCTAACTGGGAGGCTGAGACAGGAGAATTACTTGAATTGGGGAGGGTGGAGGTTGCAGTGAGCCGAGGTCACCCCACTGCACTCCAGCCTGAGTGACAGTGAGAGACTTCATCTAAAAAAAAAAAAGGTCAGTTGGATGGCAAGGAATCTTTATAGAATTCAATTAGATGAAAAGACAAGATTCTCCTTTGTTTATTGAGGCTCGAATTCTGAAATTTTCTTCCAAGTTCAGTGAGCAGAGCATGGTAGATGGGGACACAGGGAGGTAAGAACAAAAGGGCATGGATAAGAGATTGTAAACCTAGCCTGAGCCTCGTCCCCACGATCAATGGTATCTTTGATTTTGGAAGTGCTATAGAGGCTGCTCAGCTAATTGTTTACACATTCTCCTCATAACTTGTTCAGTTTTGGGCTTTTCTTTATTCATACACATTACTATATTCTTAACATTTCCATTCGACGGAGAAACCCTTTCTCTCAATAGTGCGCTTCTGGATGATGGTGTCCTTTTTCTTCACTTCTGCTTTTACTTACTTGAGGTGGCCTTTTTGCTGCTAGTTTTGCCCTTTTCCTTACTCTTAGAACTATCACTATTAGAAATTTAAAGAGTTTCTTATGGTTAGGAAACTTTCAATTTTCAGTCCGGAATAGAACATAAATGCACTTTCTTTTAAATGCTAACAGTTTTCTAGGTTATGCTGCCAAACAAAGGCACTGATCTCAATATATTGTCTTAGAGCAGCTGATCAAAATCAACACTCAGAAATCAACTTCTTATCTTCATTCTAAAAAATCCAAGTTATGAGGACTCCCTCACAATTGTTTCATGTTGCTTTCATCAGTTCAAGATGATATAAAAATATCATACCATGGGTGGCTTGTTAATTAAATAAAAATAAATTTGTTTGTTATTGTTTGGGAGGTTGGAAAATTCAAGATGAAGTCAAGGGTAGACCAGAGTCTGGTGATAGTCAATTTCCCGGTTCATAGTCAGCTTCTTGCCTTTTCTTCACAGCAGGTTTATAAGTAAAGGCAGATTGTTTTAACAAATCATAAAACTTAAAATTTTCTTAAAGCAATGCTTTACTAATATTATCAATGAGTCAAATATATTAACTAGCTTTTAGATTATTGAATATCACAAGCTTTAAGATAAAAAGTTAATAGTTTATTTTAAATACCCGTTGATGACAGTTTTAGTATTTATCAAATTCCTAACAATCCTAATTTCTGTATATTGCACACTTCAAATGATTTCTGTCCCATTTCTTATTTTCTCTCTTATTCCAAAGAGAGACTACCCAGGGACTGTTTTCTGCATTATTACTTCACTTTTCAGGCATTTTCACACCAGTCAACCTAAACCTATTTCATATAATTTAATATTCTATAATGTTGGTCTATTTTCAGGTCTAATCTTCATATTCTTAACTACTTTTGACTGTAGACTGTGCCTCTGTACATGTGTGAGTGTGTTGAGACAGCAGTTGCCTCCATTGCAAGGATGTGTGGCCAAAGAGACTGCAGTATGGTAATCTTCATGGGGACCCATCACCCTACCCTATTACCCTGCTTTTTACTGTATCTTAGCTGACTGAAACTATTTTATTTTCCTGTGCTGCATTGCTTGAAATGCTCCGTCCTATTCCTTAGAGAGAAGATCTATCTTTGGGTCATATCCTTCCCCCAACCCCAGCAAATTTTCTTTAATATCCCTCTTATTCAGTTTACCACGTAGTGATTACTTAGATAACCTTTGTCACACATTCTTTCTAAAGTGTTATATTAAAATGTAAAAAAAAATTCAATTGACAATTTGAAGAACGAAAATTATAAAGATGGTAATCAAATTTACCTTCATTTGAAAATTTCTGCTCCTTTGATTTTAGTGATTTATTGTATGTGTGTGAGAGAGAGCAAGATAGTTGCACATGTATGTTGAAATCTGTGTGTGTGTATGCAGAAAGAGTTACGTTTATAACAGAAGCAGTTATATATTTTAAGATATTCAAACCTATAAGTATATGTGTGAACACATGACCAATCTACGCATAAACATATTTTATAATTACTTAATCATTTGTAATGTTAATATCTCTTCATATCAGTAATTTTTAGAAAATAATTTTGCAGTAATAGAATCATACTCTATCATATAAATAGAATATATTATTAATATTATAAGACTAACATTTTTTATGCCCACTGAACAGTAACATATGAATACACCAAAACCACAGGGTTTGAGCAGAGAAAGAGTTTGAAGATGGTGGCCCAGTGGAGAGATGGGAGAATACCCTCAAATCAGTCTCCTCTAGGAGTTCTGGGCTGGGATTTGTTTTTTATTTTATATTTATTTATTATACTTTAAGTTCTGAGGTACATGTGCAGAATGTGCAGGTCTGTTATATAAGTATACACAGGCCATGATGGTTTGCTTCATCCACTACCCCATCATCTACATGAGGTAGGGTTTTTAAGGGGATTGTGGAAGATGAAGAGCCAGGAAGTTACGGTTGTTGACAGGTCCATGATTTTACCAGGAATAAAATCATCAGGATGTAGAAACTGTATAATTTGGTGAGTCAGGTCCTCCTGGGTTCAGATCCTTCAGACCAACTAGTGTCAGTGGTTTCACAGGAAACAATACCTTCAATGGAAAAATCATTTCACAGTGTTTAAGTTGTTATCCCTAGAGTGGTAAAAGAAAGCCATAATCTTATGATAGTGATTCTAGGGCAATAGGTGAATATCCACGAGGAAGTGGGTCAGAGAGCAAGCTGACATAATGATTAATGCTCAGTGTACTGCCAGCTTGGTTTATTTTTGCTTTTCCTCCTCCTTGGTTCCATGATGAATTTTATAAAGTTTTTAGGGATAGTTTCATCAACAGTTTCATGTTATTTATAATTCACACTGCCTCCTATTAGTAATATACATTCCTTATAATGAAAAGTTCAAGTGTCATATCAAAATTGGAATAACTGCATCAAAAGTTATACCCATTAATAAATCTATACTTTCCTAAGTTTCACAAATTGCTTTTCAGAAAGCTGTACAATTTGAAATTTTTTGCAGTAGTATAACTTTGTTTTAAATCATCTTTTATGATGATAAAGAAAACATGTATCTGGATATGTGCATATAAACAGGTACATGCATACACAGAGAGATAGAGGGGGGAGGGTTTGTAGCTAAATGGCTTTAAAATTGTTTTCTTAGTTATTATTCTTGAGTTGTAATATCTCCTATACTTTTAATTTCTATACATTTCTAAATGAGGGTTTTCAGCATTTCCAACGTTTTATTATATATGTTGTTGTCAAATACATCAACTTTTACTAAAAATTTCTTCCCAAATCCAAAAGTATTCATTTTATAGCTCCATTGTTGTGATTTTAGCTTCCTCATTTAACTCTTTAATCTTTCTGTAATTTATCATGGTACATATAGAGTAAGGATCAAATTTGATTTCTTAAAAGCAATCAGTTTGCTTATCGGAAAAAGCTCTAAACCTTTCCCAATGGTTTATAAAGCTCCCTTATAAAGTGCACATGGCCACATGAACACACTTAGTCCCACACACGTATTCATTCACATGTACAATAGGGTCACCTTTAAGTTTATGTATTTATTGCCTATTTATTGGGTTTTAAAAATGAATTTTTAAAACATGATATGATATGTAAGGCCTTAGATTTATGGTCCTTTTAAATAAATTATGAGGCTATTTTTCATATTTATTTTTTCAGATAAAAATTAAAAGCATTACTTCAAGTTGAAAACACTCAGTTGTTATTTTCTTTAAGCTTGCACAAATCTTATAAATTAACTTTCAAAGAATTGACATTTATGGAATAATTACCCTTCCCATGTAGGCATAAAGCTCTGAGGAATTATATAACACACTAAGGAATGTAATAATTGAAAGAGTTTTCCATCTTATGGGACATAGAGGAAATAAATATTCCTTCTGTCCTGAAATCAAATTAAAAATGGTTGAATCATTTGTACCACTCCTTTGACTTGCACCCTAAGTTATCAGCCAGTTTTCTCTTTCTGTGGACTCAGGCTGTGTCTAAGGCAAAGAAAGCTCGTAAAGCTCCAGGATGGATACTTGTCTAAGCAAAGCTATTTTTTTGGTAATAATTCCATTAAATATAATAAGACAAAATATTTCTTCTATTGGTCACATTCTTTTGTAAAAATTGTGCCTTCCTCTTTTCTAATACTGACGGCTTTTGCTAAAACAGAAAACATATCACAGTATTTATTGATTGGCTTTGATGAAATGAGTTTTAGTATATTCAAATTTTAAATCTTAGCTTTAGAACTGTGGAAAAAATGTTGAATAAGAGTTTTCAAGAACCTCAGTGGAATGATTTGGTGGGTGAGGATATGAAATAACTTATTTTACTGGATTGAGTGCTTTTGCAGACTCTATGAGGAGGTCAGAGAAGTTGCACTCTCCTGTTTCTATATGCCGGAGGTACGTCCTGGACCCCTTCCATTTTCTTAGGTATTATGCCAGGCCTGGGATTCCCACTTATGAAGCTAATTTATTATATTATCCCTCCAAAATCAGGGAATCCACAGTTTCAGAGCTCAGGGTTCACGTGCCTTGCTAAAACCTAGGTGAATTGCACAGAATGTACTGTCAACAATTTGGAATTTAATGAATAAAAAAATGAGTGCAGAAACATGGAAATGGAATGTATTTATCTGCTGAAAGAGAGGACATGAGAAAGTATTTATGAATTATATGTTGACATAGATAGGAAGGTGGATAGGTTTGTATTACTTTGAATGTTGAGTAAAATACAATAGAAAAATCAAGGTCCAGTGCAGTGGCTCTTGCTTATAATCCCAACACTTTGGGAGGCCTAGGTGGGCAGATGACTTGAGGTCAGGAGTTTGAGACTAGCTGGTCCAACATGGTGAGAAACCCCTGTCTACTAAGAAAACAAAAATTATCCGGGCATGGTGGCAGGAGCCAATAATTCCAGCCACGCGGGAGGCTGAGGCAGTAAAATCGCTCGAACCAGGGAGGTGAAGGTTTCAGTGAGCCAAGATTACGCCACTGCACTCCAGCCTGGGCAAGAAGAGCCAGACTGTGTCTCAAGGGGTGGGGGTGGGGAAACGTGGAAAGAAAATGTAAAGAAAAGAAAGAAAAAGCAAGTACATTTGTCTTTTAACCAACTGTGATTGGTTGTCCGGAATTGGCCTCATTATATGAACCAGAAATATCTAAGGGTTAGGCATTAAGCAGTTAACAGGTAGGTTCCTGTTTACATTAAGTGGTGTAGATGAGTTCTTGTGGTTTAATTTTTTACTGTATGTTAAAATCTGTCTCATTATAAGGAAGAGACAACTAAATTAAATGCTACCACAGAAAAAATATATATACTGTAACGCTTGAGTTAGGTAAATAATGCTAATTACAGGGATTTATGTAGAGTGCTTATCAACTTCCTGATCATCACGCAATAAATAATGGCTTTTTATATCAACAAAAATAAAAAAATTTTAGTAGGTTTGGATAAGTTGACATTTCTAATTTTTCTCCTGATATATCTTTTAATATAAAAATTCTGGAAGCAATGGATTCAAACCAAAAATACCTTTGTTTCAGGAGTTTAATGGAAGTCAGCTAAAAGACTTCTACCATTTAATAAAAATAAATGGTTGAGGTTCGTGGGTTTATACCAAGAAACTTGTACACAGATCACTCAGAATCTTAATGACATCTATACACTACTTATTAACATTGTATTTTTAAATAATATTTTTGAGGCTTATGTATTATGGTCTTACATGGAATTTAATCTTGGAATTTTAACTTTTGCTTAAAGATTTTAATTACAAGCAGAAATATTTTCTACATTATCAAGAATTTATTCTTGTATAAACCCTATGGTTTGACAGCACCCTTGGCAATAATACATTTGTAATTGTAAATATTACCACAGTACTACTAAATGTTGTTATGTATGGGGAAATAGAAATAGTTTGAAGAAAATAGTCATATCTATCTATCTATCTATCTATCTATATATATATATGACTCAAAAGAATACAATTTATTGATCATCCACCTGATAAAGAAATGGAAATTCAAGTAAGCTCAGTCTCATTTGTAAATTTGAAATGGTTACACATAATGCTGGTTCAATTGTTATTCTTTATGTAACATGGTGATGTTATTACATGTCATATTCAATTATAACAGTATGAAACTTGTAATTAGTGTGAGCCCATCATTAACAAAACCAGTAATACATGTTTGCATTTCTGTGAGTTTGTAAATCTCTGGTCAATGTTAAACAAGACTTACAGAAATATCTAAGAAGCTTTGTAGACTGAATTTATAACAAACTTACAAGTAGTTTATTTGTTGAGATTCATGACTGAGCAAATAGGAATTTGCCAGATAACATTTGAGGCAGACCTTAAAATTTAGTAAAAAGTTTCTAAAGGGCAGGAGATAAAAGGCTTCTTGGGCATCAGAAACTTCATGAACTGGGATGTGGAAGCAGGAAAGAATTCATTGAAAACTAACTAGTACATCTTAGCTATACTAATGAAAAATTGGTATATTCGAAGCTATTAGGCTGAGGACAGACCAATAACATAGAATTTGTCATTTACTTGGAAAAAAAATGGACCCACAGGATTTTATGCCCTTAGACAATTAACCTTTGTGTGTTTAATGCATATATACCATCCAAATACCCTCATCTCCCCAAAATGAAAACGGTTATGTGTTAAAACATAAAGACTATAACAGTTCTTCTTTTTTTGAGACGGAGTTTCACTCTTGTTACCCAGACTGGAGTGGAATGGCGCGATCTCAGCTCACCGCAACCTCCGCCTCCTGGGTTCAGGCAATTCTCCTGCCTCAGCCTCCCGAATAACTGGGATTACAGGCACGCGCCACCATGCCCAGCTAAGTTTTTGTATTTTTAGTAGAAACGGGGTTTCACCATGTTGACCAGGATGGTCTCGATCTCTCGACCTCGTGATCCACCCGCCTCGGCCTCCCAAAGTGCTGGGATTACAGGCGTGAGCCACCGCACCTGGCCTTTTTTTTTTTTCACTTCTGTTTTTACACTTAACTATTTCACCTAAATTTTATGGCAATCTATATTCACATGATAGCACAGAAGTCATTCAAAAAAATGTTGATTGAGATGTAACCCACATATAATACTATTTACCCAATTAAAGTGTACAGTCCATATGCTTTTAGCATGTTCAGAGTTAGGTAACATCAATGCAATCAATTTTAGAACATCTTAATCAAAAAAAACAAAAAAAAAACAAAAAAAAAATTCAGATCCATTAGTAGTAAGTCTTAATTTCCTACACTTTTTATTCTCCCCCTACCCAATCACCCCTGGCAATTGTTTCCATATATATTTTAAATGTACAGAAAATAATTAATTTTATATGTTGTTGAAAACTTTGCTATCAACTACAGCACTTAAAATGAACACCAATAACCTCGTGTATTATCTTTGAACAAATTGCTGCTCTGAAATGAATATGAACAAAATTCATCTTGCCTTTGGATTTTCCTTGCTGTCTCTGCTTATTTTCATATACTTTTCATGTGTAATATTGAGATGGCTATGTGAAGGTGAGCTAGGTTATGATTAAACAGAATAAAATAGGTAACTCACAGATACTGTGAAGTATAATAAAGTGTTTAATTTCTTCCTGAGGTTGTCCTTTTCAAAGATTTTAAGTAAATGAAGTTACAGACAATATGAAGCTATAATTCATATTTTCTGCCTCTGAGAGGCCTTATAGAGAATTGTGAGAAATGTCTGGTTAAATGTTTGCTCCTGTTTGGGCCCATTTTTAACTGTATCCCTTTCCCTCAATCAGCTGTCAGGCATCGATCTATTTTCAAAGTTGAAAACACCTAAATAGCAATCTTGTCACGGGAAGACCTGAGTTCTTTGAATTCCAGTATTTAAAGGCAATGTTTCCTCCAATTCCTAATAGAGAGTGTGTTAGGCAGACATCTCCTGAGACTTGCTCAGAAGGCAATCAGGCATGTCTTGATTTGTGTAGGCAAATCTCTGCAATTGCTGTATTTCTTTTAGAATAAGAGAATGTGCCCCAGATGAATAGACACATTAGGATTTGCCCTTATTTGGAGTTTGTCTTTCTCATGTTTAAACATGATGCTATTTATACATTATTATTTTTGTAGAAGAATAAATACAACGTTAAATATTTATTTCCATTTTAAATTAAAATCTTGCTTTCAAGCTTGGTAAGAACATGTGAGATATCTTTTCAACGAAACATTTTATATAGAGCAGTCAAGAAATGTTTTGAATATTAAAAGTAGTATTCTTTCACATATATAGAAAATGTGTGTGTGTGTGTGTGTGTGTATTTCACCCTGGTTTGGAGTATGACATTGAATAGAAAGTGTTTAAAATAACCCCCAAATTTAAAAGTCAATAGCTACATGATCAAGGACTCCAGTATAAGGGAATTTTAAGTTATTTTTTATGTTAAATATAATTAATCATGAATGTAATAAGCTATGTCTCCAATTTCACACATTTATGGCTAGCTTATATAATAAAATCTCTTGAATTAC
This sequence comes from Leontopithecus rosalia, assembly GCA_028533165.1. Classification (NCBI taxonomy): domain Eukaryota; kingdom Metazoa; phylum Chordata; class Mammalia; order Primates; family Cebidae; genus Leontopithecus; species Leontopithecus rosalia. Next base: position 8,335,643 of record CM052665.1, on the reverse strand, counting down.
ATTTAGCTCTGCAAGTAAGAAAAACGCATGCGGAAAACAAAACAGATGTTAAAACTCTCCCCTCTGTGAGACGAGATTACTTCCACTAAGTTTAGAAAGCAAAATAAACCTTATTGTTTAGATAAACCTAAATATATTCACAGATCTTTAAGGAGTAGTACTTCAATGAATGGTCTAAGAAAAATTTTAAGAACTTGAGCATGCACTTAAAAACAAGGTCCCAATCTATTTTAAAAATTGCTTCTAATGTTATTCTGCTTTAGGCTACACTTAAAAGAATTTGCAAGAGGGAAACAAATGCTTTTTTATATGATGTAATATGTGCTTAAGGGTATATAGTTTTAATAGATATTTTTTCATAGTGACATGCACTTTGATAGTTTAAAAACATTAAAATAGTAGAGAATCCTTTCGCTTTGGCATGTCTTAGCAGATGAATAAATGTGTTGAGTGTGTGATAAATGTCCCTGAAGACACAGAGTTTATATATACTGAAGAAGTTATGATTTGAAAACAAATGTGGGCAAAGGTCTGTAGAATGTCCAAGTTTCATTTCGAATTGGTTACTATTTTTCTCAGAAAGCAAGTGATAGAGTATTTGCCTCTTAGGAAAATTGAATTACTAACCGGTAATTATAGTTCTCTGAATCTAATATTCTCAGTGGATTTGTATCAACTATCTTGGGGCATTTTGGTATATGAGGGATAGTAATGTAGCTACATTATAAAATAAAGAAAATTAAGTTCTGATAGATTGTATCTTAAAACCATATAGTATCATTCTATAAAGCCACTTTATTTTTTTTTTCTTCCCAACGGTTTTGTCAAGAAAATTCTATTAACCAAACATACAGTTCTTTAAAGCACAGGAAGTTTAAAATACAAGCTCAAGATTATAAAGACATAAATCAAGGTAGAAATAACATATGCAGGCCTGATAACTGTACAGATCCACTTTGTTATATATAGTCGTCTTTTGCTAAATTGTGTAGAAAAGCAATATATATAGAATGTGCTAATCTTTAGAAGATTTTAAACATCCCTCATCCCTACTATCCCATGTGCTATAATATTTTTTGAAACATGAATTCAGTATGCCATGATATGTACTAAGCTGTGGATTGCTTATTAAAATATCTATTTGAAACCTTGGATACAACACGGAAATTCAATTATTTTATAATGAGATTTTAGAAAGCATGTTACATGAGAATCTAGATTATATAATAAAAAATACCGAGACATAATTATTCTATTCACAGTTACATGAACAATAAGAAACACCCATTTGAGACTTCATAAACAATAAAATACATTGCATTAAAAATTTCAGAAGTATAATATAGCTAAAGAAGAACTAGTGTCTTCTGGGAAATAGACACCAATCATAATTAGACCTCATAAAATGTTGATTTGGGGAAAGTATTACAATAATATTTAGAAAGCTTAAACTCTTCTAAATTCCAACGTTTGCCAGATCAGAAGATCCACTTTTTCTCTACTTACATCAATAAGTTTAAATGCTGTTTCCAGAAAATATATGCTCTCTCATCAATAGAGAGGTAAGAATACTGGAGAGTGTCATTTTAAGTACTTGGATGATAAAACTTTCAATCATGCCAAGGGATTTTATCATCATTATTTCCTGCCATCATTCTCAGCAAACTGACACAAGAACAGAAAATTAAACACCGCATGTTCTCACTCATAGGCGGGTGTTGAACAATGAGAACACGTGGACACAGAGAGGAGAGAATTACACACTGGGGTCCGCTGCGGGTGACTAGGGGAGGGATCGTTGAGGGGGAGGGGAGGGATAATGTGGGGTGAAATTTCAGGTATAGCTGTTGGGGGAATGGAGGCAGCAATCCACCTTGCCATGAATGTACCTATGCAACAATCTTGCATGATCTGCACATGTATCCCAGAATCTATATAGTACGATACAAAATAAATAAATAAATACCAAAAAACTATTCAATTTATTTATGTTATGTATAATAAAATTAAAATACATTTATGTATATGCTCATCTGAAAACAAATGTTCAACCAAGAAAAATCTAGCAACACAATATCCAAAGGCATATTTTATTGCTGCTGGGGCATATGCCCTAACTCTTTTTTGTATTAAGAAATAGAGATTGCATGATAAGAAATATTTGTTTCCTAAAGGCTTTGTCAATATATTTGGGACTCTGAATTAATTTTCATTTCAGCTGAATACTTTGGTTTCTTATTTTAAGTAGTGTATACTTGCAAAAGATTCTAGTATCAAAGGGTGACTCCTGGGGAAAAGGTTTGAAGGAGATATAAGCGGTTTCCCCAATCGTGCAGTAAGTGGAAAAAATCCCATATAAATTTGAGTTCATATGCTCAGGTCTAAATTCCATTTAGAAGATAAGAAATATTTTATTATGTATCAACAAAGATGATTATTTTTAGAGTGCTTTTATCTTTTAAAGAGAAATACATAAGAAAATGGGGAAAGAATATAAAACCAACAATTTATAGATCCCTAATTTTATTAATAATATATTTTATGGTAATAATAAAAGGAGGAAACATTTGAAAGCAACTTGAGTGCCAAATGTTTTGTGAGAACTCTTTCATTTCAAGTTTACAGGAGCTTTGCATAGAGAGCTGTCTTCCTCATAAACCAGCATGAAGAACTGAATTCAAACACAAATCAGTTTAATCCAAAATGCATACCCTCAAGCAGTGTGTGATGCTTTCTCCATTGATTTTATTTAACAATTAAACCACTTTCAATCCATTTCCAAATTTTAGTTTGTATTCAATACTGTTCAGTATCTTTCTTTCAAAGAAAACTTTCTATTACAAAAGTAGCTTATGCTAATTGCAAGGTATATCAAAAGTAAAAAGTAAATCAGAGGGAATGTATAAAATTACTTCCAGTCATATTACGCTAAAATGCATTCACTCATTAACTACACATTCCTTGGGTTTTTTTCTTTTTTTGCATATGTTCGGTATATATAGGTCCACATTACCTTGCCCCAAATAACTGTTAGACTCCCTGCGTGCTAGAGCTTCGGGTCTAAACAGTGAAAGGGACTAAGATCAAATGGTACCTACTATTATATAGAAAGTGATAATGTTAACCATAAACTTATTTATTTATTTGTTTATTTATTTAAGATGGCGTATCCCTGTTTCCCAGGCTAGAGTGCAGTGGTTTGATCTGGGCTCACAGCAATTTCCACCTCCTGCAATCTGGTGATTCTCCTGTCTCAGCCTCTCTTGAGTAGCTGCAATTACAGGCTGTCATCACCATGCCTGGCTAATTTTGTGTTGTTGTAGAGTTGGAGTTTCACCATGTTTGCCAGACTGGTCTCAAACTCCTGACTTCAAGTGGTCTGCCCACTCAGCATCTCAAAGTCTTGGGATTGCAGGCATGAGCCACCATGCTTGTCCCCTTAACCATAAACTTTATAACTTCATTTTTTGTGAAAACATAATATACATAATTGACCAGGTTGTGAGTGTTCACATTACTGATAATACCTGTGGGGTATTCCAGTAAATGTTTGTAATAGTTATTTAACACTTAGTTTCCCTAACTTGTCACCATTTATAGAATACTTAAAGAAACATAATTCAGACATTAAAACACATATTGTTGTATAAGCCAAGACATAACCATACTGATTATATTTGGTATCCTTTAAAACCGTTTCTTTTGTCTACATTTTATTTAATCTGTCTATTTGCCATGGTGATACTTATGCCTAAGCCAATATATTCTGTCTTCACTAATTCAACTATAGTTTGAGAGCTCTATAGAAATATAGATTCTGATGTAAAACTTAATAGATAATCTCACATTCATTTTCAATGCAATCTAGATTTCTTTTTTGTGTGAAAATCATAGTTAACATTTTATTGCATTGCTTATTCTAATATTAGCTACAGAAAGACAAAGTTCGTATTTGTCTGCTTTTGGCATAAATCAGACATTTAATATATATTTGAATAGCAGATAAATACAAGTGTTTTTGAATGTCTTTACTAATGGTTAGTAAAGTTTTATTTATTTATTTGAGATGGAGTTTAATGTTTCACTCTTGTTGTCCACGCTAGAGTGCAATGGCATGATCTCTGCTCACTGCAATCTCTGCCTCCTAGGTTCAGGAGATTCCCTTGCCTCAGTCTCAGGAGTAGCTGGGATTGCAGGCCCCCACTGCCAAGTCCAGCTATTTTTCTATTTTTTTTTTTTAAATTTTGGTAGACACAAGGTTTCATCATGTTGGCCAGGCTGGTCTCGAACTCCTGAACTCAAGTGATCCATCCACCTTGGCCTCCCAAAGTGTTGAGATTATACTCATGAGCCCTGGCATCTGGCCAATATTTAGTAAAGTTTTGTTGTACTTAGTTTGTTTCTTTCAAACTTGAGTCAATAGATCCCATGCTTATTTGCATGATTGCACCTTTTAAAGAGTCCCCTTCTCATTTTAATCCTTCTAGTAGATTAAGTATATTATCTATAACACAATTTTTGTACAGCCAATACAAAAATTACTTTAGAAGGAAGCAACCTCTTGGCTGGATGTGGTGGCTCATACTTGTAATCCCAGCACTTTGGGAGGCCATACCGGGTGGATCGTCTGAGGTCTGGAGTTTCAGACTAGCCTGGACAACACGGAGAAACCCAGTCTCGACTAAAATACAAAAATCTGCTGGGTGTGGTGGCACAGTCCTGTAATCCCAGATGTTCAGGAGGCTGAGGCAGGAGAATCCCCTGAATCTTGGAGATGGAGGTTGCAGTGAGCCGAGATCGAGCCACTACGCTCCACCCCGGGAGACAGAGTGAGACTCTGAAAACAAATCAAACAAACAAAAAAAAAGGAAGCAATCTCCTTTTTCTCTTCATAAGAAATTATATGATAATTTCTCTGTAGGAAGCCAAATGCCTCAATATTCATATTTTTAAAATGAAAACCACCAACAGAATTTAAAAATAAGATTGCTAAACACATATAATGATCTTTCAATGATTTTCAATATACTGAGAAAACAGCTCATAAGAACAGACCATGATACCACTATTTTAATGTGAAAACTTTTTGTGACAGAATTATTCATTCACATAAACTGTTGAGCAAATTATTTATTCCTTTGCCACAGAGAAATCAAAAGATGTGTTTTCTCCTGTGCTAATAGTATGATATGATTGTCACAAACTAAAAACCCTCAATAGAAAAATGGCCCTACTATTAAGCTACTGTTGGAAATAGCAGCTTGACATTAACTCCTTTGAAAATAAAGCCACAACCTTTTGCTCACTATCTTCTGCTATTTAATTGGCATCTATCCAACATCTCCATGCATGCATCAAATTATTTATTTACCTAGAAATACATTGTGTGGTGAATTTAGAGTAAGTTCAGCAGCAGAAAATTAGATGTATTTTAGGTAAAAGGTAGTGTTTTTAATAATGAATATGATGCTATATTGGTTACATTTTTTTCTAACTGTTTTATTTTATTTTATTTTTGAAACACAGTTGTGCTCTGTCTCCCAGGCTGGAGTGCAATGGCACGACCTTGGCCCACTGCAACCCCATTTCCCAGGTTCAAGGGATTCTCCCGCCTCACCCTCTTGAGTAACTGGGATTACAGATGCCTGCCACCTATGCCTAGCTAATTTTTGCAATTTTTGTAGAGATGGGGTTTCACCATTTTAGCCAGGCTGGTCTCAAACTGCCATCCTCAGGTGGTCCGCTTGTCTCCATCTCCCAAAGTTCTGGAATTAAAAGCATGGCCACTGCGCCGGCCTGTTTTTAGCATTTTCGAAATAAAACTCGTCATGCCCTTTCTCTGCAGTGCTGAACTTTGGAGCTTTTTATATTGGTTTGTCTTCTGACCCAGATGGACTTTCAGAGGAAAACAATTCTTGGCTCAGACAGCTCTCACTAAGCCCATTTACCTGAATAATTGGTTGTTAGAGTCTTAGTTAAGTTTCTATATAGAACATAGTTGACCTTTAATACCATGTCACCTTTGTAGGCCACAAGATGTATAAACCTGTTTTGCTTGATAAACAATAATCAGCACTATACTCAAGTATCAACAGCCTGGAGCTTTTTCCAGTTAACTCATTTCTTTAGATCATCACAATTCTTTAACTGAAGCAAGACAAAGAGAAATGGAGCAGTAGCCTTAGGTGACAAGATTTGGTCCCTGAAACAACTGTTTTCATTTTTAATTGAATTTTGCAAATGTACATGAGGCATAAAAAAGTTATTTTTTTCTAAACTCAATAACCCGAAGTTATTCACAAATGCTATCTTTCAAACAGAATTATGTCATCATATGTGGTATCCGTTGAATAGTTTGCTTATTTCTCTATAGACATGTTAGGTGACTTACACACTAGAAATCTGGACTTCGATATGCACTCTAGGTCGTAAACAATAAACTGGCCAATATCATTAAAAGGGACCAACTTTTAGTTCTATTAAATTGAAAAAATCATTGTTCTTCATATGTGTTATATTTGTAAAAGCTCTCGTTAATTATTACAGCATGATAAAATGACGTGTTATTCTTAGGAATGGAATAATGCATTTTTAAATGCATGTATGCAGTCAAAAGATATTTTCACATTTAAAATGCTATCTATACACTAATTACTCCTTTTGATTTTCCACTGAAAGAAGCAAGTATTATCATTCTTATTTTCGAGATGAGACACAGAAAGGCTTAATTTACTGGCTTGCTGATACATAATGTAGAGATTGTGCTCAGGTTAATCTTCTATATTTTGTTCTTATTTGTTCCTCACCAACCCCCTATCAGTAGCTGTTCTCATCAGTAGATTAAAAATTAAACAATTATATATGTATAGTGGAATTTTTTTTCTCATTTTAGCCAAAATTTAATAATATAAATATGAATAACTTACCTAATCAATGAAATATGATTTCAAATAAAACAATTAGCATAGGGCAAACTCATGGTGTGATGGAGACTCTTAAGAGGCTGTTGAATATATACATTATATACTGTACCATACTTATTTTTGTGTTTCTAAAATCTGATAGTTTGAATTTACACTGCAAAAAGACTATTTAAGTATAGCTGCTATTGCATAATAAACTTAAATTTTAAACTAACAATACCTTTTACTTTCTTATGCAATTTATATAAATTAAATAAAACTGAAGTTAAATGCATTATCCTAATAAATTAGTCTTACATTACTGTGCCATTAAGTTATTATTTTTATACTAAAGTTGCAGAGCATTGCCTACTGTCAAAAAAAATTAGGTTACCTGGGGATAAATATTCTCTAATGGTAAGATCACCAGATTGCAGTCATGGGTGAGGCCCAGTTTCTATTCTTGGAACCATCTGATAATGCCAAGTCTAAGCTTCTGCAAATCATTCTAGCCTTCTTCTCTTTTGTTTGTTCAATTGTAAAAAAGAAAGTTCAATTCAGCATATGTTTTTGATCACTCACTAGCAAAGTAATATGAAAGCAATTTGGGGACATAAAAACCTATGACAGAGAAAAATCTCCTTTAAGAGATGGCATGCTTAATGGCAAAAACATTATAAAAATCTTATTCTAATAAAATGCATATGATTTCTAGAATTTAAGTAGTAGTAATTACTTTCAGGTGGTGAGGACACATATAATTCACCTAACTGCTTCCTCCTCTAGCTAGGGGCGACAACATGAGCCAAGGCTTAGAACCTGACAAGTGTAACATGCGCAAGAATAGTGGTGATATGTGGAGTCTATAAACGTTATTCAGGAACTAGTGAGAGTCTTTGAAGGCCAGGCGAAGAAGCTTAAATTGTTTTCTCTAAGCAATGGGTAGACATTCAATTAAAACACTGAATGTTTTAATTGGGGGATTTACGTAATTGTCTGCTCCATGGTTGCTGCTGTTGGAAGATGCTATAAGCCTGTTGCAATTGGTGGCTCTTTGTATAAGATGGAAGTTACTGTAACTCGAGAGGCCCAAACTATGCAGATTTCACATATATATGTTTTTGGTTTCTGAAATATCTAGTACATATTTTATGTATAAATATTGATAGATATGAATACATAGATAAGGATTGTCAATTTCAATATAAATGTGAAATGCAGAGGAGACAATTATTACTTCACCACTTACGTAGAGGCTTTCTAAGACTTTTATAAATCAGTTCTAATCTCTTCAAAACAAAGATTTTCATGTGACTGTAAATTATAAATATCTCTAACTTTCATCTCATGTAACAATACGGGATATTTTCTATTTTGCAACTTTTTGAATAGAATATAAGCATTACTGAGTCATTTAATTCAATGTTCCTGCTAAAAATTCGCAAATGATTTTTTTTGGTTAACTATAATGTCTCCAACATTATTAGTAGGTAAAGTCATCATGCTTTTATGAGTGAGTGGCAATTTGATAAATTTCTGGACTCATCTATACAAGTATACATGTATATTTGGCTGCCCACAAATGTAAAAAAACTACAGGAAGACATTTTGAAGAGTAAAGACCTTTACTTTATTTAAAGAAAATCCACTACCTTTTGTAAGTATACATACCTACGTATCTTAGTTGTTCTGCTGTTGGTCACGTTTTTTCACATCTGACTTAGACTGTTGTTCACTCCTCAGGGTAAAAGCTTTGTCCTTTGTATTCCACACAATAGTAGAGCTCTTAGAATCACAGAAAAACAGGAATTTTAAGGGACTGAGGAGGTAATCTGCTCTAATCACACACACACACACACACACACACACACACACACAGACACATCTTTTTGTGATGCTCCTGACTTGATTGTTTTGTTTATCCTTGAAAATGCACAGTGGGCTCACTCCATTCCAACATATGCGATCTCATTGCTGGGCAGTTTTGACAATTAGAAAGTTCACCATTGAATTGAGCTAAAAGTTACCTCATTTAATTCCTAAACATTGGCTCTTTGCGTTCCTGAGAAAAACGGGTGTCTAATCCTACTTTCACATAATAGGATTTCAAATATTTGAGGAAAGCTGTCATGCCTTGTAAGAAAGCGAAAAGTACATAAGAGTAGGTTAAATTGTCAGGTGTGTTGATTGTGTCCATTTGTTTATTTATTTGTTTTTTAACAAAAAAACCTCAGAAATATTGAGTTTCACTGTTTGTTAGAGAGAATGTTTCTTGTTTCCTACTGCATTAATGTGCAGTGACTTCTCTTCATCAGAAAATTATTGCTGGAATTTCTTATATTGTTAGCTGACATACATATTTTTAATCACACTCTTTTCAAGTATTCAAATTAAAGCATGAGGGTGACCTTAAGGAAAACAAATAGATAAATGAAATTCAACTAATTGTATTTTGCCTTTTAATTGCTACTTAATATCATAATTAAAATTTACTCTAGAAATGTATCCACTCTTTTAAGCTTAATAAATTTCAACATTGTCATTATGAGATTTGGAGAAATTTTTTGAGATCATTAAAAGGTAATGGAAAGGAAAGGAGAAGATAGAAGATTGACTTACTAGAGGATAGTGTATCAGATTCAGGAAATAGAGACAATAGTACATCATTTGCGTCATATGTTTTAGTTTACTGTGTGATTCTGGACACAAGAGATTGTTGTTAAAACTTGATAGCAGCAACATCAACAATACAACAAGAAAACTTTTTAAAAAATGAGGAAAGGACTTGAATAGACATTTGCTATTAAGAAGATATGCAAATGATCAATAAGCATGTGAATATATGATCAGTATTTCTAGTCATTAGCAAAATGCAAAACAAAACCACAGTGAGATAATACTTCACACTCTTTAGGATGGCTATTATAAAAACAATACATAACAAACAAACAAAATCCAGAAAATAACAAGTGTTTCTGAGGATACAGAGATTCTGAAAGCGTTGCTGATGGGAATGTAAAATGGTACAGCCATTGTGGAAAGTGATACGGTCATATTTAAAGCAGTTAAACATAAAATTACCATGTGATCCAGCAATTACATGTCAGTGCATATATCCCCCAAAACGTGAAAGCAGGGGCTAGTACAGATAATTATATGCTCATCATTCACAATAAACACAAGGTGGAAGCAACTAAGTGTTCATCATTGGATGAATGGATAAACAATATGTAGTAAATATATGCAACAAAACAGTATTCAATTTAAAAAAAAATTCTTACATGCTACAATGCACATGAACCTTGGAGACATTATGCTAAGTGAAATAAACACAAGACAAGTTGCATAATTCCTCTTGCATGAGGGCGACCTTAAGGAAAACAAATGGATACATAAAATTTAACTAATAGTATTGTGTCTTTTAATTACTACTTAATATCATAATTAGAATTATAGTCAAATTTGGAAAAAAGTTGGTTACCAATGGTTAGTCGGAGGAGAGAATGAGGAGTAATTGTTCAGTGAGTTAAGAGTTCGTTTGAGGTGATGAAAATTTCTGGAAATGAATGGTAATGACAACAATGTGATGTTTTAATGTCCACAGTGCTACAGACCTGTGCATTTTAAATAGTTAAAATGGAAAATTTAATATTATGTGTATTTTACCACAATACAAAAGACAGATAATTGTTTAATGAAATAATGAAGTGATCCAAGAAGGGGAGTAACAGGAGTTTAAGCCTCTGATTAAAAATGTGTGTCACCTCCAACAACTGTTACATAGATGGCACTACAGTTTATCTGAGTTATGTCCTAATCTTTTGATACATGGAGCATTAGAAGATGGAAATGGTCAAGAGGAGAAATCAATAACATTTAAAGTGTGGTTCAGGCCAATATACAATCTTGATAGGTCTATTTAATGGGTTTTGAAAGGTTGCCTTAAGCATTCTAAGAAAGGTTTTGTCTTTATTATGCAATAGGCCGCTGTTACTTTGAAATGGTGCATGCACTTCTAACAGCTATACCCTCTCCCCAACTCATAAATATTATCTATAGATTTATATCTAGCTTCCTTTTGATATTTATGTTTTCTGCTAAACAGTTACTGCCTTTATCCTTGGATTGTATAAACTAAAGCAGAAATAGGTCAATTCTATTAGGAATAATTTTAAAATGATATCTTTGAAACAGTTTCATTGAATGAGATTCTTTTAGATGAAGTCAGAAACCTCACTTTTTTTCTGTCAATAACGTACAGTTTGCTGTGGGGTTTCAAAATTTTCTAAAACTGAGGCCTTGATTGCTTTGGGGAAACTTGGATGCAGATTTTACCTTGAAGAGTCAAAAAGCATTGCTAAATGATGGATCAAGTGTAATGGGATTAAGGATTTTTTCCATCCTTTTTATATTAATTACCCATCCATAAAGAGGGAATCTAATCACCCTGTCCCTGACTAATGCTCTGTAGGCTTTTGATATCTGTTTGATGAAACTATTACAAAAGATAAAGCTGGAAAAATTATTTTCTACTTTAGATATGCACATAATACTAGAGTTGACAGGATTTGAGTTTCAGAGAGCAAATGAATATGAAGTGATGAAATGCCAGCCCACATTCAGAGAAGCAAAGCTTCACAGCTATCTTTGATGTTAAAAATAAGTATGATCTATGTGTTTCTAAAACCAAAGTCTTAATGCTCATTAATCAGGTTCTTCAGGCACAAAGCTGTGGCCACTTGAACTTTGGCTGAAGATGAACATATAGGTAGTCAGGATATTATGAACTCACTCTCTATCCATGACAGAAGTCTGTCTTGCTTAGACCTAACAAGTACTAGGAGAGAGAAATAGCACAAGTCTTTAACATGAGTATTTGTGCATCTGATGTGACTCACCTTTATACAAAGACAATCATTTCACTTTTTGGAATTTTTTTCCCCTCTGCAAAGCCATCTTCTCTAAAACTACCTGGGGACAAAATAATCCAGAAGCAACTCCAAATATGGGGGAGTAAGTTCTCTGTGTATATAAGTGAATGTTCTTCTACATTCAAGATATTTTGTTTTAGTATTTTTTTTCTCCAGTGGACAGTCAAAATTTAAATTTACTTAAATATTTTAATGATAGTTTATATCTTTAATTTTATTTCACATTTGAAAGTTGGAAATGGAAATAATAAGTTTAAAAATCCCTAAAGGTAACAACTGACAAAAATAAAAAGGATCATATAATATCTTAAAATTCTCTGCAAGGTATAAAAACAGACATATAGAAAGTTTAAATATAAATGAAAATGATAAATATAGAGAACTTAAAACATGGTGAATGCTGAAAACCCAAAAACAGAGTTAGTGTTGTAAATGTAAATATTTTAAGCTCTAAAAATAGTGACCGTAATTGGATTGAAAAAAATTGTAATATGCTGTCTACAGCAAAATGACCTAAGATAAAATTATGTCTGATATAAAATGTAAAGAGATGATCAGTTTTCTTAAGCACCATACAATACTGCTGGATGAACAGTGTATTTATGCAGTATCTAAGAGAAATAGAAAAACCACAGTTGTTACATGAAATTTTAATTTAATATTGTTATACTTTGTGAATAAATAGACCACAAGAAAATTGGGTAGGGGAGAATAAAGGCAGATAATTCAATTATTGAATTTAGTTGTATTGTAGCAATACACAAACGTTTGTATACTAAAATTGAAATATGCTTCCCAGTAAGCTCATGATTAGATATTTAATATTAAAGATGCAAATACTTTTTCATACTCGTGTTCAGTAACAAATCTGCAGTCCTATATGTAGCTTGATGCAATCTGGGATTAATAACAACAAACTTATGTCACACTATGAGTTTTAATAAATAAATAGAGAAGTCAGTTTTCTTCCATATGGGTGGGTTAAGCATTAAACACAGCAATTTGCCTAATCTGTATTTCAATGGCTCAAATTAAAAACATTTGACTAGAGAGCCAAACCAAATATGATCCACATAACTTTTAATTAATTTTACTGAATATTTATAATTGGTACACATTTATGTTAAATATAAGAAAAAAGGGTGTTTAAACTTTTTAAAAAAATATTATTTGAGATAAAACCTCAGAATAAGCTTTAGATTATTAATAAACTGCTGAATTCATTTATTTACTGTATCTTTTTAGAAACATTTAAAACCTATTAATCTCAAGAGTACACTGTACTTTTTATAAAAAATGATAAATTAGATAAATTTAGAAGTTCTGACAGTGGGGGCCATGTATTGCACACTTTCTTAATTCTGGAGGTACAGAATAAAAACCTCTAGAAATCTGCACAGAGAAATTTATTTTGCTTATGTTTGAAATCAGAAAATTCAAGTGTAGTACAGCATCTTTTTAAATAAACTATTACTGGAGCAAATGAATTTTAAATGCTTGGAAATGCTTTTGAGTATTTATGTGCATCTTATTCGTATATGTTAAATCACCTTAAGTTATAAAAACTGTAAAAGTCCTTGAGTCTACTTAAACTTCAGATAACAAATTTACTTCTGAAACTTCTCTTATGGTTAACAAAAGCTGCAATTACTTTACTACTACAAAAGGCATATAACACTTATTTTCTCATTTACACTTGGAATTCTACACTTGAATGATAAAAATAAAACTTAAAATTATACTTCTGAATGAAAAATATTTTACTTATTTTGACACATCATCAGAATATACTGTACACCTCCATTACTACATAAAATGAAATCAATATGATTATATTTTTTATAATAATTTAATCATTATTTCTAAGGTATAAGTGAAAATACAGTGATGCATTAAGTAGCTAGTCAAGTGTCTGGATGTCTTCTCCATATATTGCTAACGTATTTGAAAAGCTTACCTGTGTTCCTTTACATTTCTCCTTATAATTTTCTGACTGTCTTTCAATTACTCTAAAACCTGCAGTGAATGAGATGATTAACATTAACATTCTCCCATTTCTAGATGGTGCTTCTAATTAATAGGGAACACAAATTTTTGTGAATGTATTACAATTTTAAAATGTATGTATATGTGTAAAGAATGTGACTTCTTATAAAGTGTTCAAGATTTAATACATGGCTCTGATAACAACTGTCTGGCTCTTTAAAGGAGTTTTTGTTTTTTGCTACTTTGTATGTGTCTTCTCTGTATTTGTGATATGTAGCAGGAAATTCTTTCTTAACATGAATGAAAGATTCAGTACAAAAATTATAATTTTCTGCATTACTTCTTTTTTCTAAATTTTTCTGAATATGCAACTTCAGGAGTCATATTACCAGTGTACTGTTTAATTAAGAGTCATGGAAAATATTCAGGATGGGTAAGTTTCTATTTCAAGTTTGTATATTGAAGTCTTTAAAACACAATTTTTGGGTAGATATTTTTCCACACGTGCTTAGACATTGATACCACTTGGTAGAATAACTATGTTTAACACATCTAAAACACAACTAAATTTGGTTTATTATTTTGGATATATAAGCTAAGCCAACAATTTTAATGTTTATGTTTACATATCTTTTTCATTTAATAGGATATTAATATGACCAGTTGTATAACTGCAGCCTCATTTATTTGAGAGGATTACTTTAGTACCTTTTCATATTTATAGTGCCATAAATATTTATTAAGCATATATTATATGCATAACAATGCTACAGGCACTGGGGATACAGCAGTCTATAAAATAGAGGCCTGGAAATATAGACAAGTACATAGAAATGATTTATTGATATTATGTTGTAATATATAAAAATTTTCTTATTTTACATTGGAATTGGGCATATAGACCATAAATACAATAAATAAGCAAAATATATAATATATAATGTTGTGACTTATTGAGAAGATGATTTTTAATGCCTGAAGAAATTAGAGAATTAGCAAAGATATTTTTAGGTGAAAAAAGGAGAAAAAGGTGGGGCACGGTGGCTCACACCAATAATCCCAGCACTTTGAGAAGCTGAGGTGGGCAGATCACTTGAGGTTCAGGAGTCTGAGACCAGCCTGGGCAATGTGGCAAAACCCTATCTATACTGAAAATCAATAAATTACCAGGGCATGGTGGCATGAGCCTGTAATCCCAGGTAATTGGGAGGATGAAGTGGGAGGATGGCCTGAGACCAGGAGGCACAGATTTCAATGAGCTTTAATCATGCCACTGCACTCCAGCCTAGGTGAAACAGTGAGACCCTGTCTCAAAAAGAAGAAAAAAAGAAAAGGAGAAAAAATGACCACCCTATTCCCTCTCTTGTCCACTTCTAAACATTTAAATGCTGTTTACTCTTAATTTAAATGTTTAGTTTCTGCTATTACTATGTATAATTCACAAAGTTCTACAGGATTCTAATGTACTAATGGAAAACATTCTTCACACAACAATATCTGTATCAAAACTTAGGAATGGATAAATGAAAGTTGTTCTGTTTAAGAGTAAAGAATAAGAATATAATTTAGATTTCCGGAATATAAAACTATGTGTTCTGATGTGAATCCATTTTTTATTTATCATGCAATACTCCTTGAAATGTGACCTATAAGAAAGTTTTGGCTGACACAGATACGTGTCCTTAGGGAATTCTTGCTGCTATTGCTTCCAGGGTATAAGTGATTATTAGCACCTAACAGAATGCGAGAGGAAAAAGAGGGTCTGTGATTCATCTCTGAGAAAGTTCTAAGTAAAGTAATGCCCAGTGACTGAACAAAGAAATCCAAAAAATACACTTGAGGAGCATAAATGAACTCAGTGATTTTGAACAGATTAAGTTGATTAATAATATACAGAATAATAGGATGATAGAACACACATACAAACAGCCATGGCATATACACATACAAATCAACCTATTTGACATTATGATGTAACTTAAATCTTTTAGGTGACTAGAGGTCTTTAAGAAATTTTCCTTAGAAACCCATTTTGTGTGTTTTTTTTTTAAATTCTTGTATTCATTTAATTACTTAATGGAATGCTATTGGAAGGCATCTAAATGGTAGACATTGGGATGAGTTGAAAAGATAAATTAGATCCATGATCTTCTGGAGGTTATCTTTCATTGAGATGAAAAAAGTAATTACACAATAAAAAAGTAATATTTGTTAGAAAATTGATGTGTAGTATGAGATAAAGTAATTCTGGAAAGCCTAGTTTAGTCTGAATAGTAAATGAAACTCTTTCTGAGAATCTGCCATGTAAGTTGAGAATCTGAATATCAAGGTATCACTTCTTGGAAAACCGTGGCAGGGACGTTTCTGTAAATGTGGTGCAGGCTCATTGAGGTTTCTACACAAGCAAATTTGCATTTGCTTGATTCACTATGTTTTAAAATGTTCATAGATGTATTGTAAAGAATTCTATCTACAGAGATTCTTTTTCCCATTGATTTATTTAACAGTAATTTATCTTACCATATCTTCTGGTTATATATATTTCTCTATATATTATATATAGTTTTAATGTTTTTAAAAATATAATTTAAAAAAACATTGCCCTCAATTTACCACATAAGGATTCTAAAGGTAATCATGATGAAGTGATTATAAATCGATATGATTTATAATCATATTTTAATAATCATAATTTACATTAAATAATATTTTATATATTATATTACATATATTTATACATATATATTATACATATTCATGTATAGATATATCAATATTCCTAGGACATGAAAGTTACATTGCATGTGGTAAATTGAATGTAAACTTAGTGGCAAATCTATGAAGAGAAACAGGATATATCCATGTAACTTCAAGTATCTGCCTTAAAATATTGTTAATTACAATGCTGCTTAATACTACCTTCTCCAGGGGGAGGAGCTTAATTCCTCACTTCTTCAGTGAGGGCTGAAATTAGTGATTCACTGCTTATGGAATCTGGAAAGAGATAATACATTTACAGTTCAGAAACCCGGCGGAGTCTACCTTAAAGAAATCATCCAAGATAACCAGTAATGCCCTGTTGGCATCTTCCACCCTATAATATGATGATATGGTATAATGAAAAAGGAATCTCACCTTTGTGGTAGTCTTTACAAAAATCAGTAGTCTTAATATTGAGGAAACATCAGTCAATTCCAAACTGAGGGACGTTCTATGAAAAATCTGACCAGTAATCTTCAATGCTGACAAGGAATCACTAGTTAGAAGAAACTAAGGAGATGAGATAACAAGATGTAAAATTGCATATTAGCTTGGGTCAAGGAATATAAAATTTAATGTTGATAAACATACTATCATTACGTAAAAAGCTAACATTAAGGGAAATTGTATGAAGGGTCTATAGAAGCCTATATACTGTCTTTGCATTATCTTGTAAATCCAACACTATTTCAAAATAAAACACTAAGAATTATGAATTAAAATGGTCAGTTGTCTTACAGTGCTGTCTAAAGTGCTTTAAAAATCCAATTCTCTATACGTTTTTTTCTGGTAAAATTCCCGTTTTTAATCTGCAATGGAGAATTAATCTATCCTTGAACACTTACAAGTATTATATTGCTCTTTAGGATTCAAGTTGTCTTATTTTAATTTTAGTGTCTTGTGTTTAGACTGTATCATTTATTGCCACGCAAAACATCAAGTGAATACAATTCAATTATGTAAAATATTATATGAATATAGCTCTGAAAAGTATGCCATGCATAATTGCAATTTACACAAGATGCACTCTGAATCTCCTTTCCAGATGATGTAAATAAAATGATACTCTTAAATTAATACTTAGCTTCTCAGAGATTGCATCAGTGATGTTAAAGTAGGCTTAAGGCATTAGAGGCTAAAATCTGTCAAGTATGGTTGTGCTTCTGAGATTCATCTACTGCAAAATGAACATAATTTGATTTTCCACAAAAATTCACTTATAAAAATGAATGCTGCACTTGATTCTTAATGCCAGCAGAGATACAAATAGAACATATTTGTGCAATACATTCTGTTGTTCTTATTTGTAATTGTGATCCTGAAATGTTGTCCTATAAGGAAGCATGATAAGATAATAAATTTAGCACATTTAAGGATTTCACAAAGAAAAAAAAACCCAAGCAATATGTTTTATTTCAACGTACTACGTAGCTGAGTGTTGAGAGGGCCAGATGCACAGTAATTTCTAAGCCTGAGACATTTTCCAACCTGCTGATTAACCCAGTCCACCAGTGCCTTCTTAACGCTCGTTCTGCTGAGACAGCTATTTGATTTAATCGTGATTTTGCGTGTTTAGATTTGAAGATATCCAATATCTTCATGAATCTTACTATTCCATACAAAGCTGAGCTATCCAGCACATTATGAAAGGAACAGTATTGACCTATGAGATGTTAATACTCGTTTAAGCCCTGAAGATTGCCAAGTATAATGCAAGGCCGATTTGTAGAATATAGCTCCAGAATAAGGAATGGAATATTTGTCTTACTCTTGTCACAGTGATGATAAAGTAAGAGAATGATGCAACTCAATGCAATTCATTTAATGAGCATTAACCTAGTGGGTCCAGAATTTTAGAAAAAGTAAAGGCTTCACCACTTATTTATAAAATCAAAGGTAAGTTAACATTTTGAGCTATATGGCAAAGGCTAAGATTGAGAATAAAAATGGTTAGATCATTAGGTGTTTGAATGACAGGATGTCCAGAAAACTGTAAGTAGGTGATCAAGGAGTTAAGAAGTAAGCTGGGAAAGTAAGATGCCACAGAAGCCAAGAAATGAGGGTAGTTAAGATGTATGTGTGAAGGCAAACTCAGCATGGGACTAGACAAAGATAAGAAATGAAAAAAAATTGATTTTTTGATTGAGAGATTATGTGACCTTTGATATAACAGTTTCAATAGATTTGTGAGTGTGTTTCCTAATGGTTAAGAAGCCAATGGTGGTTTGCAAAGAACTGCAGAAGTAGGCAACTCTTTTGGTAAGTGGGACAATGCAGAAAAGGACAATTGTTACAGAATGCCAGCATTTCTGTAACTTGTGATTATCTTTTATGGCTGAGAAATGACCCAATATTTTATTTCATATTTTTTCCTTTTGAAATGAAAATATGAAACTTCAAAAATATTATTCTGCTTATTATTTTTAGTTCTGTAAACATTTGCTGAATTTCTGCTATGTACAAATTGTAGTCATAGGCATCATATGTGATACTAAAATGAACAAGACAGGCTCTCTGTCCTCAGAAAATATAGTTCAAAAGGAATTTGAAACATGACAAGAAGGAATATAGGGTAAAGTAGACCTTGCACTAAAAAATATTCTTAATAAGCTCTCAGAAGGGATAAACACCTAAATAAGTTAGCTAAATCAGATTAACTTTTAATGTCATAGTATAGAAAATGAAGTTCAGTTTATACGTAGGAGTCCATTGATTGTGATAGTAAGAAATTCTTATTTTTATATTAGTGAAGAGCCTAGATGATGGGATTTGTTAAGATAAGTGTCCTAGACCTTAGTTTTCACTTTAGGGGGATAAACTCTTCAAAACTTTGCATTGCCTGGAACATTATGTTGAGCTTTGCTTTAAACTAAGGCAAAGCAACTGCCTTTGTGGAATCCTCAGTAGTATGACGGAATCAGTACTTTGACTTTAAAATATCCTTAAAAAGTGCTAATGTAATAAGGTTCCTACGAGAGAAACATAACCCTGGCTCCAAGACAGGGTATTATTTTTGACACTTGTGAGACAATATATTGGAGCACTCTTCTTAGCCCCAAGGGAGGAAAAAGAGACCCCACAAGCGTTCTCTGTAGAAGATGCCCTATTTTTTTGGCTGGGATAAATCTGGAGACAGTTCCCAGCAGCACTATGACTAATGTTCTTGGAAGGAATCATCTTTATATTGATCCAAATAAAGAATATTTATTTCAAGATTGGCATCTAACTACTCTTTCTGTTCCTCAGGAAACAAAAAATGGAAAAAAAAAAGTGATGGTCCTTATTGGAAATAGGAACATATGTTTCCCAAAACATTTAGCAGCCTTTTGTATTATCTAAGGCAGAAATGAACAAAATGCAATAAACAAAATATGTTCTTTTTCCTATATAATATGGAGTATAAGCACTTATATGTAGCATTTTGAAGGCTAAGTCCACATTATTTATCATAATATGATATATAAGCTTGTTTATATTAGTGAGAGTAATGACTTACCTTTAGACACACCATGTCACCATGTCTACTCCACACATTGCTTCCCTAGTTATAATGTTGATATTTTGTTGACAAAATAAAAAGGGAACACATTATTCTTGTTTCTGTATGATGGAGCATGAATTTCCTCTACAATGGAACCTCTGAGGATTTGGTAAGAGCAGTTGAAGAGCTGTGAACTGCACTTAAGGATCTTTAAAATAAAAGTCTTTAATAAATGGGAGTCATTTTGCTTCTTCAGCTGCTCTTAAGGACAGCAGCCCACAAGGGGAGAAAATACAAGAATGAATGAATACTTAATAAATATTTGTTGAATTGAGTAAGTAATTGATTATTCCTCAACCGCAAAAGAAATTCTGGCATTTTTCAAAGGAGATATTATGACCATTTAGCTTGATCTAACAAGCATTAGAGTGCCAGGCAGGTGGCAGGTTCTGCCATGGTAAGGCAGCATGCCTTACCACAGAATTTGGTAAGCCACAAGTGTTTGCTTCTGTTGTTGTTGCTGTTGATGTTTGTTTGCTTGTTGTGAGACAGAGTCTTGCTCTGTTGCCCAGGCTGGAGTGCAGTGGCATGATTTCAATTCACTGAAACTTTTGCCTCTTGGGTTCAAGCGAGTCCCCTGACTCAGCCTCCCAAGTAGCTGGGACTAGAGGCACATACCACCACGCCTGGCTAATTTCTGTATTTTTGGTAGAGACAGGGTTGCACCATCTTGTCCAGCCAGGCTGCTCTTGAACTCCTGACCTCATGATCCACCCACCTCTGCCTCCAAAGTGCTAGAATTACAGGTGTGAGCCACGACGCCCAGTCTGGAACAAGTATTTGAATACTGTTCAAGAGAGTGTAGCTGCTGGAAATTTAGACTACTTTTTTAAAAAGTATATTTTTAACTGGCAGGGAGACAGCAGTTCCCGACACAGTAGATTCTTAATTCCATTATGAATGTAATTTTCTTTTCTTGCCTTTCAGGGTGGGAAATGAGACAAATACCTCTGAAATTATCAAGTCTTGGGCATCCAGGGAAAAGCCTGTAATTGCCTTCCTGCACAATAGTGAAATGGTGCTCTTGGTCACAAACTCAATTTTGAACAAAAACCTAAATGTCCCATAATCTAAAACCCAAGAACTAACACGCCAATAATACAAGGACACAAGCAGACATTTTTAAAAGTATTTCTTATTTTTTCCTAATAAGAAAAACTCGTAGATACAGTTTTACTTTTCCAGGCTTGTTTCTTTTATTATACTCATGAGAATTTATATTTTTACATGATATAAATATAAATATTTATTTATAAATCTAAATATAATATAAATACATATACATAAAGATTATACTGAAATACATAGGGTAGTGCTCCTAGAATATAACACAACTGAAAAATTTACCTAGGTATTTTCTTCTTTTGAGAGCTGTAACATCTTAGGATGTTTAGCAGCATGCCTGGCCTGTACACACAAGATGCCAATATTAGTCTCTCCCAGTCTTGACAATTGGAAACATCCCCAGAAGTTACCATGACCTCAGAGGGACAAAATGGCTCCTGACTCAGCAATCCTAACTATGCTAACTAATAAATTACGTGTATGGACTTCTAGTTAGTTGTAAATGCATAGCATAGATCTAAAAAGAAAAGGTAATTTCTGTAAGGATATATTTAAGAAAGGTGAGCTATCTTTGCTTTAATATGCTTTGAAAATATAGCCAAATGCTCTGTAAAATAATGCAAGTTCTTTTATCAATGGACAACAATCAAATCTCAGGCACTGAACTGGGTTCATTACCTGTATTATTTAATTCTTAAATAAATCAGTGTGTTTAGAATATGCATTTCACGGTTAAAGAAGTTGGTGATCGGAGGACTTACATTATACAATATTACAAAGATGGAGCCCAAATCCAGGTATTCTTAAAATGGGTAGCCTTTGACAGCACAGTGCAATTGCGTGGTTCTGGAAGGTGAGAGAAAATATTTTATTATGTCTACATTCTGTCGGCCTTTGGTATGGTATTTATATTGCTATTATTTTAGTGATTTCTCAATATTTTGAATCTCTACACATTGAAAGTTTAAAACATTGTAATATTAATGATTTTTCCAAACTTTATAAATATTCTTTGGAGTCCTTTGTATAATATCAACTCAGATACAAAAAAGAACCATCTCTTCATAAGTTTTTAGAAGTGGCTGTACTAAACACTAAAATGATATTTAACTCGATGTGAGAGAAGTTTCTTTGTTATTTAGTAAATACACAAATACCTATATTATGACTCTCCTTTGGCCTGAAAGAACGGAGGAAAATTGCAATTGGCAAGTCTGTAAAGAGATTATTTTCTTTCATGGGTAATATGAAAAATTAAAGTGTAATTATTGTTTATTGAAAGTCAACATGGATTTTTACAACTACATAAATAGAAACTCTTGCCTTCAAAAAAGGCACTTAAAAATGAGTTTTAGCGAATTTTTCCTAGCACAAATATACCATTTCATCCATTTCCTGTGGACTTTGAGGCTTTCATAGAGTATTTTGTATGAACATATAATGTAATTATTGTATTTTAGTGAAATAACATATACTTTTCTTTTTTTCAAATTTCAACGTACCTGAATTTGTTAAGAATCTACTGAAGTCCCCGGTGTATCAAATTTAATTGGGAGTATTTTCATCTTTCTCGTAAGTCACTAAAATAATAATGTAAGTTACAGTTGATGCTAACTTAGGTTCTTACAATTAGCAATGAAAATTATTACCTAAATTATTTAGCATATAAATTAATAATTCTAAGATCAACATTTTAAGCTTAATGCTGGAAATATTAATTTATATGTTAAGTGCTCCCTTCGGCAGCACATATACTAAAATTGGAACGATACAGAGAAGATTAGCATGGTCCCTGCGCAAGGATGACACGCAAATTCGTGAAGTGTTCCATATTTAAAAAAAAAGAAAAGAAAAAGAAAAAAAATAATTTATATGTTAAATAATTTAAGCTATAAACTTCATTGCTAATTGTAATTTTATTGGACATTATTTAATTTCTGTGATAGAAGCCTATGAAATATATGTGATTCTAAAATATTTCCAGCATAACTTCTTTTGTTTTTTGAGACAGAGTCTTGTTCTGTCATCCAGGCTAGAGTGCATTGGTACCATCTCAGTTTACTGAAACTCTGCCTTCCAGGTTCAAGCAATTCTTTTGCTTCAGCCTCCTGTGTAGCTGGGACCATAGCCGCCTGCCACTGCTCCCAGCTAATTTTTGTATTTTTAGTAGAGACAGGGTTTGACCATCTTGTCCAGGCTGGTCTTGAACTCCCAACCTCATGATCAACACCCCCCCCCACCCTTAGCCTCCCAAGTGCTGGGATTACAGGCATGCACCACTATGCCTGCTCTCAGCATAAATTTTATATGCTGTCATGTTTTGACAGCTTATAAATTCTTTTTTTTAAATTTCAGTTCTATGTGTATATACAAATTTGAAAGATGCAAGATAAATCTCCTCAAAAGTGCATATACATGACTACAAAAATGGTATGTTTCTATCAAATATGCTTATTATTTCCAATAGTGGGCTCTTGTATTTTTGTAGGTACTCAAAAAGTGTTTGATAGGAAATTCAGAATGATAATTACATATAGCTATAATTATTTCTATATTTGTTCAGGATATTTTCTGCCTAGTAATTATTTATGTATCTATAGCAATTTATTCTATTGATATATAGTTTACACGATGAGACATTTCATACTTCATAACATATAGAATCCAAGTTGTATTTTTTCGTATTTGTATGTCCATAAAAACATGTTGTACATGTCAATCAGTATAACCTAGTTTGAACAGTAATATTATTGTAGGATTACATTTGGTTATCTGTCTTTTTCTAAGCATGAAAATCCCTTGATATTTTATCTTTTAACGGAGTACTTTAAAAATGAGGAGCAAGTAGACAGGGATCTGAAGTTTGCATCTGTCTATACAGAAAGTAAGTCATTAATATTACGTATATTCAAACTAATCACAATTTATGGAATTAACTGTGAGTGAAGGCATGAAGAGTGACATTTCATGTTTTTGATTTCTTGTGATTTGAATGGGAGATGTTTTTCTCTGAGAGATTACAGATGATTTGTTATCAACTTTCCATTCCTCAAGTTTAAGTTGCAAGTTTTTTTTAAATGACAAAGAGAAGGAGGCTGAACCTTGAATAAATATGTTTTCATACCAAATAATCCAGAGCTAAAGCAAACCAGGGATTTGAAGCAATTATATGGGTAATTGAATTTTAAATCAGCAGCTCATTTTGATTGAAAATCCTATTATTCAACCCATAAAGACAGTATATTGAATAATGTATATACTTTTAGTTTCTTAAATAAATGATGCACAAAACGTTTTATGCATGACTTTACCTGTCCTCCGGAAGCTTAGTATTTTCTCAGAAAATGTACTGTTAGGGCTAGACACAATAAATTTGAGGTAAACGGAGTAAATGATGATTCATTTTAAACAATGAACACTTTTCATTTGATAATTCTGTAAGTCATGAATCAAGGCATTCTTTAGGGGGAACATCCAGCTAAGAGGCTACCACAAAGCTGTAACCAGGGGATACAGTGGGGCTATACCATGTCAGCTTGGCTGAAGAAAGATCTACTTTCTGGCTCACTCACATGGCTGTTGGGAATCCAGAGATATTACCAGTTCCTTTCCACATTAAGAGTGTCCATGTGCAGCTTACACAAGGTAGCTGGTCTCCCTCAATTTTTTAGTATCTGCATGGGTGAAGCCAGCACTGTTTTTCTTCGGAAGGAGCAGGGGAGTGAGAGAGACAGACAGTGAGGGAGAGAAAGACAAAAGCCAGCCTTTCATAACCTAATCTCAGAAGTGACATCTGTTATTCTGATATATTTTGATCTTTAGAAACACTATCCTAGCTCTAGACCACACTAAAAAATGAGGGGATTACAACAATCTTGAAATCCTCAGAGACTAGAATCACTGGGGATTATCTCAGAGGTGCCTGTCTCCAAGCCACCGGTTGTCCATCAAATGTGCTTGTTCACATCTAAACCTAGAATGTTTTTTCTTCTTTCTTTATTGTGACTATGTCATTCCCCACTTAATAATCATATTTTGGTTTTCTCTTCATCACATCTTTTTTCATATTCTGCACATTTTATAACCACACTTTCTCACTCATTTAAATTGAGAGTTAGCAGGTACATATCTTTGTCGAAGTTGATGCTCTTGGCCTTATGAGAAGCATCTTGTTACCAAACCCTATGGCTGTGTAGTGGTTGGATTTAAAACAAATTAAGGAAATTGTTCAGTAAAATTTGCCTATGACATTATATTATTCCCCAAGCTCACACAAAATCAATATTTGCTGAGATTTAAAAGAAAGGTGATAATTTAAAGCAGGAAATTTTTGAGATGACAGAGAAAAAGGAGTGATAGAAGATATTAAAGCAAATTAATGTACATCAAATCTGAATCACTGAATGCAATAAGAGAACATGTCCTCCTATGTGCTACTGTCCCCAACTTGTAGAATGTAGTGATTCTAATTTCTTACCAAGTTTCTGTAAGTTTTAATTTCCCATGATGAACTAGGATTTATTGTTCTCATAAAGTTTTCTTAATAAATGCAATGAGATTGGTAACTGAGCCAATTAATTAGTGAAGTACATATAAAATCCCTAGTGTTCATTTAATTTAATCTTTAGAAAAGAATAAAAATACAGATATGTAAAGAGTTATCATGTGTAGCAACTATTTTTTATTTCAAAATTTTATTTTTCAAAAAGAAATGTGTATAGTTCATTGTGCTTTGTAAATAGTACAGATAAATTATATTCTATTGTCAACATACATTAAACAAATAGAAGTCCTTAGTACAGATGGAGGCCAGGAAGCTAATAATTATCTTTGGAAAATTAATAGCTATGTAAAGTTATATCCTCCTATTTTCTCCTTTCATACTATTTTCTTTAAAGAAAATAATTCAAAGTTTCATTCTTTATTACACATTCATTTAATCATATATCATTAGAAAAACCATATCTTATTTTTGAGTCTACAGTAAGTAACTCACTTATATAACAAATATATATTACTTATATTAATCATATGATATATTAAAATATAACTGTAGGAAACATTTAGCATTTACTATATGTCAGAAAAAAATAAAAGTTTTACTAGTATTAACATTTAGTCTTCAGTACAATGCTTTGAAAAATATCTGCTATAATACCCACTTTTATATGAAAAAAATTGAGACTCCAATAAGGTACATAATTTACTAAAAGCTGGGATTCTGAACCTATCATCAGGTTTGGTTCTAATTAGATGGTGGTTTGACTGCATGTAGTGGCCAATGTAAGCCAACAGCTCGCATTATAAACACCATTAGAGAAGGGGCTTCACTATGTATCCAAATGGTTGGCGAATATATAAACAAATGAATAAATGAATGTATTAATGTCCCATCTGACTAGCTCGGCTACAAATTATCACTGAATTCAGAAACCTGATAGGCAATGATGATCCAATTTGTTCAAATATCAGTAATCAGATATATTGTTTTGTTAACTTCTGGAGGTGTTTATTCTAAGCAAGTTCAAAGCCTGTGGTTTTGAGAAGGCTTCCACATGTAGGCTCACCAACCTCATTTTATAGAAGAGCTGCCTCTGACTAGAGAGTAATAAAATGAAGCAGCGTGTGTGTGTGTGTGTGTGTGTGTGTGTGTGTGTGTGTGTTTTAACCACCCGAAGCGCAATCCAACTATGTTGTCACAATGTCTCATAAACTCAGTTGTTCAGATGAAATAAAATTTTCCATGTAAAATGATATATTTATTGACAACATCATAAATTACTCATAGTAAGAAAAAAGACATCACATTGTTTAGAAAAAAGCATAGAGATTAGGGCCCTGTCAAATCAACCTTATGGTGTACTAAATGGTGCAATTAAGATACACAAAACTTAATTTTCAAGATATGAAGTACTTCTTTGCTGGAAAATTCTAATGCTTCTTCCTCAACATTTAAGCAAAAGTCTTTTAGAATTTAATTATTTGGTAAACACAGCACTCGTCTTTCTCTTTTGCTCAGTAGTGGGTTTCTGCCTGTCTTGTTGACATTAAAATAAAGACATCTATTCTATGAACCCATTTTTTAAAAAATGTTCTTCTGAGATGTTCACAAGAGCTCACCTTTCCTTTGCCATCAAAAAGAGAGCTTACTGAGCACCTGGCATGTGCTAAGTCCCTTGAGCCATACCAGGTGAGATACCAAGAGGTGGAGAAGCAGGAAGGAACCCCCAGAAGTCTTAAAAGTGAATATGTAGAGATATCTATATGAATGGATGTATAGATATGTATATGAGATTAAAATAGAAACATAAAAATGATAAAAATGAAGATTTATGTGAAATGGGAAAAATTGGAAAGACTTGTGGAGATGAGAAGTATGATTTTTATCTTGCTACTAAAGGCACCAGACTGACACGGAACAAGAGAAAAGGTAAAACTATAAGATTTAATTTACTATAGGGTTAATGTTTGATAACAGAGAGATAAGATGGGTATATTTACCTGGGCCTTAAAAAGGTCCAAATTTGACCTAGGTGGTCAAGACTTTTTAAGATTAAAGATTATTTTAAGATTAAATCAATGTTTTAGGAGATTCCTCTGGAAATATAAATGATGGAAGTATAAATTATGGATTATAGGCAGTAGATTTAAGAGATACGGAAGTTATCCACAAAGGGAGGTGTTTTGGCTTTTTAAGGCTAAAATAATGAATGTCTGAAGTTCCAGAAATCACAGTGGTATAAATAAAGAAGTGTGATTACATTTTCAAGTAGGAAGTCTTGATATGACAAAAAAGTATTAAAATATAGGGTATATATGGGATATATGAGTCATTTTCTGCAAGATTCATAGGACTTTGTAAATTAGTTGTCTGACTTCATTTTGAACTGAATGGCTAGAAGAAAGAATTATAGCTCATTTTTTTTTTCCTGGGTTCATGTCTGCCTTTGTGTTGTGTTGCTAGACTTTAAGGAACAGATCTATCTACAAAAAGCTGTAAAAGCCTTTCACGGATAACTCATAATTTTCAACAATAAATTTATAAGTAGTCTAAAACCTGCTCTCCTTATATGATAGATTTTTCTGATAAACTCATTCTAATGCTTGCATAAACAACAAGTTATCAGTGATTCACATTATTCTCAGATTTTCTTCAGCTGCTAGTACACTCACTCCTCCCTGTCTATCTATTGCTGCTTTTCAGACAAGAAAATCAGCAAAGGATAGAGGGTCTCAGTCTTTCTATCCTAGGTTTATATGGTCTTTCCTTACTCCAATGTGATCCCTAATTGCCATGAAATATCATTCTGCATTACAGATTTTATCATATTGGGTCTTAGCTTACAAAATTGATCCCCCTATTGTCCACAATATAATTCCTAATTCCCTACTGACATAAAGGATCTTATAATATTTCATGCATCCAACAAATGTATGAACTGAACACCTAAAACCTGCCAAACGCTACCTAGGAGGGCTCAAGGAGAGCCAACGCTGTCTTGCTGACACACATGGTCTCACCCTGTGGGACTTAAAGTCCATTTGTGGGAAGACTGACATTAATCAAATAATTATGACAAAATATAAAGTGATAGTTGCAAAAGTGTGGCCAAGTGGTTTGTGAGGATGTATAATAGGGATTTTACCAGGCAGGGAGGTCAGAGAAGAGTTCCTAAGGAAGCAGTTTTGAACTAAAATCTGGAGGATATGTTAGTGAAAGAAGAGAAGAGTGGTTTTCATAAAGCAGGGGTCCTAGGAGAAGGAAGAGCTTTTGCAAAGTTCTGTTGAATGTGTACATTGGGTGAGATGGTCTTTTAAAAGTTCAGTTAGTGTGGACCAGAGACAGTGTGGGCAGAATGCTGAAAGACAACACTCAAGAGAAGAAATAGAAAATGTAGAGCTTTGTTGAACATCATGGATTACCACCTATGTCCTAAACATACATTAAATAATGAGAAGCTTTCTATAGGAGGGTGACATGACCAGAATGCATTTAGCAAAGAAAAACTGGTGGAGTGGCAGGAGGTGGCTAATCGACCTGGGCAGACCAAACAGGCCAGTGAATGCTTGTTACCGGAGTTGTGATGATTATGGCCGTATTGAAGACCTAAGAAAAGATAATTGACTTCTAATGATGGAGATCTAGAAAATGTCCATACTTCACTAGAGTGTGAATGAAGGAAAGATATGAATAAATAATAGAAATACGGTTAAAAATGAGGAGTCACAATATTAGAAATACTCTTGTTCATAGAGTCTGTGGCAGAAAGAAATCTATTATTGTTATGGGAACTTTAGAATCCTCATCCATTAGAACTATTATATGCTCGCTCCCCAGAAATTAGTTTTCTCAGCAGCATTCACATATAGCTTAGGAAGCGTTGTGATCCCGTTATTCCAGGAAGCGCCATATTACAGTTTTTCCAAGTTCAATTTGAGGGCAACCTGTGTTAGAATCAACAAACTTTTTTTTTTTTTCAAATCTTGAGGTCGGGTGTGGTGGCTCACGCCTGTAATCCCAGCGCTCTGGGAGGCTGAGGCAGACGGATCATGAGGTCAGTAGATCGAGACCATCCTAGCCAAGATGGTGAAACCCCATCTGTACTAAAAATACAAAAACTAGCCAGGCATAGTGGCGGTCGCCTGCAGTCCCACCTAATCAGGAGTCTGTGGAAGGAGAATTGCTTGAACATGGGAGGCAGAGGTGAGCTGAGTTCATGCCACTGCACTCCAGCCTGGTGACAGAGCGAGACTCGGTCTCAAAAAAGATATTCAAACAGAAGTAGTCCTAGATTCTGCACTTCTGTTTATAAGAAAATGAAGCCCTGGGCTCAAGCAATCCTCCTGTCTTAGCCTTTGGAGTGGCTAAGACTACAGCTGCATGCTATTGTGCCTGTCTCTGCATTATTAAATCCAATTAGTGGTCCCGAGGAAATCTAAACTTTGAGGAGTTGAAGATCTGTTGAAACATGAATTTAGCGGCAAAAGTATTCAAAGTCTTGCACATATACAAGTGCTCATACCCAAAACATATCAGGAAGCAACATGGTGTACTGAGAAAACATTACTTTTACAGTAAGACTTGGTATTTAAATTGTAATTGAATTGCTTGGCTGTGTGATGTTAATTTCTGTAGATTCCAGTTTAAAAAAAAATTACGTATTGGCTTTTTCAAGTCTCCTGCCTCTCATTAGTGAAAATTGTGTTTTCTATCTTTCTGGGTCATGTATACCATATCTGTAGGGAGTTTTAGGGGATGCCAGAGGCTCTCTTGAGTCCCATCAGGTAAGACCTGAGTACTGTGAAGCCTCAGTGTCTCCCACATAAGCTATGACTTCACCTGTGAGACACTGAGACTGCCAGTGTCATTAGCTGTGGCAACTGCTGTGGTGGCCTTTTGCACTCTTAGTGAGCAGAAGGCCAGCCCATAATCTGAGAAGTGCTCATACTACATTTGGTGCATAAAACATCATGAGCAAGGGGACTCTCTTTCCCATTTATTTTAAGTTTTGCAAATGGTTGATTCTTAGAAGTTCTTAGCTATTTCATAATAAAAAGGGGTAATACATTTTGACAGTATACTTAAACCATGAAAACCAGCTACACACACACACACACACACACACACACACACACATTTTGTAATTGTTTCAAAAAGCATCAGTAGAGCCACAAGTATCTAGTCATAAAAATGGAGCTTAAAGTCTGCAACAAAGTAGGCTATACATTTAAATACGTGTGTTAAAAAAGCTGACTGACAAGTATGTGCCTCAAACTCCAAAGTTTATAGAAAGTCAGTTTCTTTTATGCTTGCAATAATATACCTGGATTATTTTTTAAAGTAAGTAAAATAAAAAGTCTAAGTATCATTTCATCACCTAAAATAATGTTTTATTTAATAACTGATAAAATGCAATGGATAATAAAAATTATCTACATATAATGAAAAAGTTGTCATTTTAAACAGAGCTATTGTAATATTTGTGATAACAGTGACGAAACAGTTAATATATTTTTTGTTTACAAAAGTAATAAAATAATTTATCCCACTCCTCTTGAATACTGTTCTTTCCTGGATAAAAATTCAATCTGAATCTGACAATTATGCACATGGAAAATCTTTATGCTGGGTTAGAGTGTCCCCAGCAGGTGGTTTACTTAGTATTAATGATCTACAGTTCTTGAATATTCAGATTGGTAAATGTGCTGGAGAGTTTTACTCGCCATACTCTTTTCTACCTCCAGCTTATCTGATGACAACTTGCCTTCATTTTAAACATGTTGTTATCGATCATAATTCAAAATGAGGGTCAAAAATATTAGATGGCTTTATGCATTGACTGTACATGGTTTTATTTTGTGTTCAGAAAAATAAAAATAAATTATAGGTTTCTGGTAGCTTGTGGAATATATTCAGATCTTAAAGAGGCAGTGACTGCTGGCTTCTTGGATCTCCTCCATTATAGTTTGTTATGAGTTACAGCTGGAAGCATAATCAAATGCCAATCTTGTAATTTATAAGATGATACTATTTTAAAATTATGACTCATCAGGAGGGTAGTTAAATTTTACAAATATTTCCCAAAGCTAAGAGTACATGGAAAAGTTATAAAGAGGCTTATGGATTTTAAACAATTGATTGATTTATTCTAAATAAGGTAAAATAAAGCAAGTGTCTTCATTTCTATTTTGATGTACATGAAGCTTGTTTTGAATCATAATGGACAGAAGTCACAGAAACACTCGTTGTGTGAAAATACCACTATTCTGAGAAAACACTGCATCTAGGAAAAGTCATTTAAACATCTCTACATTTCTGTTCACTAATCTGTATATTGCAGCTAAAATTTGCCATCCTAATTGTATCACAAGTTTTTAGCAGAATCAAATTACTCTATTTACTGCTAAATGGTGAGCATAAAAGTGGACAAAGACCGTCTTGCTTTAGTTCCCTGGTAGAAAATAGGCATTTCTTTATTGGTGAATAAATTACTCAAATTAGAACATAAATGGAAAAGCAAAGTACATGTGGTAAAGCATTATTTTGTGAATTTTATTATAAAAGGAAATTTTAATTGGCCTCCGGAAAACCTTTGCTATGTTTTAGGACAATCATTATCAGTTACCACTTACAGAAACTCTTAGATACCTAATAAAATGGTAACAATTATTTACTTGTTTTGCACTATTGAAGAAGGAAGAATCAAATGTATTGTGCTTCTCTTATGCATTGAGCATATATTTATTGAGTTATTGAACAAAGTGGACATGAATTTCACATTCATGGATTTATTTATAGTTACAGTTAGAGGGAAAAAAACACATCCCGCATAGTTTTATAATCACAGCTGTGATCAGTGCCATGTGTAAGGGAGGCTTGACAGGGTAACCTCACTACACAGTTTGCAAAGTGAACGAAAGTGTATCAGAAATGTTATACAGTTTAGTTTTTCAACAATCATTTATTTTGTGCATACTTTGTACCACTCTGCCTGACACCAGGATAGTAAGAGTAAACAAGACAAATACACTATCTGAGAAATCCTGTGCCAATGTGCTGGCTGCATTTTACAGGTGAAGAAGCAGAAACTTGAAGAAGTTAAGTTGCGTTTCTCAAACCCTACAGAGAGTTAGTTAATTGAGACTCCAAACTGGATGTTTGACTCTACTGTGCTAGTTCCTCTCATTCATTTAGACACTGAAGTCGGACAAGTGTTGTTTAGGGACCCTTCCATTTTGGGGATTTAATATACCCAATGTAAATCGTACAAGTCAGCGCAGGAGAATTATCTAACTCCGGTGGTACATTGTTCAAATGTCATGATGTTACTTCTTAACATGATGCTGTTCGTATTTTACTTGCTTTACCTGTGCCTCTTAGGAGTACATACATGGTTAAAAGTGTAACCTGCCAAAGGGATGATTTAGTGTCTGAAGGGCCTCTTGTTGCTCAAAACAGGTCATGGATTCATCACCCCTTTGAAGTCTTTTGTCTTCAGGTCAGGTTGTTTTGCTGATCACAAAGGTTTTCCCATAAATTCTTATCACTGCTTACCTCCGTAAATATTTCACTGATACCCAAGTTTGTCATATTTAGATACTCAGTGAAGCTAATAATATAGTTTATTTAACTTGGCTTCTTTTTTATGTTTATCTTCTAACATATCAGCATAGTGCCTTTAACATAGTTATATTCAATACACATACATTGAAACAAATTGGCCAAATTAACAGAACTATAATTTTATAATTAGCATTCTCTTCCCGTAGTTAGAGAAGCAATGATATTCTAAAATACTCTAGCATTTCCACATAAACATCTGTAATCTAGTTATCAGTTCACATTTTGAAATAATTATTTGTATGCAATTTTCAGCAATATTAGAATGTCCTTTGGAACAGCTGTAGTGGAGACTGGTTTATATTTCTTTTGATTATATTCACTTGCACGCTTTTATGATCCTGTATCTCTTATCTGTCGCTGTTTACAACCCAGCTTACCTTTCTTATGTTGTGTTCACCACGATGTTAATAGCATGTTTTTTGTTTGTTTGTTTAACTGCAACCATGCTCTTCAATAAATATTATATACAAATTCAGGCAGAAATCACAGAAGCAGTATCCCTTGGCTAACTTTACATGATAAACTACATTCAGTAATAGTCACTTATCTTCAAAGGTGATAGTGTAGTTTCATTTTCTTTAAAAAATAATTAGTTTAGGAAATGGTTATTTTATCAAATGTACATACATATATTTAACTAACAATATTAGGCATTCATTATTTCTATAATTTGTGAACAGTATAATTGGCATCAAGTTCTCCTTTCTACATTCATTAAATTATAATTGCTTTGTTTCCAGTTATTTATAATTAACTACTTACCTTAAAAATGTGTATTTTCATATTAAAGGACGTAGAATGCTAAATAATCACAGTAAGTTCTACCTTAAATGTACTGAGTCTCTTACTGTTCTGGACTGCACTGAAGCAAGTTCACTTATTTCTCCATGTGTGAATTAAATGTTGTCCTCACTCTTCTCTAATTGCTATGTGCTTATTTTCCCTCCACTGCAGGAAGACAGCTATTTATAAATTTAACTTCTATTAAATATTCCATCATTTGATCTTTACTGATCCATTACAATACATTGTCCTTTATGATTTATGATTCATGTTTCTTGCATTTATTACCTTCAGACTACATTTGTTTTACTTTATGACATTTTTAATATGCACTGTAGTGTGCATAAAATATCGTATGATGTACATGAGTAATTGGTGAGAATTTTATATTCATTTTAATATGTCTGAGCTATTATTTTGTGAATTTCTCACAATGGAATCTCAATGTGAGTTTGAGAAGGAGCAGAGAATGTCTTCTGATATAATTTTCTCTGTGTGTGTGTGTGTGTGTGTGTGTGTGTGTGTGTGAGAGAGAGAGAGAGAGAGAGAGAGAGAGAGAGAGAGAGACAGAGCGAGCGAGAGCGAGCGAGAGCGAGCGAGCGAGCGAGAGAGAGAGAGAGAAGCCCAAAGAGGCAGAGAACAAGTAGACACAAACTGACAAACAAAAACAGAGAAAATATTTTCGTTAGTAATTACAAAAGTTTTTGTTTTTTGTTGCTTTTTAGTTAAACTTACAAAGTTTACAACGTTTTAAAGTGAATATAACATTTCTTCACATGTTCACCTCACAGCCTAGCATTATACGTGTTTATGGAAAAAGTTTCTTGAATACTGGTGAATGAAATTTAGAAATCTCTAGCATATGTAATCGAAGAATTAAACCGTAAGGTGTTTTCTGATTAACATAGTTAGGCACAGATTTAATGGTTTGGATAAAATAAGGAAGTTCATAAAGTTTCTCACTTCAAGCCTACAATAATCAAGTTGGGAAAACAATCCTGGAGTCAAATAAGTATAATTAATCTTAAGTAGTCCAAGTTAAAGATATGCACATGTTGAAATTCCAGAGAAACTTGTAACTAATTCTGAAAGAATCAGTGAAATTGCACCAAAGCAATTTTTCAGCTGCTTGTTGAAAAGTATATTGTGTTATGTATCAAACTCATGGGAAGGTTATGCAGGTAATATTGCAAGACGCATGTATCAGTGTGTAGGAAACACTAACAAAAAAGGATGTAATCTATGTTATATTTAGAAATATTTATTATTATGTCCTAAATACCCTTGCAAGGATTAATTGAAAGCATGAAAAGGTCAATGTGGTGTCTTGTGTGCTTTGAATTCAGTGAAACATGTGGATTTAGGTAAATTTCTACTTTCTTAGAAATTCAGGTTTCTCATACTTCACATAGAAGCTAATATGGCCATCTGTGCAGGTATATGAAGAAATATACATAAGACTATGAGTATGAAAGGGACAATACTGTTATTAATTTATACACAAAGCTGTGTTTTCCCTCCACTTTCCTTGACCACGAAGGAACTGTTTCTTCGTGGAAATGTATGAACATTTCCACTCATTCAGTGCTACCTTGGACGGCTAATATTTACTAGAGACTGGTAACCTGGGATGTGAAGCTAACAGTTGGAATTCTTAGTTTGGTGGAGAGTTAAAGTTGCTTCAGTGAAAAATGTTTAGAAATAGGGGCAGGATGTACACTTCACTTGGACTGAGTATATGAATACAGTAATCATGGAGGGCTTTCTAGGAGAGATCAGTTAGCAAGTAATTTTGAAACAATGAGATACAGTAGTGAAAGTAGCAGAACTAAGGTAATAAGCCAAATATGGGGATTGCTAAAGCCAGGAAATATGAAACCTGGAGAACTAAACAGGCAAAATAAGTGATATTCTAAACAGGGTAAGTCGTTTTCTAGGTCCATTATTTAGAGGAGTACACATAAAAATGTTGGCTTTGTACAAACCTATGTTTCGATGGCAAATATGGATTTGTTAAAATGTCTAGCTAGTGTAAAACACGAAGCCTGTGTAGTATTTCCAATTAACTCCAGTTCCTATAGCAACTTTTTTATAATCTTATCTTAAAGTAATTATATGTTATTTTGAACCATTTTTACTCTCTCTCTTTTTTTTTCTTTTTTTCTTTTTTTCTTCATTATACTTTAAGTTCTGGGGTACATATGCAGATCATGCAGGTTTGTTACACAGGTATACACGTACCATGATGGTGGTTTGCTGCATCCATTGCCCAGTCATCTACATTAGGTATTTCTCCTTATGTTATCCCTCCCCTCACCCCCTACTCCAAGGGACCCAGCGTGTGATGTTCCCTTCTCTGTGTCCTTGTGTTATCATTATTCAACACCCATTTATGGATGAGAACATGCAGTATTTGGTTTTCTGTTCTTGTGTCAGTTTGCTGAGGATGATGGTTTCCAGCTTCATCCATGTCCCTGCAAAGGACATGAACTCAACCTTTTTTATGGCTTCATAGTATTCCATGTCATATATGTGCCACATTTCCTTTATCCAGTCATTATTGATGGGCATTTGGGTTGGTTCTAAGTCTGTGCAATTGTGAACAGTGCTGCAGTAAACATATGTGTGCATGTGTCTTTATAATAGATTGATTTATAATCCTTTGGGTATATAACCAATAATGAGATTGCTGGGTCAAATGGTATTTCTATTTCTAGATCCTTAAGGAATTGCCACACTATCTTCCACAATGGTTGAATTAATTTATACTTCCACCAACAGTATAAAAGTGTTCCTATTTCTCCACATCCTCTCCAGCATCTGTTGTCTCCTGACTTTTTAATGATCGCCATTCTAAGTGGCGTGAGATGGTATTTCAATGTGGTTTTGATATGCATTTCTCTAATGATCAGTAATGATGAGCTTTTTTGTCAAATGTTTGTTGCTGCATAAATGTCTTCTGTTGAAAAATTCCCTTTGAAAACTGGCACAAGACAAGGATGGCCTCTATCACCACTCTTATTCAACATGGTATTGGAAGTTCAGGTTAGGGCCATCAGGCAAGAGAAAGAAAATAGCGTATTAAAATAGAAAGAGAGAACGTCAAACGTCAAATTGTCCCTGTTTGCAGATGACATGATTGTTTATTTAGACAATCCCACTGTTTCACTCTCTTAATACAAATGATTGCACTCTTACTTTACATGTGCATAATTCAATACAGCTTTTCTTATCAGTATTGCTGTGATAAGTAATACATGTTTACTAGTATTAAATATTTTAAACGTCATCTTACTCTTCTGTATTACCGAGGGTTTTAGAAAGGATTTTTCAATGATTGCTTTTGTAAATGATTTAATCAAACTTTATGCATTTTTCTTTCATGGCACTTTAAAACTACAAGTGTTGAATTACAGCATATCTTGGAGATACTGCAGATTTCTTGCAGAGCAACATAATATCACAAACAAAGCATGTCAAACAGATTTGTTGACATGGTTTCCCAGTGCACAAAAAAGTTATGCTTATGCTATACTATACCCTATCAAGTATGCAATAGCATTATATTTGAAAGAACAAGGTACATACCTTAACTAGAAATACTTTATGACCAAAAATGCTAACGGTCAGGTGATCCTTTAGCAAATCATAACATTATGGCAGGTAGAAAGTCCTGCTGATGTTTGCTGACTGATTCGGATGGCAGTTGCCAAAGGTTGGAGTAGCAGTGGCAATTTCTTAAAATAATACAACAATGAAGTTTGCCACATTGACTGAATCCTCCTTTCATTAATGATTTCCCTGTGGCACATGATGATGCTTGACAGCATCTTACCCACAGCAGAACTTCTGTTAAAATTGGAGTTAATCCTCTCAAACCCTATCACTGCTCTGTTAACTAAGTTTACAAAATATTCTAAAATTTTGTTGTCGTTTCAACAATGTTCACAACATCTTCACCTGGAAAAGTTTCAGTCTCCATAAACTATGTTCTTTGCTCATCTATAAGAAGCAACTTCTCAGGCAGGGTGCGGTGGCTTGTGGTTGTAATCCCAGAACTTTGAGAGGCCTGAGGTAGCCGGATCATGAGGTCAAGAGATCGAGACCATCCTGGCCAACATGGTGAAACCCTGTATCTACTAAAAATGCAAAAAATAAAAATATCTGGGCCTGGTGGCAGGAGCCTGAAGTCCCAGCTACTCAAGAGACTGAGGCAGGAGAATCACTTGAACCCAGGAGGTTGCAGTGAGCTGAGGTCACACCACTGCACTCCAGCCTGGCAACAGAGTGAGACTCTGTCTGAAAAAAAAAAAAAAAGCAACTCCTCATCTGTTCAAGTTTTTTCATGATGAGTTGCAGCAATTCAGTCAGGTCTTCAGCCTCGAAGGTAATTCTAGTTTTCTTGCTCTTTCACCACATCTGCAGTTACTTCCTCCTCTGAAGTCTTAAGCCCCTCAAAGTCATCCATGAACATTGGAATAAACTGTTTTCAAACTCCTGTTAATGTTGATTTTTAAACTTTCTCTCATGAATAATGAATGATCTTAACAACATTTAGAAAGGTGAATCTTTTCCACAAAGTTTACAATTTACCTTGACCAGATTTATCACAAGAATTACCAATTATGGAAGCTACAGCTTTATGAAACTTATTTCTTAAATAATAGGACTTTAAAGTGGAAATTACTCCTTTGATCCAGCAGCTGCAGAAAGAAGGTTGTATTAGCAGGCATGAAAACAAAATTGTTCTTTTTGCACATCTCTATCAGGGGTCTTAGATGACTAGGGGTATTGTTGAGAAGAAGTGTTTCTTCCTCTGAGCAACAAGTCTCAACATTGGTTTTAAAATATTCAGTAAATTATGCTGTAAACAGATGTGCTGTCATACAGATGTTGTTGTTTCATTCATAAATCACAGACAGAGTAGATTTAGTATAATTCTTAAAGGCCCTAAGATTTTGGAACCATAAATGAGCATTGACTTCCACATAAAGTCACCAGCTGCATTAGTTCCTAAGAAGCAAGTCAGTCTATTCTTTGGAGCTCTGAAGCCAGACATTGACTTCTCCTTTCTAGCTATGACAGCCTAAATGGTACCTGCATCCAGTCTAAGGCAGCTTTGTCTACGTGGAGAATCTGTTGTTTCATGTAGCCACTGTCATCAATGATCTTAGCTAAATCATCTGAGTAACTTGCTGTAGCTTCTACATCAGCACTTGCTTCTTTACCTTGCCTTTTTATGTTTTGGAGACAGCTTTCTTTCTTAAACATCATGAACCAATCTCTGCTAGCTTTGAGCTTTTCTTCTGCAGTTCCTTACCTTGTTCTCCTTCTTAAAACTGAAGGGAGTTAGGGCCTTGTTCTGAAATAGGCTTTTGCTAATGGTATGTTGTGGCTGGTTTGAGCTTCTATGCAGACCACTTAAGCTGTTTTTCTTTTTTAACATTTGTATGTTCACAGGAGTAACCCATCATTTCCTGCAAGAATATTTTCTTTGCATTCTCAACTTCAGTAACTGGTACAAGAGGCCCAGCTTTTAGCATGTTTCAGCTTTTGACATGCCTTCTTCACTTGGCTGAATCATTTCTAGCTTTCCATTTACAGTGGAAGATGTACACATCTTCCTTTGATTTGATTAAGAGGATATTGTAGGACAGAGAGAGACAGAGAGAGAGAAAGTGTCAAGGGAAGGGTGTTTGGTGGAGCATTAGAATACACGCAGCATTTATTGATTGAAGTTTGTCATCTTATATGGGTGTGATTGTGATGGCAATCACATGTTTTTGCCAGTTACAGCAAATAACAATAACGTTTTTGCCAGCATGTTATTGCCAGTTACGGCAATAACATCGAGGATTGCTTATTGTCCTCAAAGATATAACAATGAAAATGTTTAAAATATTGTGAGAAATACCACAATGGGACAAAGAGATATGAAGTGAGTGCATGCTTTCAAAAAAACATTGGTCTGCAGACTTGCCCGACGTAGGGGTGCCACAAACCTCCGATTTGTAAAAAACCTGTGAAATGTCTGCAAAGCACAATAAAACCAAGTCCAGTAAACATGCCCGAATTGACCATATTTATTACCAGCTCTACCTAAATAAAACAGATTCATAACATACTAGATTGTATTTAATAATTTCAACTCTACTCAAAGTAATTTCATTCCTCCTATGTAATTTGAGGTTATCAATGAAAATATCTTTTATTGCCTATTGAAAACATATTTCTTCCTATTTTCATTTAATAGCTGACCATGAACACTGAAAGAAAAATCCTTATGAAATTTAAAATACCTATAAGAAGTTTTCATACTCTCATTGCAATAAGATTTTGAAACAATTTGGTTTTATTGAAATAAAAAGTGATTGTTTCACTAGAGCTGAAATGAACAAAAGCTTTGCCTTGCATAGCTAGATCATTGTCTGGTTAAAAACAACTTAAGCAAACCCTCAGAGTTTAGCTTTTTTTCATTGTTTTTAAAAATTTATAAAATTATGACCTTTTACATGAGGCTTTTGACACTCCTTGTAAATAGGATGCACAGATATTTTAAAGAAATCAGTTTAAATTATTTGTTGAATTTTTAGTAACCTATTTTGATTTAATTTTATTGATTTAAAAACAACTTATTATAGGAATAAAATTCCTATTTAACTATTTTTTAGTTAATAATTTGTACCTTGCCACTCTACCCTTCAGAGTTTACACTCCGCAAGTATGGACCTACTTTGGATCATTTCTTCCTGTAATTTTGCCAGTGACCTATTTCAAACTTGTTTAAGTTCCATCTCCTCTAAGAAGATCACTCTCAGGACTGCAGAGAGATTAGTCGTTTGTTTCTATTACTTAGGCACATTATATCTCTTCAAAAATTGTATTCATGACACTACAATGTAATATTTTAAAAACTCCATGCTCTGCCCCCAAACTAAAACATTTAAAAAAATTCCCATCTACCATAATGCTTAAGCAAATTCATGGTACTAAATTTATCTGATATTACACTAGTTAAATACCTGTGCTCTACATTTTGCTAAAAGCTTTCATTAACTATAAGCACATAAAATCTTATCCTGATATTTTAACAGCACAATAAAAATTAGAAGATACAATGAAATAATTTGTACTAAGACCTATCTCTTTGACTAAAGAATGTTATAGGGACATTTAACTCAGCAATAGGACAGGTTTACAGCAAATGCAGAAAAGAACTTATGAAAATAAAATGAAACTCTTCCCTAAATGATTTTACAATTAATAATGAATTTATCACTAATAAAATGAGTGGTTTTACAGGTAATATAAGTAGATCACTTTGAAAACTATTTTACTTTTTTTTTTTTTTTTTTTTTTTTAAAGAGGATCTTCCTCTGTCACCCAGGCTGGAGTTCAGTAATGTGATCATGGCTCACTGCAGCCTCTGCCTCCTGGGCTCAAGCAATCCTCTTGCCTCAGCCTCCTAAGAAGCACCATGCCTAGTCAATGAAAAAAAAAAAAGAAACAAAAGTAGAGACAAGGTCTCACTAAGTTGCTCAGGCTGATTTCAAACTCCTGAGCTGAAGCAATCCTACCACTTCAGCCTCCCAAAGTGCTGGGACTCCAGATTTGAGCCACCCTAGCAGGCCTAAA
Organism: Leontopithecus rosalia; assembly: GCA_028533165.1. Lineage (NCBI taxonomy): Eukaryota > Metazoa > Chordata > Mammalia > Primates > Cebidae > Leontopithecus > Leontopithecus rosalia. The sequence continues at coordinate 8,293,916 of CM052665.1, read as the reverse complement.
AATGATTTTAAACTTACTGCTTGAAAATCTGTTTAGATTACAGATACTTTTATATTTTGCGGCATGATTCCTGTCTAGAACTATAAATAAACATTAATACAGATGTTATAAGTTTATACAATTCTGTCTGAATTTTCTCCTGGAATTATGTGTATATAGAAAATTACATTGAATTTTTTCATTGAGATGCCTACAGAGGTGTTAAATTATGTAAATAAAAGAGATACTAAAATAAAAATATGCCATGATTTTAGAATTATAACTACAATTATGTTTGTAAAGAGAGTAAAAAGAAGTAGCTTATAAATGTAGTAGTAATGAAATAGATCATAGATTATAATAAAAATAAGTTGATACCAATAAAATATTATTTAAAAACCTTTCCATTTCCCTATTACAACATATGTGTAATGCCCACCAGAAAAAAACATATGAAGCTGGTCATCATACTACATGAGTATTTAATTTGAAGCTCAAATTAACATCGTATTCTGATGACTGAACCTGGGATATTCTCTTAACATCTTTAGAAACCTCTTTTGTGTCTCTATGATATTTAATCTCCACAATATATAATTTTCTCTGAGAAATAGCTCAGACTAATTCAAAAATAAGAAAAGCAAACAAGTGAACATTAACAACTGCAACAACAACAAAATATTTCATGAACCAAACACTACAATTGCCGCAGTATGACATCATCAAAGACGTTCCGGATTTTAAGTCAGGTAAACTGTTTCTCAGTTCTGACATTTACCTCTGGCATACATTTGTTTAGCTTTGTTTTGTTTGTTACAGAGAAGGCTATTTAATTTTGTTAATCTTACTTTCCTCATTTGTTAAACCAGAAACAGAAATATTTGATCACTGAAGTCAGTGACTCATTTTTATAAGTGAAATCTTGTCAAATGAAACATTCAAAGCACAGAATTTAGGTCAGTTTATGAGCTGATTTAAGTAATGTTTCTCAGACTGTCTTGATAAGATAGCTAAGATTTTCCAAGAAGTTAAGTTTTTCTTTGTCTTTTTTCACGTTTTAAATTTTCAATTTTATTTGATCCTCATCTCCTTTATATCTACTTAGATAAAAACATAAATAAATTTATATATTTTCAGGTTTTATTAATTCATAAACTGTTAAAAATTATTAAATATTAAATTGCTAGGGAAGATAAGGACCTTATGTTAGTAATATTTTTAATAAACTTCATAATCATAATATTGGAAATGATTTGAAATTTGTCATGGTCTTAGCCTCCTCAAGGTAAATAACATTTAAGGCCATAAACTCCCCACCTCAAAATAAATAAATAAATAAAATCAAAACACAACAGGTGGAGGCTGCTAGGCAGAACCAGTTACTTTGAAAAAAATAAATGTGTGTGTGTGTGTATGTGTGTGTGTGTGTGTGTGTGTTTGCATATCAATTCCAATAGCATGTTATTTCAAAATTTAGTTTATTGATCATGTGTTTAAAATATACTTTCAAGAAACATGTTTTAATGCAAAAGCACAACCTATCTTCATAATAAAGGTTGACTCTTACTTTCTGAGGATAACACTTTTTATCTCAATGTTATTGATATGATATTGATCTAAAATGTCTGTTTCAAATCTCTCAGAAAACAGATAAATGAAAGGTTCATAACTGAGAATTCATTTCATCCCCTGAATATTTATTTTTATTTTTAGAGGTATTTCTGCTTTATATTTTGGGTAACTGACATTTTATTTTGTGGAACCACAGTGTATTTAAGTAAAACATTTTATTTTGCATATACATGTATAATATCTTGATATTCTTCTCATGTCTTTCTATTTCATATCAGTTGCCATAGTAAAATCTTTCTTCCAACAAAAACCCCCAAACTTTATTACTATTAGCAGCCATCAATTTTACTGAATTTGAAATTATAAAATATTCTAAAACATTCTTGATGAAAGTATTTTTATCTACTAGTTTAATGGTAAGATTAAAAGGAATAATAAGTACAATTTAAAGTAGGTGAAAATGAAATAAAGACATTTAAGTTCAGTTAGGGACATGAATTTCAGAGAGCCTCTTTGAAATAAGAAAACCAATTGGCATACTTTTAATTTGAATCATTTAATTTGACAAACATTTAGCTTATGTTGTTTTTACAAGATCAACTTGACAGGTTAATAAACTTTATCTCTTGAAAGGACTTTTTTGTTTTTAATCAGGGCATAAGAAAACCCTCCCTTTTGTTTTCTCCTTTGTTTTGTGTATTCTTCTAGTATAATAATCATCATGAGCCTCTATTGCTGTTAGATATAGGTATAAATCCCCCAGTAGAATATAAATCTCTAGTAAGTGTTAAGACTGTTTTAATCTTTACCTCCCTGACAAATGCCCACCACCTAATTCCTTATATATTGTCTGTAACACTGTATGATGAAGCAAATGTCATATAAAGACACTAAATGTTAGCATCTCAGAAAAGGAGTGATTTGTCTTGCACCTTTTACCTTACTGCTATGGTTGAGTTTTTAGTTTTCTCCTATAAATGACCTAGATTTTCCAGGCTCTAGGTTAACTCACAGACCTCATAAAACCCAAATTTAATTTAAGGTTTTAAGGATACTTTGTTATAACACCCTTTTATGTAATGTTACTTGAAACATTTTAATAAAAGTACAATTGTAGGACTATAACAAAGGGATAGCAATATAGGAAGGTGTATGACTTAGTCAGATAAGACTTGCCATAGGAAAAGTAGAACAGCTTTAATATCCATACAGATGGATCGGAAACCAACAGTGAATTGAAAAATGCAAAGTTTTGCTCACAAGGTGACCTGGGAAAAATGCATTTGCAGGGGGTGAAGATTTTGCCGGTTTAATAATAAATAGGTATACATAATTAATTAGTTTGTGACAGTTTTAATGACAACCCAGCCAGGGGAGAAGACAAATCTACATATTGAAAGAAAGCAGTTAAAATGTTGACTTGCAAAATGACAGAGGTAAAGAGGATACATTTAAGTGGAGACAGGCAGCTTGTCTAAATGTGGCTAATATTAAATACAGGTGATTATAGCATTTGAAATTGACATTAAAGATAATCTCTGATTCACTTATTTTAAAATTGCCAAGTCCCCTCAGCTGCATATTTCACCAGGTGCTGGTACAGTTGGAGCAACAAGCATATCCAATGATTTAAAAATAACATTCACGGGTGTCACCTGATGTCACTCCAGATAAGAAATGATGTTCCCAATCAGAGAGAACACTCTAGTATTCATCTTAACACCTTCTAAACCAGTGCTACATATTTATGTCATGAATTTTAAAATAATCTTTTGGTTATTGAACATATTAAATAGATTAAGCTTTCTGGAAGTTGTAAACACAGACAAGAAATGGGAGACTTTCATTTTGGAAACTGTGTGTACAGAATTCCTTTTACATGATTGAGCTTAAAGAAAATAAATATGCTGTGATTTGTTTTTCCTCTAAAATACTACAAACTGAGTTAAATATTACGGTAGTATTCATGATTTCTTATTCTTCAAAAAGATATTTAAGATCTACAATTTCAGGCTTCTCAAGTACACAGCTTCCTAAATATATTGGTTCAGATTTGAGGAAGGGGAAATATTTATCAAGGCACTCAGGCAAGCAATGTACTAAGTGCTTTATGTGCATTTCCTTTTCCCAGTAAAAGTCTTATGAGGAGAGTATTTTATCTATTTTACAGATAAAGTAACTGAAGTACTGAAAGGTTAAGTTGATTTCCCAAGATCAGAAGGAAACTCACATTCTCTAGAAGCCCAAGCCTTTTCTATTTACGTACTTAAATATCTCTGAAAAGGTTATTTCTCAAATTTCTGTGGAAAAAAGTAATAAAATAATTTTAAAATGCATCGGTATTACTTCCTGTCATTTCCCCCTCATTTGACCTCAGAGTCTGTAAATAAAGAGTCTTGAATCACAAATGCATTCATTACTATTTATACATGCACAGATTGATCTTATTAGGCATCTTTATCAAAAACACACATACACAAAAACAAAAACGAAACAAAACATACGCACATACATCATACATACATCCATAAGAAAAAACACAGGGCCATCTTGAAAAATGTTGTTGCATGCTATAGTCATTTCCAATTAGTCTAAAAGTAAACTAATGACCTAATTTAAAATAGTACTATTTCCATATTGTCCAGAACCTTTGAGAAATTCATAAATAGGCACTTTGTAATGTTATCAAGCAATTCTGGGTAAAAAAGATAGTTGACAGGATCGTAGAAGATAAAATTCAAAATAGCAGAGAGAAGAAAATGAACGTGAAATATCAGTAACACATCATAGTTATTTTGATGATTTAAATACAGTTTGAAACCATGTCTTAACTCTAAAAATCATGGAAAGATGGAAAGAAAATAGAAATTTAAAGGAAATATCAGACAGAAAAAAATCTCGAACCCATAAAAAAAGGATGAGTTCATGTCCTTTGCAGGGACATGGATGAGGCTGGAGACCATCATTTTTCAGCAAACTGACAAGAACATAAAACCAAACACTGCACGTTCTCACTTACTATAAGTGGGTGTTGAACAATGAGAACACATGGAAACAGTGAGGGAAGCATCACACACCAGGGCCTCTTGGGAGGTGGGGGAGTTAGTGGAGGGATAGCAGGGGGTGGGGGTATTGGGAGGGAGAGCATTAGGAGAAATAACTAAATGTAGATGATAGGGGATAGATGTAGCAAACTACTGTGGCATTGTATACAGATGTAACAGTCCTGTATGATCTGCACATGTACTCCAGAACTTAAAGTATAACTAAAAAAAAGAAAGAAAATGTCTGGCAGTGATAAAATGCTATTGTAGAAATATTCCAAATAAAAATGGAGACTTTGGTGTTATTAAGTCATAAGAGACACCAATCACATCATGCTGATTTATGTGGATTATCAGTTTGGTCTGTTGAGCTTTGTGGACCCAGACTTTGGTCTGTTGGCATTTGAACAATTGCTTCTAGTGTCACTTTCCACCAAATATCAAAAAATGGTTTTATTTTTTCTCATTTCACTAATAAAGAAGATAATTAATTGGTTACTAATTAACATGTTAAAGGACAACAGAAACCTTCAGCTACTTCTCGCCAGTTTGACATTGGTTCTTTCATTAATTAGACTAGCTGTTAATTGAGTTATTTGCTTGAAACCTATTAATCCACTCAGTTTTGCTCACCTGAACACTGACTTAATTTATATTACACACAAGTTTTTCATAAGAAATCTTGCCAGACTACATGCTGAGTCCATATACATCAAGGTGACACCATTACCTTGACCTACAAAATTACATTGTCAAAATATCAAATATGCTAATATGACATGATATAATAAAGTGAATCTAAGGATCTTCCCTTTGACTAGACAAATAAGGGATATAGAGAATCTAGCTTTCTCAATAAAATGATGGGAAAAAAAGGAAATTAGCTGCAAGAGAAATATGGAAAACTATGAGGGCCTATTTTAATTCATATGCCATTAAATAGCATCAAGGGTGTTATAAATTGTCTTGCAACTCAAATAATCTTTGTTTTTGTTTTTTTCTACACTGATTTAGATGCTTAAGCTCTTCGGAAAACCACAGAATTTTGCATCCCTCTTGTGGACATAATCTTAGTAGAGGCACTAGGACCTTTGGGCAAAAGTAGTTTGGTGATAATGCTACCTAATGCTTCTTGAGTCAGTGGTAAAGACAAAAGAGATGATCTTCCATGTCTGAACTGACATCTGAGTCTCACTCCAGCCCAGGCTGAAGTGTAATGGCTTGACCTCCGCTCACTGCAACCTCCACCTCCATAGTTCCAGTGCTTCTCCGATCTCAGACTCCTGAGTAACTGGGACTACAGGCATGAACCACCACACCTGGCTATGTTTTGTATTTTTAGTAGAGATGAGGTTTCGCCATGTTTGCCAGGCTAGTCTCAAACTACTGACCTCAGGTGATCCACCCACCTTGGTTGCCCAAAGTGCTGGGATTACAGGTGTGAGCCACCGTACCCAGCTTTCAGATATTCTCTTATTGCTCATGAATGTAGTTTTGTTTCCCTTAGCATTTCTTGTAGGACAGTCTGATGTTAATGAAATTACTCAGCTTTTGATTGTTTGGTAAGATCTATAGTTTTCTTTCATCTTTGAAGGATATTTTAATTGGATACACTAGTCTAGTATAAAAGAGTTTTTGTTGTTGTCATTGTTTGTTTGTTTCCTTTAGAACTTTAAATATGTCATGCTATTCTCTCCTGGCCTATAAGATTTTTCTCTGCTTCCAGACATAGTGGAGCTCCTTTGTATGCTATTTCTTTCTTTTCTCTTATTGCTTTCAGAATCCTTCCTTCATCTTTGACATTTGAGAGTTTGATTATTAAATGTCTTTAGGTAGTTTTCTTTAGTTTGTAACTGCTGAGTGTTCTGTAACCTTCTTGTACTTGGATATTTATGTCTTTCTCTTGGTTTGGAAAGTTCTCTGTAATTATCCCTTTTAGTAAAGTCTCTACCTGTACAGCTCTCTTTACCTCCTCTTTAAGGCTAATAACTCTTAGATTTGTCCTTCTGAAAAGATTTTCTATATTTTCTAGACATGCTTTATTCTTTTTTATACATTTTTTCTTTGTCACCTCTGGGTATTTTCAAACAGCCCATCTTCATGTTCACTAATTCTTTCTTCTGCTTGACCATCTGCTGTTAAGAGACTCTGATACATTCTTCAGTACATCACTTGCATTTTCAGCTCTATAATGTCTGCTTTATTCTTTGTAATCATTTCAGTATTTGTTAAATTTATCTGATAGGACTCTGAATTCCTTCTCTGTGTTATCTTGCATTTCAGTGAGTTTCCTCAAAATAGTTATTTTTGAATCTATATCTGAAAGGTCAAATATCTCTGTCTCTCTGGAATTGGTCCCTAGGTGTTATTTAGTTTGTTTAGTGAGGTCAGTTCCACGTACTTGAAGGGACTTGGGTATTGCGATCTAAGTCTTTGGTCTCTACTGTAGCCATATCTACATTATGGGGCACCCCAGGCCAGGTAATGCTGTGGCTCCTGCAGACTTGCATTGATTCCACCTCAGTGGTCTTGGTGGTAAAATATGGAAGAATTCCATGGATTACCAGACAGTGACTCTTACTCTCTTCCCTTACTTTCCCACAAATAACAGGAGTCTTTCTCTCTTTGATGAGCTAGAAGAGGGGTAACACAGGCACCACTGTGACCCCCACCATTGTTATGGCACTGGATCAGACCAGCATTGGGTTTTGCCCAAGACCTGTGGTGATCACTGCCTGGATTCTGCCTATGCTCATTCAAGAGACATGGACTCTACAGTCAGCGTGTAGCAAATTCAGCCAGGCTTGTGTCTTTCCCTTCAGGGTGGTGAGTTCTCAGCCACCCACCCAACCCCATGTCCTGGCCAGGGTTAGAGATGCCATTCAGGAGACAGAGCCTGGGATAGGGAATCTTAGAAATCTATTAATACTTGGCACTCTATTCTACTCTGGCTTAGTTGGCAGCCAAGCTATAAAACAATGTCCTTCCCCCTCTTCCCTCACTTTTCCTCAAGCAGAGTAGTCTCTGTCCATGGCCACCACTGTCCTCAGCCGTGGCAAGTACTGCCTGGCTTCCACTGATGTTCACTCAAGGACCAGGGGCTCTTCAGTCAGCTTGGGGTGACTGCTGCCAGTCCTGAGTCCCTTCCTTCAGAAAAGTGGGTTCCCATCCTGCCCAGGGCAAGTTTACAAATGCCATCCAGGAGTCATGGCCTGGAGCTGGAGACTCCAGGAGGCTGCTTGGTGCTGTACCCCACTGTGGTTAAGCTGGTACTCATGCTGCAGAACAACATCTCCTTTAATCTTCCTTTTTCTTTCCCTAAGCAGAAGGAGTCTCCCTCTATGGCCACTGTAGCTAGGTATGCTTTGGGTCACACCTGAAGCCAGAACCACCGTTAAGTGTCACCCTATGCCCACGGGGAGTATTGCCTGGGCAACACTGATGTTTATTCAAGGCTCAATGGTTCTTTAATAAGTAGCTTATGAATCCTTCCAGGACTGGAGTCCTTTTCTTCAAAGCAGTGGGTTCTCTTATGGCCCACAGCATGTCTAGAAATGCCGTCTGCGAGCTAGGGTCTGAAACAAGGTCCTCAGGACTGTACCTGGCGACATTCTCCTCTGGCTGATAGGTTGTTCAAGTTGCAACCCTAAAGTTTCCTCTCTCTCTCTTTTTTTAAACTTTTATTTTAAGTTCAGGTGTATAAGTTCAGGTTTGTTACATAGGTAAATTTGTGTCATGGGAGGTTGAAATTCTCTTTACTCTCTTCTCTCCTTTCCTCGAGCAGAGGGAAGGATTTTCTCCAGAAGCTGTGATCTGTGTTTTCTAGTATTGGGGAGAGAGAACACAAACACTGCCTTAACCACACAAGTTAGTATCTCATTCTGTCACACATGCACCCCTAGTCAACGAGATTCAAGCCCAGCACAGCATCAGGAATTGCGTTTTGTGAGACCTAGATGACCTTTCCAGTTTATGTAGGACTCCAAAGGGCCATATCCCATGTTTGGGGGTCTTTTAGGACTCAAGTTCCTATTATTAAAGTGGGATTGAGATCCAAGATGGCTGATCGCTGACAGCTCGGGATTGTAGCTCCCGGTGAAAGCCCAAAGAACAAGAGGACACCGCACTTTCAGACGAATTTTCGTCACTCACAGACCAGAAGATTCCCAGTGGAGGAGCCGCATGGGTCGCCAGCGAGACTCTTGTGGCTGGCACAGCAGTTTTGCTGGTGTCTCGGCGCGGCAGCTCTTCCTGTAGAGTGGACAGGCTTGGTTCCCCTACTGACTAATGCTTGGAGCTCCGGGAAGGCAGAGCCGCTTTTATGGATTCATAAAGGAAGCCAGACCAGAGATTCCCAGGCAGAGGAGCACCATCAGCCTTATCACTGCTGTTTTGGCCGGCGCAGTGGGTTGCTCGGATTCCAGCACTGGGAATCAATCAACTGGGTGTCCACTCAGAAACCTAATTAGAAAGGCGGTAATAGTAAAGACGACAGATGGACAAATTCATAATAAAGGGAAGAAACCAGCCTAAAAAGGCTGAGAATACCCAAAATCAGAACCCTTCTCCCTCTACAGGGGATTGCAGTTCCTTATCAGCAAGGGAACAAGCCCTGATGGAAAAGGACTGTGTTCAATTATCTGAAGTAGGCTTCAGAAGATGGATGATAAGAAACTTCTGGGAGTTAAAAGAACTTGTTCTAACCCAACGTAAAGAAACTAAGAACTTTGAAAAAAGGTTTGACGAAATGCTAAAAAGAATAGACAATATAGAGAGGAATATAAATGAACTAACGGAGTTGAAAAATACAACACGAGAACTTAGTGAAATATGTATAAGTTTGAATAGCCGAATTGATCAAGCAGAAGAAAGGA
>CM052665.1:8267216-8283947 GCA_028533165.1 Leontopithecus rosalia | reverse complement strand
TCCGGAACAAGTAAACTTAATAAATATGTATAGCGCTCTCCACTTTAAATACACAAAATATACATTCTCCACTGTCAATACACAAAATATTGATCAGCCATTATTAATAACCATTCTTAGAATTAAGCAATATTCCTATTCTCTCTCCGTCTTTTTCTTCCTCTTTCTTCCTCTCCTTCTCTCCTTAAAAAAAAAAAAAAGAAAAAAGTAGATGATTCACCTCTGGCTAGGGCTGGTTTAAATGCTCTTTCCATGGGTGCTGGCTGAGTTCTGGCCCATGCGGCTTTCTGCTGTAATAGGGCAGCACTGAGTTGCAATGGAAAATCTGATCATCACTGTGTCCACAAGCACACAGATTCTCTCTCCACACCGTGCAGCCACTACTAGGGAGTGAGGGTGGGAGAAGGGTGGCATAGATGATTCCATACAGTGTTTCCTTCCCTCTTCATTGCCTCTTTCCTTAATATGATGGTAAAACAAGGTGCTGTGTTTCCTCACTTGATTTTTGGTTCTTATGAAGCTGTAGTTTTGTGGATAGTTGTTCAACGTGGTGTTGCTGCAGGGGGACAATCACTGGAGGTTTCTATTTGGTCATCTTGCTCAATCTACTCCTCTGTATTATTGTTTTAATGAAAAAAAAATCTTAAAATTATAAAGACTATATTTGTGAGTTATTTTTGGAGCAATAGCCTATTAATATTTTTAAAGCAATTTAATTTTACATTACCAAATGAAATTGAAGGCACTAACACATAATTTGAGAACAGTCCAGAAAGGAATTAATTTGTGATAATCGATTATATTCCTTGCCCTAAATTTAAAAATTATAGAACACATGCCCAGAAAGTCAAATCTTTTGATACAATAAACCTACTTTTTGAGACTGACAAAAAACTATCAAATATCAGCTCATTGTCACCCGTATCTGGTAAAGCATAGCTGCTCTGGGTGTTTCGGTCAACGTCTAAGTCACAAAAGCTTGTTAAGGAAATTTTATATGTGTCCTATCCCAAAAAGATTGATTGAGTTTCTCTTGCCATGAAGGTCACATTTATGATTATTTGTAGAATTTTAACTATTTGCATCATTGGGTAATGCACAGGCAATTTTTAATGGGTGGTCAACTATAATTAATATATTTTCTTTGTAGAATAGGACAAGAATATAACAAAAGACACTTAAAATATTGATGTGGTAAATAAAATTAGAATTTTTTTCTCAAAATTTACATTGATATAAATATGTTTTGCAATATATTATTCCATATTCCTCTGGAAGTAATACATGTAACTTAAGGCAGAGCACATTCTTTCTGATAATAAAATATTATTGTATACTACTAAGATTCACTAATGAACTGGGGGTAAAATTAAATTATATTTGTCTAAACCATTAAGTGATTGGTCATAAAAACTAAGAATTCTTTCTTAAGAATTCTTAAGAAAGTATTAAACAAAGACCTACCCACAAAAATATGCTTATTTACCTGTAGATATATCTTCATTTTAATCTTATAACATTGTCACAAAAATTATAAATATCATATAATTATTAAATGGTTTTTAAAATAATCATGTGCTGATACTTATTGAGAAAACTAAAAAAATAAGCATTGCCAATTTGATTAAATTTGGGACACAATGGAAATTAACATAGAAAATATCACACACATTATGTTGCATCTAATCAGACCTACAAAAAATTGTATTATCATTTGTAATTAAAAGCAGAATTGTTTTAGAAATTATTAATACCAATTCACCTATATTTATGTATTACATATGTGAGAATTTTCTTATGTATAGAAACAAATAATATATCTCTGTATGAAAATATTATAACATAGGAACATGATTTGTTGGCAATTATTGAAAATATGTTCAAATCGAAAAAACACAGAAATTTGGGGAATCACTTGTGGCTATTTAGTGTTCCATGAACATAATACTTTCAAATTATAGCAGACTGTCTCATTCTCAATTTTCTTAAACCCCATAATAAACTGGGTTTAATGACAAATGTTATTGAAAATTAAAAAGCAATTATTAAAACAACAGAAATAGTTATTGCATTTTTAGAAAGCTATTTAAATCGATGATAAGAAATCGCACTTGTTCATCTTTTACATAATTTTAAAATTTAGAAATAGGAACACTGCTGGTGGGAGTGTAAATTTTCCAAATAATAGGTATTCTGATTTATTACTAATAACACAAGACTATAATCTAGTTACCCTAACTAACTGCCCAAGCAGCCTAATCTGTCTTACCTTTTGGTTGAAACTCACACACACACACACACAAAAAAAAAAACAATGTTTTTTAACTTTAAAACCACGATTGCCTTAAATATCATTAAGACAATTGTGTAAAATGCAATATTATTTTATATAAAACTTGAGATATAAAACTTTATATCTCAACATGCATTTGAAATAGAAGAACATAGAATGCAGAGGAGGTATTATAGGAATGGTTTTGGATTACTGTTGAAAAGAATAATATGATGTAAGGAATAAAGAAAGGAACAGTATGGTCGGACGCTCCAAATGTAAACAGTGCATGCATTTATATTAAATACAAGCATTGTTTCCTAATCAAAGAGCCTTTAAAATTTGACTTTGTTTTTATTTCATTTATTTCTAGTAAAATTTAATGGATTGAGAAACTCAGCCACTAGTGAATGTAATGTTCTAGGAAATGGACTCCAAAAATACACTTATCATGTCATAACTGAAATTGTTCACTTTAAAACTGTTACATTCAAAACAGAACTGCACTTGCTAAGTCACAGTGCTACCAATAGTAATTTTAGGTAACTGTCACTTTAAAAGTATCCATCAACTCTGCCTAAATATACATTATTTTTATATAAAAACCCTGGTATCTTCTTTCAACATATATTTCAAAGAAAGCTAATACAGTGAATAAGCCTTAAAAGCAACTACATTTCCCTGTTATGCCACTGTGAAAGAAAATTGTAGTCATTAGACAAAAAAGTGAATAAAATTGGTTATATGCTACATAGTGACCTTGATATTGATTTTAAAAAATATTTTTATACTGTGCATGATACCAAAACAACTACTGTTTCACAACCTCACCTCTTGTAAGAAACCATTTTTCATTTGAAAAAAACATTACACTGGCAGTTAAAGAGAGAGCTTAATGGCCAGGAACATTTTGGTAGCTGGGATTATAATGGAAGTAGAGACAACCCATTATGGTAATACAACTGCATACAATTTGAGGCATATGAAATCTTAAATTTATTTTAAGCTTTGTAGAGTTTTGAATAAGTAAGTATGTATATGAAATCCTATTTTCAACTTAGAATATTAGGAGGCATAGTGGAGACAGATAAAATAAAAATTGTGTATTTGTTTAATTAGTCAACATTTTGATTAATGGGTTTTTAATATGTACTCTTATTTTCCGTACCTCTGAAATACACTAGAAATCCACCTCTGAAATACACTCAGAATTTGTTAGCTAGGTTTTCCAACAAAATACTAGGGTTTTGTTGTTGTTGTTGCTAAGATGTTGCCTGTGAGCCTCAGGCAATCTCTAGGTCTTTTTTAGTTCAAGATATTTCAACTGAGAAATTGCCAATTAGTTCCAGTTGTGATGATGATATTCACGATGTGGTCTCTAATGTAATAATTTTTTGGGAAATTTTGGTGACATGTTTCCTCAGGATATAGACAAAGACCAATATACTCGGCAGTAAATATCACTGTCTAAATGTGACGAAGTCTGTCAATGTTAACATTTAACATTTATATATTTAAATAGAAAGGAAAAAATTCATCTTTGTTTGTCTCTGTAATGGTAAATATACAGTCAGGTTCTCGAGTGTGTTTTGGTGTCTGACTAGCTGAACAGCTAGGAGCTATGTTTGTAATCTGGTGATAGCAGTAATCGGCCATATTGACCATACTGTAAGAGTAATAGTCATATTAAATTTAAATCTCCTCAGGTAAAATCATGTCTGGAAAATTGCGGTCAGTCATTAGAATTATATTTTAAGGGAGACATTGATACTGGGGCACACCCATGGGACTATGGCCAGCATGATAATGGGATAACTTGAATAACATCTTATAAGAAATGATTAGGGTCACTGAGAAGTTCCAACTGAAGAAGAGAATGGTTGGTTACAACAACAAAAAGAGCATGGTTGTTTAAAAATACTGCATGAATTTTCTTGTGAATAATACTCTAGACTAAGTCTATAAGGCCCTAAAAAGAACTAAAATCAATGGGCAAATTATTTGGAAATTCAAAAGAGATAGAATTTCCTGAAAATTGTAACAGTCTGAAATTAGAATGCTTTGTCATTGTTAGACGTCTTAAAGAGTGGATGAGGCTGGGCACGGTGGCTCATGCCCGTAATCCCAGATCTCTGGGAGGCCAAGGTGGGTGGATAATGAGGTCTGGAGTTCAAGACCAGCCTAGTCAACATGATGAAAACCTGTCTCTACTAAAAATATAAAAATTGGCCAGGCACAGTGGGGAACACCTGTAATGCCAGCTACTTGGGAGGCTGAGGCAGGAGAATTGCTTAAACCCGGGAGGCAGAGGTTACAGTGAGCCAAGATCACTGCACTGCACCCCAGCCTGGGTGACAGAGCAATACTCCATCTCGGGAGGGAACTCATGCCCAGAATAAAGAATTCGATGATGAAAACTCTATCTTCTCATGTAATTCTGGTGTTCTGTGAATTGAAAAACTGAAATATTTCCTTGTGATAAACGGTAAAGTTTTCTTTCTTTCCAAATATTTCAGTGTTCCAGATGTCCAAGATAGGAGTTTATTAGGTTGAACTGTATTAAACTGCCAGCTGTGTAGGTCCAAGTGGTTGAATCACAGTAATTTAATGTGGTTATCTGTGTCCATAGCTCTGTAAGACTATCCTGAAACAGGATAGAACGAGGAGGAAAAAAATACTGCTAGTAATCTCCATCGTCTTAGTATTTGCTCTGCTAGTACAGTTGAAACCAAATTCAGGAAACTGTAGGTGCTTCATTACTATTAATATTAATATTACTGCCAAGATTTCAAACTCTCTTCATCCTCATTTCTTGTACTGTATTGATCCAATAGAGAAACAAACATTAGCCAGCCTGAAAAACAAACAAAAATTAGGTGAGCTAAAAGTAGAGAAAATTCTTGAAAATTGGGGAGTATTTTGGAAGTAGGGCTGTATCTTTCTGGTTTCTGTTTTTCACATAATAAGCAGGGCATGAGAAATGGATTTATAAGCATTACAGTATAAATAATTATATATAAGAAAAAGTAAAGCCAGATAAAAGGAGAAGTGGGAAAAACAAGATAGTGGTAAGTGGTTCGGACATCTGCTCTCAGTCTCAGCTGTCTCTAATTCTTTAAGTGACCCTTAGCAAGGCATGAAATCTTTCCTGACCTGAATTGGCTCTTCTATAACATGAGCAAGTTGGACTAATTGAGCTCTAGACACCATTTGAAATCCAAAATTCTATCACTGTTTGAAATTATAAAAAAGGAAAAATAGAGCATCCCAGTAAATGCAGTAGAAGAATGTTTAACAAGGAAATTGATATTTTATCATAATGAAGTTAATGGTGAAAAAGTGTTTAGAAGCCAAAATTATTATTGAAGGATTTATTCCATGAGAGAAAAAGGTATATATCATGCCGTGTCTTCCGTCTTCATTTTTTTGTATTTCGGTTAAATGCATTTCACAGACATGGTTTGAAGGCCAGTTTGGTCACTTTTTGGCTTTGTTACTCTGGTCAGCGTGACAATACTCTGTCGTATGTCTGATTACAGGAACTATTAATAAATGACTAATAACCAATCACTGTGGTTGGTGTTGAAACCTCGTTTCCCATTGGCTCCTCCCAGCCAATGTCTGAACATGGCAGGAATATTAAGGCACATTCATTGTTCTAAGATGTGTGGCTTTTCTGATGGTGATTCTGGCTTAAACAAATACCAGGTGATGTTGGTATTCTTGCCAAAGTCTCCTTGGAACAACATTGGATTTTAAGGTGCTTCCACACAACCTTCCATCCTTGCCTGTTTCCTTCAGTCATGATGAGAGCTACCTCAAATCTGATAGTCTCCTTCTACTGGCTTTCACCTCTTTGACTGTCACACATGTAGTCCTTGATATATCTGTAACATGACTAACCTTATCTAGGTATCCACTTCTCGGAGGACTTGGAATAATAAAACTCAAATTCTTCATGTTTCATTTAGCTTTGTCATCTGAAAATTGGAGATAATACCTGACTCATTTGGTTATTATGAGATTAAATGATATCATCTATGAACATTTAACTTATTGCTCATATAATGCTAGAATTTACTATTATGCTATAGCCAAACTGGGTAACTCATTAGTCACTGTATTATTTGGTCTCATCACTTGTGTTCAAATTATGACCCCAACCTAAATTGCCCTCTTCATTTATACATACCTATTGACTTCATCTCTTATTAGAATCATTATTAAAGCCCTCTCTTTCGTAGAACTTTCAAAAAGATGTATTAATTTCCTTTCTAGAACTACTATCGTGCTTAAAATATTTTCTCTTGAGCAGTCATTATGCCTATTCTAGATAGAAAGTGTTAAGGGGCCACTGTCTCTGTCTCAGCCATATGTGTATTTCTGGAAACCTGGCACTCGATAAATGACAGTTAATTAAAAAATGTAAAATTAAAATGTAACAATTTTAAAAAACTTTATTTACTGGTAAGCCAGAGATCATAAGTAGAAACTGTCCACAAAAAATGTGAAGTTTTTGTCAAATTCAATGAGAATACTTTCATAGGTTTGAGGAAGTGTATGACAAAACAGGATATATGTTTTATATTTGCTGTTTAGAAGACAAAATTATTGGCTTCTAAACATCAAATGCTAATATTTATAGCAGCTTTATTCATAATTGTCCCAAATGGGAAGACACAAAGATGTTCCTAAATAGTTGAATGTATAAGCAAATGAGGTAATCCATACAGTGGCATAATACTCAGTTATAAGAAGAAATTAGCTATCATGTCATATACAGGCATGGAAAAACCTTAAATGCATGTAGCCATATGAAAGAAGCAAGTCTGAAAAGGCAAGTTACTGTATGATTCTAACTTTATGACATTCTGGAAAGGGCAATACTATTGAGAAGGTGAAAGTCCAGTAATTGCCAGAGATTCCGTGGGAAGGAGATAGAGATAAAGAGGTGTAGTACAGGGTGTTTTTAGGTGCATGAAATTATTCCGTGTGATACCAACAAATACTCTGTGGGGTAGATACTGGGCTAAGGTACAAGTTTGGTTCTAAAATGAAAAGTTGTATGCATTATATCAATTTTTTTAAAGAATACAGTTGCCATGTGTCATGTAACTTACTAATCATGCATCCTATCTCCCTAAAAGTCCTCACGTGAATATTTTCTAATATTAGCAACTAGCCTGTATTAACCTAAATAACAGATAGACTCTGTAAACAAAAATATATTTATCCAGGAATAGGACATTGCAATGAGGATATTTGTGCCATAGCAAACTATGCATGTATTTAGGGAGGTAAAGGAAGACAAATGTTTTTAAAGGAAAAGAAAATCCTTTGAAAGGATTATATAAATGTTTTGAGAGAATTGTCTTTGGTTGCAAATATCAATAACAAGGACTGATGCTGAGTCTGAAGTTGGACAAGTAATTGAGGGGCAGCTACGCTAGCAAAACTATTTTTAGTGTAAGGTTGTCATGGCCTCAGGTGTACAAGTGTGAACAACTTTTCTTCCTGTCTTCATAGCCTTTCTTGGCTTCTTTGCTCAGGTTTTTTGTTGCTCGTTTTTTGTTTAGCATTATTGACTACATTTGGATTCTGACCACTTTGATATCTGTGAGATAACCTGTGCTGTTAAACTGATATGTGTGAGATAGCCACTGTTATTAAACTGATGAGAAAGGCACGCGGGTCTCAGAATATAATGTCCTTTCCCACACTGAACCCAGATCAGTGACTCTAATGCTGGGAAATCAACTGACTGCCGCAACTAGCAGGGATTAAGCAGAAAAGATTCTCCCCTCCCTGAGCCCTGGTATGCTCTGATAAATGGCATGTTTTAAAAGCTACAGGATTTATTCACAACAAGGAATAGATTATGAAGAATCTTAGGCACAGGCATATGGTGGTAGACTTCAGATCTTTGGGTATTTGTCTTAAATACTGTAACTTTATTATTTGGATGGATCTAGATACTGACATTATCAAACATGAAGGAATGAGAATACAAACGTATTCTATAGCTAAGCCTAAATGACACTGTCTCAGATAATCTATGGTTCTTATCCCCTCCATTAGTGCAAGTAATCGAGTATTTGAATTTGAAAGTACAAGTTTATCTCATTGTTCCATTATGGGTAATAAAAGTGACCTATGTGAGGATATTAGATTAGTGATTTTACTTAGTATTCACCTTATGCTTAGAAGGTGTGAAATTGTTACCTCGTTCAAATTAAGTCATTATCCAGTTATGTAACAAATAGATTTGTGCTTAAAAAGCTTAACTAAGCAGGTGCAGAGAGAAGCAGCTCCATCAAATGCTTCAGGAGACCCTTTCTACTGCTGTTCTTTATTTTTACGTCTCATTAACAACAGTATTAACTATCACATACTGCTTGTATAAGGAAAATTGGGAGAAATTAAGTGTTCTGCATAATCCGCTTAAAATATCCTAAGTACGAGAAAGAATTGTTTCTTTCCTGTTTGTTTCTTTCCTAATAAGCAATAGCCTGGTGTCTTTTCAAAACTTCTTATTACTGACAGGTAGAGACAGAAGGAAAACTGGTATGTTAGTTTTCTAGGGCTTCATTAAAAAGCATCACAAACTGGTTGGCTTAAAAAAACACATTTATTTTCTCACAGTTCTGGGGGCTGGAAGTGCAAGATCAAAGTGTTGCATGTTTGTATTTTTCTAAGACCTCCTCTCCTGCCTTGCAGGTGGCTGCTTTCTTACTGTGGCCTCATATGTTCACCCCTTGGACTACATGTTGTCTGTGTCCTAATCTCCTCTTCTTAGGAAGACACCATGTATATTGAATTAGAAACCACCCTTATTACCTCATTTTACCTTAATTACCTCTTTAAAGGCTCTGCTTACAAATAGTCATATTCTGAGTGTTAGGACTGTGGGTAAGGACTTCAACATATAAATCTGGGGGAGACGTAATTCAACCCATAACAACTGGGAAAAATTTTTTTGATTGCTATAATTCATAATTTTTCTTTATGTGCAAATTCTTCCTTATTTATTTATTTATTTATTTATTTATTTTTCTTGAGACGCAGTTTTACTCTTGTTACCCAGGCTGGAGTGCAATGGCATGATCTCGGCTCACCGCAACCTCCGCCTCCTGGGTTCAGGCAATTCTCCTGCCTCAGCCTCCTGAGTAGCTGGGATTACAGGCACGCGCCACCATGCCCAGCTAATTTTTTGTATCTTTAGTAGAGACGGGGTTTCACCAAGTTGACCAGGATGATCTCAATCTCTTGACCTCGTGATAAATTTCTAAGAAGTTCCTTCCTAGTAGAAGCACCTATGACATTGCTCTGTTGCCTTTTTTAATTTTTATAGCTACTAGATTTTCTGAGTTTCAAAGTGTTCCGTATAGTACATTTAAACTTGGAGGTAGTCAAGAAGAGACCAAGTAAGAAAAAAAGAAGAGGATGGATATACGAGAAAAAAAGAAAAACTAGAGTCAGAGTTGGGAAAACACATTCCAGGATAGCTAAGATATTATAGTCAATATTTCTCTTCTTTGGCCTCAAAAAGGACACTGAGTAATATTACTCAGGAGCTTTATTGCCCAGTTCTGAAAAATGAAAGAGGCAAAGATGGGTAGTTTTTTCTTACTTTTTGAGTCTGGAGTTTGTGAGGGGAGGGGGGTGGGGGGAAGTGTTATTAAATTTCTTTTCCTTTCCTTCCTTCCTTCCTTCCTTCCTTCCTTCCTTCCTTCCTTCCTTCCTTCCCTCCCTGCCTCCCTTCCTTTCTCTCTCTCTCTCTCTCTCTCTCTCTCTCTCTCTCTCTTTCTTTTTTTGTCCATTCTTTTGATAGGGTTTCCCTCTTGATGCCCAGGCTGGAATGCAATGGCAAAACCTCAGCTCACTGCAACCTCTCCCTCCTGGGTTCAAGCAATTCTCCTGCCTCAGCATCCCGAATAGATGTGATTACAGGCGCCTGCCACTACGTTTGGCTAATTTTTGATTTTTTTTTTTTTTAGTAGAGACGCGGCTTCATCATGTTAGTCAGGCTGGTCTCCAACTCCTGACCTCATGTGATCCGCCTGCCTTGGCCTCCCAAAATTCTGGAATTACAGGTGTGAGTCACCATGCCCAGACTTACTTTGGTTCTCTAAGGGGGAACAACTAATCAGATTCTCAGTTCTATGCTCCTTGGCCCCTACTTTTAAGATGACTCCTATTGATCTTATTTTGTTTGATTTAAAGTTATTATTATTACGATGCAGTGATTTGTTCAGTTTGAGGATGAAATGTTCTCTTATTGGTCAATGTATTGCAAAACCATGAATAATAGATATTACTCTGAGCTATTTTTAAAACTTCCAGGGAAAGATCCATGGGGACAACAAAACCCCGTAGACTTTCATAATACAGTCAACCCTAAGGTAACCACCTCAAAATAACATATACTTGTAATGAAATTACTGATGAAGTTTTCATACACCTTTTGAAAAACCTAATGAGGTTATGATAAAATCTATCTTAACAAAACAACGTCTACACATATCTTTGTAAATTATAAAAATATGATCAAATAAGCCGGGCGCGGGGCTCACGCCTGTAATCCCGGCACTTTGGGAGGCCAAGGCAGGCGGATCACGAGGTCAAGAGATCCAGACCATCCTGGGCAACCTCATGAAACCCCGTCTCCACTAAAAATACAAAAATTAGCTGGGCATTGTGGAGTGCGCCTGTAATCCCAGCTACTCAGGAGGCTGAGGCAGGAGAATTGCCTGAACCCGGAAGACGGAGGTTGCGGTGAGCCGAGATCGAACCATTGCACTCCAGCCTTGTGCCTGACGATGGAACGAGACTCTGTCTCAAAAAATAAATAGTAAATAATATAATAATAATAAATAAAATAACATGAAGTGCGTTTAGCAGCATTTGAATTTTGTTTTATAAGTTGTAATTCTACCAATTAACAATTCTTGCATCAAAATACAGCAGGAAAATTTACTATCAATTCTAAGAGAATGTGAAGTGAATGTTTTTACCTATATTTCATTCCAATATAATTCACAAGTGATGAGAATTTAGGGTTGAAGTACAAATGTATCACTCAAAAACTCCAAGGCGTGGAGGTACCAGGAGGCCAAATAATCCTCAAACTTCAATAATGGTAGGCAATATTCAAGGTAATATAGCAAATAATTGTGATCAAGTAATGTTTAGTGTTATTACAGCGAAAAGGTCACCAAAAAAAGCATCCACATGAAATGTCCTATTTGGTTTCATCTCAAAGTAGGAGGTGACTTTTTTTTTTTTTTTTTTTTTTTAGTTTAGAGATTTGGCTGCCATCTTCCTTAAAGGAGATGACGGTGGATGACAGATGCAGAAACAGAGAGCCAAAATCGGGGGCGGGGAAGGCAGAGGAAAGGCCACTAATAATGCAAAGCAGAGGATTGAGGTCTGAGAGACAAAATGCCAACACCCAGTGTTCAGCACCCATGCAAAGAGCTCTGTTAGTTCATAGTAGCTTTTCAGTTAATGTATTATGTTCCACTCTTATGTTTTATCCATTTTTTTAGTCAGAATACCTCACTCTCCAATCACGGAGTTAACAGGTTGTTAACATGTTTGTAAACATGTTTGCAATTGCGCAAAACTGAAATTACTACTCTGGGGGAAAGTTCTACATCAAATAATAAAAGTGTAGATAATATAAATTGCTATCACTGACCAATATTTACCACATGCCTACTTTTCACACTTAAGGATATTTACAACATATGAAGAAGATTTGATTGTTTATAGAGAGCAATTGGAAATTCTCATGTCAGAAGAATATATATATATGTATAGATAAAAGTAACAGTTTTATATTTTACAGTTTCATGGTTTACAAGATGTTTAACCTATATGTTACTTCACTTAATTCTCATAAGCCATTAGTGAAATGGAGATGATAATTATTCCCTTTTTAGAGCTGAGGAAATTGAGATTTAGAGAGTTTAGGGGGTTTGTTTAAATGCATCTGGTATGTGGCAGATATGAAAATTCAAACCAAGGTTCTAACTTAAAATTCTATAAATTCTATATGAAATTATGTTGCTCATTTAATATTTAGATTTATAGACATTTTACCCCAAAATTATAAATGTTTAAGTGTTTTAATTCGAGACAAAGAGTAGCTGGCAGAAGGTAGCATGATTTGGTGGTTAAATATTAAGTAGAGGGGATCTATAATCAGAGTTCAAGTTCTTGCTCCATAATTTACCATCCATTAAACCTTGGGACATTTACTAATTTCTGTATAACCCAGGTAACTTACTTGCAAAATAGAGAAAATAAATAGTACCTAATCAAGTGACATATTCTGATAATTAACTGAGATAATTGATGTAGAATTTTAATAAAATTGGTTTAATCTCATCTACATTATCTAATATACATAAAGCCATGAGAATATTTCATCATTAGTCATAAAAGTAGAGACTAAATCAAATTCCTTTTGCTAACTAGTTTAATATGTTTTAGTTTTTTATAATAGCTTTAAGTTTTCTGAAAATTTACACAGAAACGAAATTGCTCAGATAATCCCACTCCCCTCATGTAGTTTCCCTTACTAATAACATCTAGCATTAGTGTGGCACATTAGTTACAACAGATGAGTCAATACTGGTACAATATTATTAGCTAAGGTCCATGATTACCTTAGGGTTGACTGTATTATAAAGGTCTATGGAGTGTTGAAAAATACTCAATGTCACCACCATTTTGGTATCACACAGAATAATTTCATTGACCTAAAAACTCCCTTTACTTCACCTATTTATCTTCCCTCCATCCCCCTGAACCTCTGGCAACTACTGATCTTTCACTCTCTCAATAGTATTACCCTTTCCAGGATGTCATAAAGTTAGAATCATACAATAATTTGCCTTTTCAGACTTGCTTCTTTTATATGGCTACATGCTGTTAAGGTTTCCTAATGTCTGTATTTGACTTGATGGCTAATTTCCTCTTATAACTGAGTATTATTCCACTGTATGGATTACCTCATTTGCTTATCCATTCAACGATTTAGAAACATCTTTGTTTCTTCCCATTTGGGGCAATTATGAATAAAGCTACTATGAATATTAACATGTGAGTTTTGTGTGGTTATAAATTTTCAACTCTTCTAAGTAAATATCTGCATGTGTAATCACTCAATTATATAATAAGCCTATGTTTAGCTTTGTAAGAAACAACCAAACTGTCTTAGAAAGTGATCATACAATTTTACATTCCTAACATCCGTGAATGAGAGTCAGTATTGCTCCACATCTTTATCAAACTTTAGCTATTTTGAGAAGTGTGTAGTAGTGACTCATTGCTATTTCAATTTGCAATATTCTAATAATTTAGGGTTTTAAGATTATTATTTTCAAATGCTTATATGCCACCAGTATAGTTTTTTTGGTGAGATGTCTATTCATATCTTTTGTCCATTTTTGAATTGGGTTGTATGTCTTCTTATTGTTGCATTTGAAGTGTTCTTTTTATATTTCATACTTGTATAAATGTCCGTTGTAATATAGGTGTGCTGCAAATATTTTCTCATAGTCTGTGGCTTGTCTTTTCTTCACTTGATTAGGTAGTATTTGGTTTCCCTATTTTGCAAGTAGGTTACCTGAATTATACAGAAATTAGTAAAAAAAAAAAAGTTACCTCCTACTTTGAGATGAAACCAATTAGAATATTTCATGTGGATGAGTTTTGGTGACATTTTCACCGTGGTAACACTGAACATTACTTGATCAAAATTATTTGCTATATTACCTTTGATATTGCCTACCATTACGGAAGTTTGAGTAACATTTGGCCTTCTGGTACCTCTGTGTCTTGGGGTTTTTGAGTGATAAATTTGCACTTCAACCCTAAATTCTTATCACTCATGAATTATACTGGAATGGAATATAGGTAAAAACATTCACTTCACATCCTCTTAGAATTAATTGTAAGTTTTTCTGCTGTATTTTGATGCAAGAATTGTTAATTGGTAGAATTACAACTTATAAAACATAAAATTGAAATGCTACTAAACGTACTTCATTTCATTTTATTTAATTTTTTTTTCTTTGAGACAGAGTATCATTCTATCGCCAGGCACCAGGCTGGAGTGCAATGGCACAATCTCTGCTCACTGCAACCTCTGCCTCCCGGATTCAAGCAATTCTCCTGTCTCAGCCTCCCGAGTAGCTGGGACTGCAGGCACGCGCCACCACTCCCAGCTAAATTTTGTATTTTTAGTGGAGACAGGGTTTCACCATGTTGGCCAGGGTGGTTTCGATTTCTTGACCTCGTGATCCACCCGCCTTGGCCTCCCAAAGTGCTGGGATTACAGGCGTGAGCCACCTCGCCCGGCTTATTTGATCTTATTTTCATAATTTATAAAGATATGTGTAGACATTGTTTTGTTAAGATAGATTTTATCATAACCTCATTAGGTTTTTCAAAAGGCGTATGGAAACTTTATCAGTAATTTCATGACAAGTATATGTTATTTTGAGGTGCCATCTCCATTCCTGACAAAAATCTATCGCTAAGGTTATTTTATGTCTTTTTATAGATCTGTCTTTTCTTCTTCAGTTTTGCTTTTTTACCTTTGTAATGCTTTCTTAATTTATATTTTCAGTTAAACTGTGGTTTGTAATTAATGATGAAAAGAGTATGATGGATTTTTAAGTCGGTCGACTGTGTAACCGTACTAAATGCTCTTGTTTTACTCTGTCTATTCTGTTGAAGCATACTGTGGATTATTAGGGTACATTGTATGCACCTGTTGTTAAAAACAATCTAGCTACATCAGGCTCTGTTGCTACCCTGTTATTAGCCAGTGGAATTTCCCTGGCTGGCCTAGGAAAGGCTCTGTTTTGCCGCCTTACAATTTTTTCCTGGATGAAAGACGTTATTCTCAGCACACTGTGAGACAGACCAAAAAGTCCTTCTCCCAGTTGCTCCAGCTAATCATCCATCCATTCACTAGCTCCCTTCTGATTTGCCTACTAGTCCTTTCCTCAAAGGATAAAAACCTCCCTCCCTCAGGTGTTCATATATAAATAAATATATAGAAATATATTTACATATATATCCAGAATTATATATATCTAATTGGATTATTAATCTTTCTCACTTTTCATAATAGCAACTCTTGAGTTGTAGCTGGGAGGATTAAGATGTCCATTCTAGCCATAACTAACAACACAAAATGAGAAGAATAATTGAGATAAACCTTCTTTGCTAGAGAGTTAACTTGGCATCAAACTTATACTTGATATGATTTCACTTGCATATTTTAATCATTTATTTTTAAAGAACAGGAAGGCTTGAAATTAATTGCAAGGGATCAAATAGCAGGATCTTTAATAATCAATGTAGTTATTTGGAAAGCAACTAATGTAATATAATTAATTGCCATTTTTTACTCTTAAAATTGAGTTTAATTTTATTATTATTATTTATTTTGTAAAGTACCTTGGGTTCTGGTATCAGTCATATTATTTACTACTTTTTTAAATTAAAAGCTAGAAATAATAACAATAACACTTGATAGGACTAATAATATCTACTTGATAGTGAGAATTAACAGCACCAGTGATCATAAAAATCTTTTCATCTTGTTTGGTACATAACATTGAAGAACTATGGCTATTTTTTTTTAAAAAACTGCAAATTTTCATTGGAAATGAAATATTTTACTTTTATATTGTTTTAATTTCTAAAGGAGAGGAAATCCTGAAATTCTCTTTAAGAACATATCAATGTGGCATACTTACATTCTATAAAGGAATGGTGTACCACTTTTAATGAGTACATACTAAACTAATAATTTCTGTAGCTTATTTTTCTTTTTTTTTCACTTAAAGGAATTTAAAATTCCTATTCACCTCTGATAGGCATACTGTATTTCATATTTAAAGTGCTTAATATAATAACAATAGATCATCTTAGAAATTTGCATCATGAAAAACACGAATAGATTTTAAAGTTAAAAAAAAATCTCACGTCAAAAGAAGAAAAGTCAATTTCGATGTGGAATTAGGTGGTTGATTTGTCATTTTTAAGTATTTGAAGTAGCTGAAGATCTTAAGTAGTTGAGGATTTGGGGATTTGCCTGAAGTTTTTTGTGTTGTTTTTGGCTTCTATGTGGTGGCCATATTTGTAAGCTATTCCACTGCGGGCAAAAGAAACATGTTTTGTGACATTTTAAAGTGAAAATATTGCTGAGTTCATTCTAAAGTAAATTCACCTGGGATAAGTTTGAGCACAGTAGACTTGCAACAAACGCATTGAGTGTTAATGAGTATTGAACGGTAGAGCAGATGGGGACCTATAGACTCTAATCTAGAGACTGTTAAGGATGACCCTTAAGGATATATAATTATCCAGGACATATAAAAAGTTTCCAGCCTGTGTGTGTGTGTGTGTGTGTGTGTGTGTGTGTGTGTGTGTGT
>CM052665.1:8219728-8267116 GCA_028533165.1 Leontopithecus rosalia | reverse complement strand
CGGGTCTTATGATTTACCAACCAAATGGAGAGCAAAAATAAAGAAATAAACAAAAGGCAGGAGTTGCAATTCTCACATTTTATAAAATAGATTTCAAAGCAACAAAGATACAGTGGTAAAAGGATCAATGCAACAATAAGAGTTAACGATCCTAACACCCAGATACATAAGATCTGTAGCTTATTTTTCACTTCTTATTTCAACTTTTCTATTTTTCACTCCAAATCATTCTCATCATTTTGTTGCTTGTTTATGACATTAAAAAAAATTGCATGAAAAAATTCTGGAAAGCAAACAGATTGGTCTCAGACCACTGAAGGATAGCAACTTCTGCTGGTTCAGCTCCCAGAGGTTAGAAAAGTGAAAATATACTTTCCCTTGGGATAATCTGTCTTTCCTTTGAGCTTTTCAGTTTAGGGAAGGGCCCAAAGGGAAAAGTCAACTAGCCAGATCAACAGCTTAGATGACAGAGAGCAAATGCTTGACTAGAACTTTGTTTTAATGAAGTGATTCAATAGAATATTGTCCAGTGTGATGTGCTTGGAATGTTAAGATACTTTGTTCAGGTAGCTAAGTGATTATTTACTGGCAGACTAAGTTACATAGGAAATAAAGACCTTCCTACGATCTTAGTTATGTAAAATTCCCAAAAGAAGTGAGACATAAATATACATATCAAAGTAAAAAGCAATAGGAAAAGGCTCTTTTAAGTCAAGATGCTCCTGTGTATAAAATAAATTATTTTTTTGTGATTCAAGGGAGACAAACTAACCATTTCCTTTTCTCTCTTTCTCTTTCCTTTATAGGTGAGTAACTGAAGTTTAAAACCAGAATTCCTGGATATGAAGTATTATATGCTTTTTTATTAGTGTCCTGTGGGTAAGTAAAGAAGAAGCATTGGCATAAACACCAGACTGAATGCTGAATCATGCATAGATATGAATTAATATGATGTGGCACTTTTCACTTGATGTCATGATCAAATATTTGGAAGCTACTCAATGTTAGAAACAAGTATTGAGAAGGAATTATTTCTCTAATTCTTAGTTTTTGTAATTGTGCTATTTAGACTTAGTGCTTCACACTTAAATGCCAATATCTTTAGACAGAGCTGTTGTCAGTGTATATATTTTAGATGGCAGACTGTATGAAAAACAAATGGAGATACGATTTTGGCTAATTCAAGTATTTTACTAACACTAAAGAGCTATAAAACTGTAAAAAATAAAATTATGTTAAAACTTAGAAGTAAAAACTGCTTTACTGATTTAAGAAAAGCCTTTAGAACTTAGATTTTTAAACATGGATAATGGACTTCATTTTTTAGCTAATTTAATACTAAATCTACAACAGATAAAGAAAATTAACTGTATCTTAATGTTTTAACTAAGATATTAAGAGAAAAAGCATGGATCATCCTGTTTTTAAAATTATATTAGAAAAAATTTTATAAATGTATTAAAAAGAGGTTTCATAGAATTATAAGAAAATTGTTTCCTTTTGTCAAAAAATTTTTAAAAATAAATGCTGATTTGGCCCAAATACTGAAACTATTTTAAATAATTAACTCTTCAAAAATTATCTTATAAGAGAAAACACCTCTTAAACTGGAAAGGTCAGGAAGATCTTTATTAAATATTAATTGTATTCATTGAGTTTATCAGTGCACATTGAAATATATGAGCTGGAAATATTCTTAAAACATTAAAGAATTAATTCTCATAAGATTTGATTATGGTATTAATAAATTATAATAAATAATATTTACCAGGGAAATTATAGTAAGAATGAAGGAGATTTCTAATGTAATCACATGATACCATTTTATAAGAATTTTTTTTTCTTTCTTTGGATTCCTTTGGTTTATTATTAATCATAAAATCTGCTATTTACTTTGTTACCAAATATAAGTGTAATGTACTGATAAATATTTTAGATGAAATTTTAATAACTTATGTTTTTGCCTGATTTGTTTTTACTTTTAAATATAAAAGCAGATTGATGGGAAATAGGTATTTTTTTCTAGATTTACATTTATAGCATAATGCTTTTATGACCTGATAAATTGTTTTTAGCATGAAAAGAGCAATTTCTTGAAATCATCTATTTATGACATTTATTTATTTTATTTTGTGAAATTTATTTTTAAAGGTCATACATATTATTTTTAAGAAAATGAATGTTACTGCTATCATATATCAACTTCAGTCATAACGGTTATTGCTCATAACATATTTAATTAGGCCAACATCAATAACATATTCAATCATAATATATTATCAGACTAGGTTTATAGCTCCCATTTTGGTGGTGAAAACATGACAAAATGAATGGTGTGGGTATGGGTTCAAACAGGGAACCCAACTCTAAGTATGGTATTATAATCTCAAGGGGGCAAAGTCATCAGATTATTTCCTCTAAAACTAAGCTGTTTTAAAATCCTGTTTATATTATCAGTTTGGTAAAACACCTAAAGATAAGGAAGAATTTTCTTCGGTGATAGATACACCTATTATTTTGTAATTTTTTGCCATCTTAAATTTTTCTTTAGCATTTTTTGTTTTTAATTATTATGGAGACACATTTGTACATATCTTTGGGGTACATGTAATATTTTAATACAGGCATATGATACATAATGATCAAATCAGGGTAAGTGACATATTCATTACCTCAAGCATTTATCAGTAATGTTACCAGAATATTTATTAAGAAATATTTGGGGGTTTCACAATAGATGACATGGCATGACTTTTGAGCACATAGAAAAGTAAACTAAGTGTTGGAATTGACCCTTTTATCATTTGAGATTGAGTTCCTGGGCGTTCAGGTATTTAATTATAAATGTAATAGACTTACCCTACTCCTGAGATTGACAGAAAAGCAGCAATAAAATTTTATTAAGCACCATAAACCTAAGAGTATGACCTCTGTGCAACATGAACAAAAGTCTATTGCTTGAAAAATAGGAGAATATTGAAAAGCATTTTAGCCTAGATGATGATAGAACATTCATTGTAGAAAAAATACATGATAAGACATTAGTTTCAGAGCACATTTTGGCTTTATAAAAAGAAATAGTCTGGGGGAAAGGAGTTACATTCAAGGTACATGTATAAAAAAAATTGAAGTTGAAATTGAATAATCAGGATAATTCAGATTTCTAAATAACTTTTCATTCAGTGCTTTAGAACTGTAAATCAAAATGTCCTCGGCTTCTGAGATACACTCTTAGAATAATAGTAACCAGTTAAATGCTCTTTATTATTTAATAATGGAAAAAAAATAATTTAAATGTTCAGTTGTTCAACAAAACGTAATAGATAAAATGATGTAGGTTTATTATATCACTAAGCTTAGTAGATATATTAATTATTTGGTAGGAATAAGTTATCACAAATCCTTTACTTACATATTTATTCATTTATATATGTATATTTCAGTCTACATATATTTCAAATGTTGAATCGATCAAGTAATAGCCTCATGTCTGTCAGGTAGATCATTTACTTCATAAAAATTTTGCACTTTTGGAAAATTTTATTCCACTAAGGAGAAGATATAGAAATCCACTTATGCAGAGCTAAAATAAAAAATTTTCTAAAAAATATTCAGAATTCAGTCTCCCTTTCTAGTGCTCTCTTTTAAGAGTCGTGTGGAAGGTGATTCAGCTGATATTAATAGAGTAGTTGCCTACCCCACATGATTCCTTTAGTCAAAACATCTTGTTTCTTATATAATTAAGGAATCAGAGGTTTGATTCTGGCATTTTTAAAATATAAAATTTGAGAATCAGAGAATCTTTATATAAGTTTTTAAGTGTTGTCATAAAGTACTATGAACGTTTCTGGTATAAAACTTTTCTACCTAGACTCTATGTGTATCTAGATAAAAACACATTATGGAAAATCAATTTAATACCATTTATTTTCTCTTTTTATAGTAA
Organism: Leontopithecus rosalia; assembly: GCA_028533165.1. Lineage (NCBI taxonomy): Eukaryota > Metazoa > Chordata > Mammalia > Primates > Cebidae > Leontopithecus > Leontopithecus rosalia. Next base: position 8,263,170 of record CM052665.1, on the reverse strand, counting down.
GTTTAATGCGTTTAGTTTTATTTTAAATGTAGAAGAAAATACATTTTTCGAAGTGGTGAAAAAAACAGTATTGCCATATAAACCCACTTTGTAAAAAGCTTGATTTTATTCTGAAAATGATGGTCTGCACTTTTTAAAAAATAACGTCATGAAATTCACATTTCACCTTTAAAGAAAAATGTTTATTGCTTCAAGTCAACTGGCCATATATAACCATATATCTTTGCATTTTAAAATTTAATCAAATAATCTAATTTTGAAATGTTGGCCAAATTTTTGAAATGGTTAAAATTCACTAGAGATTGCTTGATAATCAATCCTCTGAAGATGCAATTACTTTTTTTTTTTAACCTCATTGATGTCTGGGTTTTAATACTCTCTTGCCATCATAAATATACCAGTATTTTTAAAGTAATTATAAAGTTAGAGCTTAAATTACATAATACAAGATCTCAGGTGTGACAATTCAAATAAATGTTGTTTTTCATCTAAAAATAACTGTATAAATTGATACTCAATGTTATTCCAAATGTCACGTAGTTAGTTTATTCTTTCTGTTTTCGTTATGGAATTAATTAATTACAACTCTTGTTTGAAAGGCCTAAAATTACAACACATCAGTGTTTGCTTCTCTTTTTCAAAACAGGGTCATAATATTTACTCAAAACAATATTTTAAGTGGATAAAAATAATTCATATATTGTTGTATTAAGACCTCGATAAAATAAGTAAAATTAAAATCACTTTAGTTCTGAGGTCACATCAAAAAAATGTACCTATTCAGGAAAGAATAGATGTGCACTGTCCCACAAATTCCAAATGATAATGTTATTAAAGAGACATTTGAAAAGAAAGTAAATTGGATTAAATGGGAAGTTTTCATTTTCTATTTTCTTTTCTTTACAGAACATATTATTTCTACTGTATTTTGATAGCATTGTTTACATGTGATTTTAATTAATTGTTCAATATTTCTGAATGTTTTGTTTAAGGAAGGATATTTTCTAGCATTCTAAGTATAGTTCAATGAAAAACAATAGGTGTCATATATCGTTTTAGCCTGATGTATCTTGTTCTTATAAAAATTTATAGAACTGTCATCAGGAAAGTAAGATAATATGATGTACGTTATACTACTTATCACTTAGGTATGTGCCCAACTGATTATAGGGTCATTTCCGAAGAACTATCATTCATATATTAATCTTGTCAAGTGGTACTTCTTTATTACTAAAAGCACTAATTACTTGTCTGAAAGTAATAGTACTTTGCATTTGTAAAGTACTTTATGCTCTTCAAAGTGATTTTGCATGCATTATCTCATTTGGTCTTGAAAGAGAGAGAGTGCTCATTAAGTGGTCCAGATGGAGTGGGGGTACCAGAGTGTTCAGCCATAACTAATGTCCCCTCAAACCAAGGTCAATACATAACTGTGACAGTACTATCTATAATAGAGGAGGAAAAAATTAACATCCCTAACTTTGTTAGAATAAAAATTTGGGGAATATGCAGACTATCTTCTTTATGGACTTTCATGATTTTCTTTTTCCAGGTTAGTTACAGGACAAAATTCAGGACAAAATTCAGACAATTTATTCTACTATGTAAGATCCAGTGTTCTTCTTTGTTTTTGTGATATAAATATTTAATGTGCAAATATTTATATGAAAATAATTATGAAATTTGTTATTGAAATCTCAACCTTCTTGTGTAGCCCAAAGCCAAATATTTATAGAAAAAATGCTGTAACAACTGAATATTTTCAAAGATTAAAAGTCAATTTTAGAATATTTTCCACACATGAGATAGTAATCTCAGTCATTTATGTTGCTAAGAAAAACTCTCCTACTATAAATATGGATTTTATTTTTAATATGTATAAAAGTCATTTTATATATGAAAATATTGGGTATGTGGTTAATCAGGCTGATCACTTTTTCAGTCTCTAGTTTATTATAAGAAATAGTATGGCAAAAAAAATCTCAACAACATGCAAGGGCTTTGTACTTGACTGAAGGATAATGTTTCTCTTCAGTCCTTTTGAATAAAACCTCAGCCAAAAACCTTGCACAATAAAAGGTTTTAAAACAGTGCTCAGTTGAAAATCCTCAGACTCCACTTATTTAAACCAAATATGCAAATCTTTCTATTTTTATGTATTTGAAAACTTGAGATTAAATAACGTTAGATAGTGCTGTAAAGTTTTATTTCAATTTTCTTTTACTGACCTTGCAAAATAGAAAAGTGATGTGAAAAAATAGTTTCTGCAGTGTGCTATTGGTATGTTTATAACAATTTAACTATTCTTTTTCATTAGCCATCACTTCTCATTTCCATTCTGTGATTTAGGGCAATAACATAAGTATAAATCTTCAGACACAATTTAGTTCCTTTTCCACTGAAGGCTGCTATCTGAAAGTAACTCCTTTATAGAACCTCAGGGATATCAAGAGGTTTCTGAGGTCATTGATTCTACTATATTTATTTGTTAAATAGTCCTTCACTCCTACCCTCACCGCAGTTCTACTACCAAGGCATTAATTTGCTATAATCTGTAGAAGAAATATTATTGGGCTTTGATTATTCTTTACAAATCTACCAAGAGATAGAATTTGGGAAATGGTGGAAAATAACAAATAGTTTGATTTTTTTTCCACAAAGAAAACGCATTGGCTGTATCTGCATTATTTGATCTATTTTGAAAAAGACTAAACCTGCAATATAGGATTACTCTCAAGTCATGTAATAGTCCTTTCCACATGATTATTCCCAATCAGGGTCTAGCCAGGAAAACAGACAATCCTGTACGTAACCATGGGAATCCAGGCAACAAAAGCAAAGTTGCCATGTGAACCATCAGAGGAAAAAAGACCCCAGTATGATTTTCATAAGTCTGGATCAGTGCTCCGTGGATTCAAGAACATACAATAAATCTGAAACTGTGGAAGAGACTCAAAGGTCAACTAAAGGAGAATTTAGCCTGAGGCTTTCCTCTCAGCATACCACCCTTACACACGTGGTCTCCTGTGGAATAGGTAGTCTCCTGTGGAATTGATCATTTGTTCAACATTTAAAGGAATGACTTTTTCTATCAGTCACTTCTTACTCTGATTTCTACTTTCCTTTTAAAATGTGATGGTACAGAAAGATGACTATTTATAAATGCATTAGCTATACTATCTGAAGTTACTGCTACAAACCAATTGTGCTGCTTGTTTTGATGACATTTATATTTGGCCTCCCAGGAGTCACATAAGGTAGATGTTAATAACTTACGTAGGAATAATAGTGGTTCATAGTGATTAATCAAATGCCAAAATTCACCTAGCTAGTCAGTGGTAACTAGAGAACTAAGCTCCACGTTTTTCTCATCCCAAAGTTCACATTTCCCCCCAATGTTTGCAGTAAACAACTTAGAAGCTAAACGTTTTTACATGTTTATGTAAATAATTTGGTTAGTTTGTGTTTGTTTGTATTTTAAACCATTACTTTTAAAATTATTCACATATTTTCATTGGTACTGAGGTATATTGAATAAAATAAATAATACCAATGACACAAGTTAAAATAAGGATCATTTATCACTTCTTATTTGATATGAAGAAAGATCCCAGGAGAATTGAAAAATACAAATTTGTCTCATTCTAGGAAGAGTCTCTTCAATAATTCAGAGTTGGTAAGGAGTTAACCAGATTTCTAGAACATAGACTTCAAAAACAATTATAATTAAGCAGGCTAGACAACTGATCAAGTCAGAACAAATTGTGAAGATTATACAAGTCTTCAGTTCTTTATTCTCAGTGGGTAAGAAACTCAGGAAAAATAACTTTTTACCAAATCACTTTCACTTTAAATTACTTTAGAGTCCTTGAATTTTGTTGCTATGCATATTTTGTTGGTGTTTGTGTGAGACATTTCTAAATTGCTACAAGTGTTCTTTGGAGTTATATTGATATAGTATTTCATACTTGTAAGATTTTTTGCCTCTATAATTTCACTTACTTTTTAATCTCTATACGATATATTGATGTTTAATTAGATTTGACTTTTATAACCTAATACAATGAAATGAACTTTAAATGGTTAAGATAAAAATGAAAATTAGGAGCTCATTGTTACAGTTGGCATTCAATATGATACTAAATAAGACAAAACAAATGTCATGTATAAAAACACAACTAACTTAAATCATACTCTGTAAAGGGCAGAGTGTAGGGAGACAAAAGCATTTAACTGTATTAAATTCACTGTAATTCACATGAACACAAAATAATGAAATACAAGTGTGGCGTTATGTTAACTTTTCCTAAATTTCACTGGAGTTAAACAAAATGTTTACTCTAACATTAGTGATGAAGAATCAAATTACTCAGAGTATGAGAAAGTACAGGAAAGATAATTATTTTTTCTATTTTCAGAGAAAGGAGCATAAATGTAGTTTTAAGGCATTTTAACTAAAAGAAGCAGACTATAATTTACAGAGGACTTTAGGAATCTTAGAGGTTGTTCTTACACACAATAAGTATTTGGGATTATAAAATATTGTGAAAGTATTTGTCTTTCCATAAGGACATTTAAATATCCAAAATGATAATCTTATACTTGAGGTAAAGGTATAGTTCCATAATTGATTAGTAATCCCAGCTTTATCATATAATTCCCTAATTATTTAGGAACTGATAACTGACTTGGAATAGTATGAATTATGTTTGCTTTTGTTCTTCATTTTGATTTTGACAAAGTCACGTTTCTGGAATGTTTGCTGATGCTGATTTAGCCACTTTATTCTCTTCCTATATCATGACAGGTAATTGAAAATGAATGGAAATGTATTCCTAATTAATTTAAATTCAACAAATACTTGCCAGGCATGTATTATAATATAAAACTGTACTGGGTACAACAGAGATGTTAGTTCAGTGTCTTATGTAAAACAGATATAAGGTTATTGAATATACATGAATAATTTAGCATTGATTTTATTCATTAGAATTATTAAATTTAACCAAAATCCATATCCATATAATGCTACAAAAATTCATCATCTTCCTTCAGCATTTGAAATATCCTTACTCAGATTGTTCAACATATTCTTCACCTACTACTTGTTTATGGATTGCATTATTTTTCTCAGCAAAAAAAATCCCTAAAATGTAATGTGAAATGGTATTTAAAATATTTGGTATTAATTATAACTTTATGTTTGAATCAATTAAAAATAATATTACATTTTGTGCAGCACAATTGCTTTTTGTGTTTTCTCTCATATACCTTTATGAACTTATGTGCCACTCACATTCTTATTTATTTACTTACTTATTTATTTGTTTGTTTTGGGGCACAGTTCTCACTCTGTAGCACTGGCTGGCATGAAATGGTGTGAGTTCCACTCACTGCAACCCCCATTTCTTGGTTTCAAGTGATCTCATGCCTCAGCCTTACTAGTTGTGTTCTTAGTAAAGACAGGGTTTAGTCATGTTGCTTGGCTGGTCTTGAACCTTGAGATCAGGCAAATCCACCAGCCTTGGCTTCCCAAAGTGCTAGAATTACAAGCCTGAGGAACCGTGCCTGGCCCAGATATATATTTATTAATTTAACAAATATATATTTATTACACGAATGGTCATTTACTGCCTCCTATGAGCATGTCATTGTGATAGGTTGTGCTTTGTATACTCGCAAATATACAAGTAAGGGTTACAGGAAAAAAAATAAATCAAAAGGGATATTAATGATATAATAGAAGGAATCCTCTGAGTAAGATTGCTTGTAGTCTATAACTAAAATGTTTCATACAAACTTGGTCCATTTGACTAAATAAATACAGCTGATGCCATTCTAGCGTACTCCGTAAATCAGCTTTCTCATCCATGATGTTCATTATTTTCATAGTGAAGTTCAAATCTACTCTGGATAAATGAACAATAAAAATTAGGCAATCTGATTTTTGAGCAGAAGTTATAGTAGTTAATAAAATATAGGGAAAATGTTATCGACTGTAGAATAATTGTTTAGCTTCAAGAAAAGTTTTTGTTGTGCCTATTTAATCTTTGCTACTACTTATACCACATTGTATATATACTATATTGTGAGACAAAATAAAGTGTTGTTACCAAACTATTTTTCTATTTGATTGTAACTTAATATTTTCATTTTGTAGTTTAATTAATTCAAATGTCTTCTGCCTTAAACATGTGGGAAGCTCTTTATGTGACTTACATTTAGACCAGGAGAACTTTTACCAATTTTTCAATCTTTGCTAATATTAGTTAGCTATGATATGAAGTATTTAAAATCAAATAGATTAATAACAATATAAAGAAACTTACTAACTAGCCCCAACAAGACTATTCTTTTATCTGTCCTTTTTTCAAAGTAGCTACCTAGTTGTTTTTATAAAGCAGTACTCACCAATTTCAAACATCTTGACAAAAAAAGCAATTGCTAGGATTTAAAATACACAGAGCATGTGACGGCTTTAGTAACTTGTTAAGCTGTGGTTGAATGAGTATTTACATTGGCCATACTAATTTACTCAACAGTAATTAAATCAATATTATTTCACATAGCCAGAATATCATTCCCTTGTTTATTGGGAAAAATACGTGACATATTTAAAACTAAAATAATTTATTTCTGGTCTACTTTTACAAACCATAAAATGCAATAAGACAACATTGTTAATTTAAAAGCACAATTTGTATTTATTATTTGGTGTATTTTTTTTAAATCTCAATTGTTAGTCTCAATAGATTTACAAAGAGACAATTAAAAATTATTAATGGATTAAACAGACATTCTTTATTAATATATTCCGTGTCACTAACTTTAATTCTCAGTCAGTTTACTTACCAATAGAGCAGGAAAGTTAACTTGAAAAGAGCCTCTATAAAAGATAACCTTTTAATTCCTAATGAATTCTACAGTGAACATATTGACAATCATATAAAATAAGATAAATTAAATCAATTTACTGTATCTGGACATTTTAAATTCATCAGTGCTTTGTTAATAGTGTAGGCCATTATTTCAGTGTATAAATTTCAAACATAGGTTACATATTACAGAATATTTTAATTAATCATATTTACCTCTTCTTTTGATTTATTAACATTAAGGAATGCTCTAGTCATTCTTTTTTTTCTTCTTCATTTTTTTTTTTTTTTGAGATGATGTTTTGCTTTCTTTGCCTAGGCTGGAGTGTGATGGCATTGATCTTGGCTAACCACAAACTCCACCTCCTGGGTTCAAGCAATTCGTCTGCCTCAGCCTCCCAAGCAGCTGGGATTACAGGTGTTCACTACCACACCCAGAAATTTTTCTATTTTTAGTAGAGACAGAGTTTTTCCACGTTGGTCAGGCTGATCTCGAACTCCCATCCTCAGGTGATCCACCCGCCTCAGCCTCCCAAAGTGCTGGAATTGCAAGCATGAGCCACCGTGCCTGGTTTAGTCATTCTTGAATAAATTGCTGAGTAAAATCTTTCTCAGTAACATGACAGAAGCCTCCAATAGTACAAACTGCCTCTTGTCTTTAAAAGTCAATAGTAAATGGAAACTATTCGGATTTTCAGAAACTCTTAATCAATATATAAGTATCAAATTGCAAAAAAAACTATTTTATGCTTACATAGCTACACTATGCTTAAGATGTACTAATTGGTTTACTTCACCTAGCATGTAATAAGCATCCAGAAAATATCTATTAATATTTTATTAAGGAAACAAGGAAATACTATATTTTTCTGTAAAAATAAAATTAAAATATTTGTGTTCTTCAAAGACATTTCAACATTAATGTAAAAACCTGTGAATGATAATATTAGACAATAATACACAATTACACAAATTGAGCAAACATATTAGATATATTAAGTAGATTCATATGAATTGTGAATAATTAACAATTTTTAAACTACAGAACCAGTATTTCAAGATAATTCAAATGTAATATAGTCAGTGAATCAAAAGAACTGCCTAAAAATAAATTAGTTGACTCATATAACTTTAATACATGCTGCTAGTTATATGTCCTTGGTATCTAAAGGCTACGTTAAATACAAATGATAATGCTAAGATGATGTTATTGACCACAATCTAAGATGTCTCTTTCTACAGATGAATAATAGTACTGGTATACAATACTAAATGCTAATGGAATCATAGGTAATTCTTATTTATGAATATTTCTACATTTAATCATTTTATAGAAAGGTTTTTATTAAATACATTGAGTTCATCCAAATAAATAAAATAGCTTACATAGAGATAAATTTCCTCTGTTACATGAGGTGTGAGGTGTGGTGAGTTTCTTATGTTGCTGATTTTAGTCCAAAGGGCTGCTGTAAAGTTCCAGGTTAATTGTAGAAATAAAAACACTTTGTTCTGGTATTTTCCAATGTTTTATGATTGAAGTTTCAGCATTTAATTCTGTCTTTTACAAATTTATTTTGGTTTATAATAAAGTTTTAAATTGAGTTAAGTTTTAAATTGAGTTTTTTTCAGTATTTCTCTCTAAATTGAACAATAACTCTTATTGAATATGCATTTTTCTATTTACAAAATATAAGTGTCAGCTACTTTATACCTGACTGCCTTTCAGTAAAAAATAGCATTTAAAAAATTGTATTTGTTAAACATGTCCAAAAGTGTACATTTTCTAAAACTTACTTCCTTTTAAGTCATTATCTTTTCACTGGCAGAACACCCAAATTATTATGACATATTCTATTGTCTCCAGATCAAAGTAGGAAATTACAGAGACTAAAATGTTACTGAAAGAGACAAAATTATTTTGATTTAAATGTCACATGGACAAGGAACCATGTAGACAAAAAAAAAAAGAGGTTTCAATCAATTATTTTACCAGTATCATAAACTTGTTTTTTTTTTCTCATGAACTGAGACAAGATTACTCTTTTTTTTCACATATAAAGATATACATGTTTTATTACAACCCTGAAGAGTAATAAGTTGTATGATACATATAGTAATGGTTACTCTTAACCTCCTAAGCTGAATTGAAAATGTAACCAAAGCAAAACGAATTGAAAAAAAAGTTTTGAAGAGACTTAAAACTCTGTATTATCACAGATACTGTAATGTGAATTTTCATCATCTTTCTTTTGTCATTGCTCATTGTAGAAATGTGAAAACAAAACCAGTTGCAGATCTGAATCTTTACAGTGAGTGTAGATATAGAGTATAGATATCAACCTATCATTGGCACCTTTTTCTACTCGGGCAGAGAAACCACATTTTACATAACAGCACTTTACTCACCTTGTGTTTTTAAATGCTTCTCAGTCTTACACAGAAAGCACTCAAAGTCTAAAATAAATTGTGAAAGACCTTGAGGGGGGCTCTTAAAAAACGATTCCGTAAATGCAGGGTTGGAAGAATTATCTGGTCAACATGAATGGCATTCTCATTTCTTGGTAATTTACATATTTTTCTCATAATGGTCAGTATCTCCCACCACTGAGCCAGGAATTTGCCATGTTAGCTTTTTCAATTCCCTTGCCACAAGGCCAGCATTTTCCATCAACCATTATAAGATCTTAGGAGGAGAATGATCTCAATCGGCTCATAATGAGAGAAGTAAGCCAGTGTCACCCTGACCATCTTTGTTTTTGCTCCTGTGATCCACTAAACAAATGATACAACTTATCATAAATGCTATGAACCAATTCCAAATGCTTATGTTAACAAATGACACCAACTACTTTGAATACACTCAAGGAAAAGAGGAATTTGGGAGGTTTTAATTAAAATCCCCAAAGCTCAAAATGATGATATGACACCAACAGGTTATTTTACAACAATGAAGAAAAAAATAATGAAAGAGTGAGAATGAGCTGGGTGTGCGAGTATACTTAATTACTGGATAAGTCACATGTTCTAGAGTTTGCAGGCGTGATGTTTTAATTGTAAGTAGAGATTTTAAAAAGTGATAATTAAGGTCATTAAAAACATACTGTACAACTAAGGCACTAATGGATTTAATCATAATACATAAGACCTGCATGGCGCAAACTACATATCAGATTATTCTTAGTATTTTGTGGGCCTTACTTTATTCAATCCTCATATGCACTGAGGTAGTGTTATTATTAGTCTCATCGTTTAGTTGGGGAGCAGTGAAAAATTAAACCTTATTTAATCTCAAGGAATCTGACTCTAGAACCCATTTTTCTCCATGTCTGTAATTGGAGCTAATGCTACCATTTTAGTAAAGAACTCACCTACTGTCAGCATCATCAGCTCTAATATGAGCTGCTCTGTGGTCAGTAGTTCTTGAATCGGACTGCCATCCAAAACAAAACTTGCTACCCAATTCAACGACATCATCATTATGTAAAAATCCTATTCAGCTTGGGAAAACATAACTTTTCAAAGTGTATGAGATTTTATGCAAGCCCATATGTTAAGAAAGTTTTATCTCTTTACCTAATACAATAAAAAATTTCAGTTCTACTAAAGATTACAATAAGTCTTCACAGCAAAAACAAACCAGCAAAAAACCAAAATAAACCAAAACAAATATTCTCTAAATAATGTGAGTCTAAATGTGAAATTTTACTCTCTAACATTCAAACTGAGCCTTAGGTATTACTAACAGAATATTTAGTTTTCACTTAGGACAGCAATACATAACTGCACTCTCCCCTATCAATAGATATACAGTAGATTCATGATTGCAGAGGAAAAATATGCAAATGTGTACATACATACTTCTGTCTTTAAAATCAAAGTTATTATTATGTGATTATGATCAGGCTTTGGGAAATCTAGTTAAATATTCCACTCCCTTAGATTTACACTTCTAGTAAAATCCTATAGCTTAGCTCCTTGGTGGTCACTGTCTTTTTTCCCTGGTATTATCTAGTCCTTTGGAAATCTTTGCAAGTTCACTTTTGACAATTCCTTATTCCCTGTAAGTTAGCAGTGAAATCTATTTGTAGCTTCTTCAACCTGCCTTTATCTTTCACTCTTCTCTGCTTTTCTGCTTTTGCCGAGGATGAACTCCGTCCATAATGTATTTTTTCTTTGTTGAGCTGCTGAAATTCTAGAAATTTTAAGACACCTCTGCAAAATGTTTCCTAACGGCCTCAAAGTTTTCTGTATCCTTCTCTTTCTTGCTTAGCCTTACATACTTTTCAAGCTGAACTGAATTTACTAGCTATGTAGCCCAAAGTTGTTTTTTTTTAATGTAAATTAGGAACAAGGGAACTGTGTAGGTCAGAGTCCTGCCAAGAAACAGATTGGTTAATTTGGGTAATCAAATTGCTTAATTTGAGGAGAATTTAATAAAGTCTTTCTAAGGACAGGAAATACAAAAAAGCAAAGTGCTTTTCCTCCTCTTACACACACCCAGACGCAACGTTTCTGACACAAAGTTCTCCAGGGGACACCAGCTGTTGTCCTACAATTAAGTTCTGATATTATCTATTTGAAGATAGTGTCACATCTCATGGTTGAAGGCTCAGCCCCCCCAAACTGCCTTGCACTTCTGATGCCAGTTGCAAGCTCCAGGTTGCGAACTAACTACCTATAAATTGGAGTTCCCATAACCCTTTCCCCAGGTCTCATTATTTGGCTGGAGTAGCTCACAGTACTCAGGGTAATATTTACTTACATGTATTCATTTGTTATAAAGGATATTACAAATGGTACCGATGAATAATCAATCAGATGGAAGAGATGCATAGTTCAAGGAAGGTGGTAAGGGACATGGAGTGTCCTTGCCCTGTCTGGTGCATCACCCTAAGGGCAGCTCCATGTGTTCAGCAATCCAGAAGATTTTTAAACCTAGTCCGTTTGTGTTTTTATGGGGACTTCATTATGTAGCAACTCAACCTACAGCCCCTTTCCACTCCATGGAGTTCAGGTGGTGGTGTTTAAAGTTTCAACCTTCTAATCCTGCCTTGGTCATTCTCATGACCTGCTGTCATTCTGAAGCTGTCCAGAGTCCTGAGACACCAGGAATCTCATTAGCATACAAAAGACATTGTTTTTCACTTCAGAGATTCCCAAGAACAAAGACAAAATCCAAATATACATTGCAAAATATCACAAGTCTTCCCGAATGAGAGAAGGGTGTGGAGAGCCCAGAATAATTGTGCAGAACAATTTACTAGCAATAGGGGTTCTGGTGATTCTTACTCATGAAAGAGCAAGGGGTGGAACAATGTATGCCATACAAAGAATGTGGGGGTGAGTGGAAAGGGCTATATGGCAGGAGGTCTAAATATTGGTTGAGGGATGTTTCCAGCCGAGAAAATAAATGCCCTGATGTTCCTCTCCTCCCTCCTCCTGTCTCCCTCCAGTGTTTCCTATTAGCAGGTGTCACCCAGCCTCCAGAGCTAGTGCTTAATATGATCCCTGTGGGTCAGCCTCTGGGACACAAAACAAGTTTTCTAAGAATGAAGTCATTTTTTCATACCCTACTGGGATTTAGTAAACATAAGATGAACATATACTGAAACTCATAGCCCAAGTATGTGTTCAATTTCCAAAATATTATTTGCATAATAACTACACCCAAGGTTTGAAGTAGTCACTATTAACAGTAAATAGCACTAACGTGTAACCAATTGCTTAAAAGGGAAACTTGGGAGTCTTCTTTGATTCCTCACACTCCTTTTTTTCCCATATATAGTGTATTTAGTGTGGCATTTAAAATACAGAATCTGGTGTCAAATTGTCTGAGTCTATATCCTAAGGTTGTCAATTAGCCGAAGGCATATCATTCAATACCTTCACTTAAAGGTATTTAAAGAAGAGGCTTCATTTGTTTAAATGGCAGGTACAACAAGGCTTAGTTAGTGGCTATGAGCTGGATTTCAGGCCAACTTAAACTATTGCCAGCTTCTGTTGCGGAATGAATGCCTGACAAAGCCAAACAGGAAGACCCTAAAATCTTGGCTCTAACATTTTGCAGTTAGATGATTTAGCTTAAGCTCTTCAAACCCTTTCCCCTTTCTGTAAAAAAAGGATAATATAAGTATCTACATTATTAGGTCCCTGAGAGAATTTAGTGAAAAAAATATGTGTAAAACTCTTAGAAAAGTTCTGGTGTGTGTTAAGCACGAAATACATGATTTCATATTCAAAATCTACCTCAATCCTTTGCCTCATCTCTACTGCCAGCACCTCTTACAGGATTTATTTCTTCCTGGACTGTAAAAACAAGTCCTTATCTTGTCTTTTCTTTGATCCTTTCCCTACTTCTAATCCTACTTCTCTATGCTGAAAAAATATTATGCATGCTGTTTCTATTTTGCCACATATACAATAAACATTCACTCGTGTTTATTAGTATATCTACATTTCCAGAAATAGCTGCTTTTTATGTAATTGATATTTTGAAAATACCTACCAGCTTTTAGCATTTTTTTCCTGAATTACCCGAGCCTGTTATGTGAAAGGACCTAGACTGTCCTGAGAATCAATACACATCATCATAAGGAATTCTAAATATACAGCGTGTGTTTTCAGCCTGGTTCCTTTTTCACTTGATTCGTGATTCCATTTCCTGACTGTGTTTTCTCACGCAGCAGCACTCCTCTGGATTCTCACTGCGAATCTCTCCACCCCTGCAGCTCCTGGTTAGCAGCTTCCTCTCTCCCTGTGGACTTCTACTTCACAGTTTCTTTCTGAGCTCTCTTCTCATCAGGATCACTCTCTTCTCTTTTTATACCAATGCCGCTGCCATTCAGAGTAGCATCTCCCAACAAGGATGTGTCATTTTCATCAGTCTGAAAGATAAAATAAAACTTCCAGATCAGCAGTACCTGTAGGATTGAAAGTCTGCATTTATGAGCTATATAAAGCATTTATGAGGCATATAAATCTGCCGGAGGAAATGCACCTGTGGAAACTAAGTGCTCCTATTCAAAAAGAGCTACAACTCTGAGGCCAAAGGCCTAAGATAAACCAATAGAAAATGAATTTTTTTTTGGATATTGACTTTCTACAAAGTGTTATAAAACATTTCTGCCCCCAAATAAATTGTGAAACTCAAGATTATTTAATATGATCTTCACTCTTTCAGAAATCTCATCATTTAAAAGTTCTTTTCTAACAAAGTCTAATTTTATTAACATCAAGATTTGTTAGATTGTAAAGCCTTGTTATAAATATATTAACAGCTCAACTGCACCGTTTAGCACACATCTTCCGTTCTGTAACTGTTGTGGTTACGTTATTGCTTTTCTGATATTGAACTATATTACCACAGTGTACAAACTGTTATATTTATTTTCTGTGGTTTGAATTTGATCTTTTTTGCCATTTAACTTCTTGGAAAAATAAAGATACATTTGTGTTAGAGTTTAACAGAAAATTACTCTCTAAAATGTATTTTTCTTAACCAACATTTATAGAGGTTTCATCATATGCTAGGCATTTTCTGATTATTTTACAAATATTGACTCATTGGATTTTCCTAACATCTTTAGGTGACAGTTGTAATTACTTAATCACATTTTATGGTAAGAAAAATGAGAAATAGGGAGGTCAAGTAACTTTCAGACGTGCTGACAGCCACACGTTGGCTGAACCAAGTTTTGAACTCAGGCACTGTTTTGATATCTGCTCTTAACCACCCTGTTATTTTGTAGTAATAACCATGTTTTTATCTCTGTCCCCGAAGTATATGTAAAGCACCAAGAAGCAGAATGCTTTTTCTGATATGTGGTGAAAAGAAAAATCTCAAAATACTGTTTGAGAGGTTTTATTCCATAAGACAAATTAATGATCTTATGTGTATTAATAACTATACCTATATAGTATATTCTACTCTTCCTAGAAAAACACCTGGAATAACGTTGATTAATACAGCACAAGTATACCAGCTGGACCAGTACTACAGCTATGATGAAAAGAAATAAATCTCAAAAAGTTGCCACTAATTATTCCCTTTAGTAAGGCCTCTCTATTCCTCTTTTGCCTATTCTTCAAGTTTTAAAAGTGGTATTATTTTCAGTATTCTAAAAATGTGATTTTGAGTTGTTTTTTATCATTGTCAAAAAAAGAAAATTGATACTTCAAAAGTTCCCTTGACTGGATCAGGGTTACTATCCAGAGGCTTTTGGCCATTGCCCGGTGATATGGTACCACTGGCTGCCTCTCCTTCACTGGTGATATCTCAGGATGTGAATTCAAGTGATTTTTATTACATGTGCATACTTCCACACGTAACTCTTTTTTATTTCCAGGAGTTTTGTTAAAATTCTCATATATAGTTTTGTATTGATACAAACCAAAATTAGAATGAAATGACAGACCACAGATACTTTAGAAACATAGGCAATAAAATATTTTGCATCGTAATTTGGAGAGCTTACTGTTACATAAGTATAATGTTCGTTTTCTTAAAACAGGAGTGACTACTTCCATTTCAAATATACGCGTATTTCACAGGTGTAGTTATCACAAATGTATGTGGAAATGCACAAAGTGCAAAAAAAAGGTAGAAAAAGAAACATTCACTTTTCTGTTGACATGGGTTCAGGGCCGGCCCCTGTGTGAAGCAGCTCAGCCTACACGAGTGGCCAAGATTATATACAGGACTTATTATCTCGTACATTTTGAGGCTGAGTTTGTTCCTGCATAGAAAGTGTTGCATGCATACTAGAAGGCTGTCTTTGCAGCATGAAGGAGAGCTTTGGCAGAAAATAAAATGTAAATGGCTATTTCTGGTGATTCATGCCCAGGCAAAGTTCATGGTTTTCCTTATTTTTTGTTCTCAAAAGTTTATTCCTGACATCTTGTTACCTTGGAGGCTTTTCTTCTCAAAAGCCTACTACTGACTGTCTGCCAAAAAGAGTCCAGTTCACACCTTTCCTTTTCCAGCATGCTCTTCTGCTCCATAGAGATAGACAATATAAAAAGAGGAGGAAAGCAATCTCACACATTCCCAATACTTGCAAGTTGGGTGAGTTTCTAAGCTGCCACGTTGCCTGAAGAAAGCCACTGGAGGAAGCTAAGATGCTGTCCAATCCCTGAAAACTAAACAAATGTACCATTTCCATTAGAATCTAAAACAGTGTGGAAGATAATGCTTTCTTTTTCTAACTCGTAATACTTGATTTATTTTACCTAACACTTTAGAAATTGGACTCTATCATATATGATTGTATTATGCCACATTGTTTTAAATGATTATATTCCAGGTAAAATGGAACAACAATTAAACGGAGAATGAAATATGGCATTCATATGTGTGCAAACAAGAAGTTTTCTCCAGACTTTATTATTTTTCATTTTTCTTTCATGTAGAAACAGATAGATAAGTAGAATACTGTTCCAAAGTGAAAGCAGTGAAGTGTGGAACTGCCTGCCCCTGTCAAATTGATAGAGTGAAGATGTTGTACGTGATAATGGAAACTTTCTATTCAGTGAGGACGGAATAAAGAAAGCATTTCTAGTCATTCATCAGCATTGATTGCCTTAGTGCTTGTGGCAGAGATCAGAACGTAGGCTTTACAAAGGGAAACTAAAACAAGTACAATGATCCACTTTGGGAAGTGTAGTTGGCTTTGCTTACCATTTAGTACACAGCAATCACAGTACATGGCAACAAAAACACAGTTCAGTCATTGAGCATGGAGCACGACAATTATGTAGGTGGATATTTCTTCCTGCATTCTGGCTCTGAAACTTATGAATATTTTACTCTGGTGACTGTGAACACTAAGTGAGTTTATTTTTTTAATCATGTTTAATTTAGAATATTTGTATTGCTTTTTCTCCTAATCATTTGCAATGATCAAATTTTTAAGAATTGTTTAATTTTCAGAAATACTTTCATGATAAATAGCTACACTAAAATGCAATTTAGTGAACATGTGTGAGCCTGCATACTGTAATTTATTTTCTGTAAAGGAGGTATTGAAAATATGGAAATGATGCCTTCAGTAGTTTTCAGTTTTATTTTCCTTTAAACATTTACAAACTTTATGTGGCACAAAATATGTACATATTTTCACTGCACTGAATGAATCTGGAAGCTCACACATTGCTTTTGGGCAATTTATACTAGCAAGATGAAGTGGAGAAGTACCACAATTATCCAAATCACTCCAACCAAAGGAGCACTCTGGCCCCAATCATTTAGATACAGAATTTCAAATCAAAGTGTTTCTTTGGCTTGAATGATATGGACAATTGTCTCAGTGCTCCATTATCACTGACTATAGATTTCCAATCTGATTATGGGTCTAACATAAGATGGAGAAAATAATAACATGTAATTGTGTTTTGAGAACTTGGCTCATTCCAATATCATTGTGCCAGGGTTTCCTAGTGCAGATAATCTAAAAGGTTAGTCATCTTTTGAAGATGAGTGAACTCTTAAAGCCACTCAAGTACTATTTAGAACAAAGAAGAAACTCTTTCCTTGGTTAGTTTGCCTCTTCAAGAGTCCTTTTTTGCTTTAAAATTTTTTAAATATTTTTTTCTGAAATAAATAATGTGTTTTTATTCAGTAGAATGCAATAATCTGTGCAATCACAACAGTGTAGTTTCCACAATGAATGTGAAAAAATGATTTAAATTAGGTTTTGGCAAGAATATATGTGATTATACTAGATCAGTCATTTTAGGATGACTTATTAATTTGAATATAATAATACAGCAAAAGCCAAAGTATTCAGGCAATTATTATTATTATTTTGATTATTGAAACACACAGAAGGAACAGTCTCCAAACCAAATCCTGTTTAATTGCTTTATGACACCATCATTGCCTTTTGGAAATGTCTGTGAAAGTCTGGAAAAAAATGTTAAAATGCTGATAGTTTACTCTGTGTTTAGGATATTTCTTGTATCTAGAAAAAAAGTAGACAAATCCTCAGCATAACTAAACAAATATCTGGAGTGATGATGGCTTTATTTGCATTTATAAGCAGTTGTAACTGTTGCCTTGTGTCTAAAATGCACCCATCACATGAGTACTCCAAGAAATGAATGGTGCCTGCCAGTGATTCTCAGTTGTTTACCTCCTTTGCCAGACATTCACATTTGCAAGACACTGCCACGGACTGCACCTAGTAAAATAATCGCAGATAATTTGCAATATCTACTACACTATTTTCAGTTTACATTTTACTCTCAAGCCACTTAGTGATGGGTATAATCTTAAAGCTATGCTAAATTCTAAATTACTTGGAAATAAGCCATTCACAAATTAAAGTTTCTAATCTGTCATTAGCAACAAATTCTTTGTTAAACCTTGTGACTCTGTAGTTGTGGAACAGAGGTCCTAAGATGAATCCATGAGGAGGTCTCTAAACAGTGGAGTTTGCAGAAATCTTACAACTTAGCCATTGCTCCTGGGCTCCAGCATGCATAACACTGGAAAGAAACGTTTTAATTTTTCTTAATATTTGATGAAGAAAAATATGTCTTTTTTTTTTGCTTTCCCCTTTCATTGTCCTTTTCTATTATCCCTAATGTTCATTGATTTCTCACCAGACATTTCTGACTGGTGTTTATCATGACTGCTTCCAGTTTCTACTCAGTTTAAGCATAACGTCTCTTTTGTGATTCGCTATTCTCATCATTTTCAATCCTTTATTTATTTCTCATTAATAATTATTCTCTTATGAAATCTTTTCTATGGCCTTCAGTGAGCATCCTCATTTTGTTTTTTATAAGATAGTAAGTTGATGTTAATCAAATGTTCATATATTAAATCTAGCATTTCATTTGCTTAGCAGCCACTAATCCTTGCAAAGATCCTGAGATAGTACACATTCTCACTTCAAAGAGTACTTAAAGTTCACATTAAATTATTTCACTTACAAAGGATCATGAGGTATTTCTTGGCAATTCAAGTATCTCCAAATTAAAACAAAACAAAACAGAAAGTCAACTTTTTCCCTAATCTCACAGCCCTTCAAAAAGAAAATTATGAAATCTGTATTTCTGCTTCTTATTCCTAACACTTGTTTGTTCTTCACAGCATCATTTGAGATTTTGAAGACAACAATCATGTCACTCTCAGTAATTCTCTCCTTCAGATGAGACACTTCCACATCTTTAAAAATTATGACATTGCCAGGCATGGTGGCTCACATCTGTAATTCCAGCACTTTGGGAGGCCAAGGAAGGCAGATCACAAGGTCAAGAGATCAAGACCATCTTGGCCAACATGGTGAAATTCTGTCTCTACTAAGATACAAATAATTAGTCAGGCATAGTGGTGCACACCTATAGTCCCAGCTACTGGGGAGGCTGAGGCAGGAGAATTACTTGAACCCCAGAGGTGGAGGTTGCAGTGAGCTGAGATCAGCCACTGCACACCAACTTGGCAATAGAGCAAGACTCCATCTCCAAAAAAGAAAAAAAGAAAAAAAAAAGACAGCGATTTAATATATTTCACTTTTCTCCATTTACATCCCTGTCGGGTAACTCAAAGAACTTCTGAAAACGTTATGTCCAAAAGTCCATAATAATGTAAACAAAGCCTAAGCATGTACTTGCTTTTAGAACTATAATATTAAGCCATATTAAATTTCAGGGAAATAAACCTGTAAAAATTAAAATGAGGCCTAATTTCTCCTAACATAAATGACACATTAGGCATTTAACCCAATTTCAGAATTTTAATAATTTTCTAGAGAAATTTTTAAATCAATTTTGGAATCCAGCTGTCTAGACTCTTTATGATACACCTTTTCTGATATCAGTGAGGTCACTGATTAAATATGCTGAAGAGGACAATCCCATGGACAGATCAAACCAAGTTGACATGGATTCTTTATTCAATAATAGCCCAGTTTTTTATTAAATAAGGCTGAATTGATTATATTTCCTTGAAACATTTTATAATAAAGCCATGATAAGTGATATATTTTATTTGAATAGTTTTAGAATACATAAAGTGTTTTCATATAAAGACTCTAAATATATCTTCTCTAAAACTCTTTGAATTAAGCAATATTATCTGACTCCAGCGGTGTAGAAATTGGAATACAGAGAGTTAAATCATTTACCATGAATGATAGTTTTGCAAATGGTAGAATTGGGAAAGAGTCATCCTGAAGTCCAGGAAACTTTCCAATACACAATTTTACCTCCTATATGACTCCCTCCAATTTGAGTTGCCACATCAATTGTTTTTTACAGAACTTATAAGCTCTACACAGACACTTTGAAAATGTGAGGATAAAATCAAAATGCATTGATTTTAAAAATGTTAAGTCATTTTTAAAATGTCATGTATAAATATGATGTATTATTTATAGATACTGTATATTCATCTTTTTTTTTTGAGATGGAGTCTCACTCTGTTGCCCAGGCTGGAGTGCAGTGGCACGATCTCAGCTCACTGCCACCTTCGCCTCCCGGGTTCAAGCAAGCAATTCTCCTGCCTCAGACTCCTGAGTAGCTGGGACTATAGGGGAATGCTGCCATGCCCAGCTAATTTTTTGGATTTAAGTAGAGACAGGGTTTCACTGTGCTGCCCAGTCTGGTCTGGAACTTCTGAGCTCAGGCAATCTGCCTGCTTCGAACTCCCAAAGTACTAGGATTACAGGTGTAAGCCACCACACCTGGCCTGGGTATTCATCTTTATAGTTATCTATACCATAACCTATGCCCATGAGAAGAAACACACACACAGACACAGACACACACATACATATGCATATATAAACCACAAGTCAATAATGAAAGCTAATCCATTTACTACAGTACGATAACAGGTGTTTCACATATAATAGTTATTTTAATCTTCTCTTCCATATTGTGTCGTTTAACTTATAACCATAAGCTTTATTTTAGAGTTGAGGAAAGTAAGATTTAAATAGGTAATTGTATTTGAATTCACATAGCATCAGTGTAAGATTAAAACACAACTCCCTGCCTCCAGGGTCAATGCTCTTCCACACTAATGTATGAATACTATTTCAGTAAATTACTGTTGTCTAAACAATACTAATATTCAAGATTCTGTGCATATTTTTCCTAATAATTACGTCAAAATCAACCTCTTCTAATTCGTAATTATCACTGGCCTATTTTGAAAATTGGAAAGTTTAGCATCTCAAATTTTTTGGAAAAGATTAGAGATATTTTCTGTTTTTCTGAGATTTCAAAACAAATTAAGAATAATGACTTTCTGTTTATATCTACGACTATATTTTAATAATAATTTGGAATATGTCCTTCTGAATGTTTAAATTTACGCAAAATGCTTATTTGATTTTTAGTATGCCTTATCTCGCTTAGGTATAATGCTTCTGACTTTATTTTTCTCTCTAATTTGTTATTTCTACCTTACTCGTAGGGAAAATATGGAAGGAAAATGGGAGTTAGAAAAGTTTTCACATTCTCTATTATCATTCATTATGAAAATATCCACCTGTAGGCTTGAGCTTTCTTTGCTCCCTACTTATAACCATAGTTGGAAGAAAATTATGAGAAGGGGCATTTCTTTTGTTCTGCTGTAAAAGCTCAGCACAGACTTTCCTATTAATTCTGCTGTCCTGTCTTCTAAGCTCCAAACCTGGGCTCTAAAGACTGTTCACCAACACCCAGACCTAAGCTCATCTTTGCTCCTTGTCTAAACATGCTGATTATGGGGATAAGACTGTTGAAGGAATGTGTTTTCATTTTAACTTTATGCCTTCCATAGGTTATCACTTTCTAAATATTTTGTGTCATATAATGGATAAAATGTACTTCTTCAGACAATCTTACATCAGAAAAATATTATACTAGCTACGTCATCAACAGTAAAATTATTTCTTCCTTGTCTTTGGGATATATTATTTCACTCACCTGGTTTCTGGCACTGGTTCTGTCTCCTCAGATTTTTCTCCTTTGGACTTTCTTCCTAGACTATCATTCATGTGGACAGCCAATTTCTGAACTATTTATCCTCCACACTTAATTTTGAAGCAATTAATTTGTGCTAGCAGATCTGTGTAACCTCAGAACACATTTAAGATACGGCATTACCACCATACAGATACAGTAGTCTTATATAACTATGGAACATGGGTAATGGTATACTACAGTAAACAATTAGAACGTTATGAGGTTGGAGTATGCATTATTTGTTTTAAATATAATTTTAATTTTAATTTGAATGTAATTTAATTTTAATAACGGCTGTATTTGACATGAAGTTGGTCAAATTTCTGAAAGTTTAATAATTGGCTATTGGGAGAAAACACCAGTTGTTTCTAACATTTTACTAGAATATAATAAATCCTGACTTTGCTACGGGCTTTCCTGATGTGTCATTTAACCTCTCTAAGCTATGGGTTTATTCATCAGCATGAATTAGACAAATAACAGATGTAAAGCTTTTATAACAACATTCAGAATATGGTAAGTACTCACTGGTAGATACTGCTGGGCTCCTATTGTAAGAAACATATTTAAAGTATAGCAAGAAAATACAGAATCCACATTAACTTTTAATTGGTATGTTATAACTATAATGACAAAACTTTAGATCTGCTGTCTTATTTCAAAATATTATATTAATTTTTTTAAATTAAATTTTACTTATTTAACTATTTCATCTCTGTAAATATACTATCCAGGAATGTTTTTTCCTTTTTTTCTTAGTATTGTTATGCTGCTGTGAGCGAATACCACAAAGAGTGATTAATAAAGAGTTAAGGTTTATTTGTTTTTTGGTTCTAAAGGCTGGTAAGTCCAGGGTTGAGGGTTTGCATCTTTTAAGGGCCATCTTGTGTCATCCTAGGGTGGAAAGAAGGACACAAGAGCATGAGAGAGAAAGAGAGAGCAAGAAGAGGTTGAACCCATTTTTATAACAAACCCATTCTCATAGCACCAAATCCAGTCACTCAAAATGGACATTAATTCATGCGTGAGGGCAGAGCCCACATGAACCAATCACTGGTTAAGGGTCCAACCTCTCAACGCTTTTGCTTTGGGGATTAAGTTCCCAACACATGAACTTTGGGGGACACATTCAAACCTAGCACTTATGAATAATATTTATGGATTTATTTTCTAAAGAGTCATTTTAAAATATAATTACTAAGATGAAGATTCCAAATTATAGTGTAATATGTAGAACACTTTAAAACTTTAAATGGGAAAAATAATTCCTATTCATAGCTTTCAGTTTTGCTAAACTACTTTCCTTGTATCATATAATAAATATATGTTTTCCAACCTTCTTTTTCTGCCCTCCAGTATTAAGTCTGAAGAGAGTTTATTATTCATTCACATGTTCGAAGGTAGCTGTTTCTACCTTAATAGAGCCAAAGTTGTCAACTTTTCAAACAGTAACTTGTTTTCTATGCCCTTAGGTTTGAAAGAAAATAGTCTCATAATGAAAAATAGTAAGCTTACTTTCTGAATACATAAATGTCCCGATTCTTTATCATGCTATGCTCTGTTACTTGACTGTAGGTGTTGGGATGGTCTTCTAACAATAGGAAATGGAGTTTGTGGATAAATATGCCATAAATAAAAATATTTGCTATTTCCCATTGGATTTTTACAGTCTCAAAATTGAGGTCTTTAAACTTGGATATACTACTCTCATCTGAAATTGTTTAAAATTGTAAATAAAAGTAAATGAATTCAAATGTGATGCAAGGAAGAGAAAATGATTTTATGACTCTTCAATTCCAAATATTTTGAGTCATTTTTAACCAAATATGTTAAAATAATATAGTTTTAGATAAAAAGTACAGTTTAGATAATAAGTAGATTCAGACTGTGACAGACGTCTGACAGATATATTTTTTTAACAATTTGGCTTCATATTACTAACCACAGAATACTAATACTGATTAAAAACAATACCAGGGCAATAACATATTAATTTATTCTAACTTTTTAAAAGAATTATTTCAATGATTCATTCATATCAGTTGAAAAGAAGGAGAAAATTGAGAATTCTTTTTATGAAACTAGAGTCAAGGCCATAAGGTTTTAACTGCCTCTGAATATGTCTTAAGATACGTAGATAACATTTTATTAAAATAAAAATATAGGAACAGATATAAGGTATTTCATATTGAACTGTGCTTAATGATCTATTTTCATGGCATTCCTTTGGGTAATCAGCAATTTTATTGCTTTAATATTGTAGAAGTGCTGGATTATTTTTGAAGGAGAAATAGAGGGGAAAGCCAACATCGGATCAATGACTTGACATTGCTAGTCAACTTAAAGCATGAAAACATCCATTTAAAAATCTAACTAGCAACTCTTCATCAGCAATCAACTTCAGTACTCTAATTATGCTGAGAAATCTTCCAATGTATTAGAGAACTTCTCTTCATTAAGGAATGTGCATGGGGATTTAACATTATCACCTAGACAAAGACCAGATGAGAATAATACATTTAGAGAAAGGAATATGGACTTATCTTTTCCAAAGCGTTATGACTAAGTTACAAATACATACCTTCATTCTAAATTCTGTATCTAGGTTGAAGCCGAAAGATTGGTAACAAAGTAATTTGAAGCAAAGACACATTTCTCTGCATAGCAGGATTTTTAATTACCTTATCACTGCCAGTGTAACTCCCATGAGAAACGGTGGGTAAAATATGAGACCTTTGCAGATAAGTAGCATCTGAAATGTGGTTTTGTCTGGTTACAGTTGGCATTTAAGGATCTCCCTTCACCTCTTCTTTGATGTTTTTAAACATGCAAAGCACACTCTTGCTCGTTTAAAAAGGTATTTTCACTTTTCTCTACCATAAAAACTCCTCTCTATGCCACTGCCTTGTATCCTTCAGGTAGTTACTCAAATATCCTCCCAGAGAAGGAACTCATCATATTTAAGACTGCTATCTTTATTTAGTTTTGTTCTTATCTCCCATCATCAATGTGTTTTACTTATTTTATTTATTATATTATAATACAATATTATTATAATTTATTACAAAATATATCTTCCCTTTACAAAACAGAAAATAAGTTCCATGATGGCAGGGACTTTTTTTTTAACTGCTTCCCCAGTACTTAAAGCAATGTCTGGTATATACTATGTTAAAAATTAGTTGAATTAATTAATAATATGCATGGTAAAAGCTGAGGAGCTCATTATTGTCCATAGACAAAAACTGACCCTAAATAGAGTTTATTAGTAATAGCAATAATCAATTTGAGATTTTTAGGTAACTGTAATCAATAGTTTAAAATATTTTCTTGGAAGTAGGCAGAATACATTTATCTTACAATGCAAATGTCCTAATTCTTATTATCAATGAAATTTATTTTGGTTCATTTCATTCATTCATTTGTAAAGTCATATATGAAAGAATATGGACAACTCCTACAACGTATTAGGCAGTAAGCAAATGCCATGGATGTGTTGAAGTGTATGACTAGTAAAAGAAATAATAGGTTTCAAATAACCTTAGAAAAATCTGAACTTACTTATGTTACCAATACACTTTATTAAAATATATAATAAGGTGATCCGACTTAGTCTGGAATATCAGAGAAGGATTTCCCGAGGAAATGATGACTGAACCTATGTCTGAGGATGAACTGGTTTCTAGGTAAAGCAAAATGGCAGAGAAGGATGTGTCAGCCAGGGGAAAAGTCATGAGCAAAAACATTGTGGCAATTTGGAGAAACTTGATGTATTGCATTCATTCCCAAAATACAAACAATTTTATTTAGTTTAAACTATATTTTGATTAAAATACATTTTATGAGGATTTACCTAATGTGGCACAATTGTAATATTTATCAATATTTTTTAAACCAAACTGAACAACGGGTGACTCTTCCTTGAAAAATGAAAAATGAAAAAATCGAGGAAATACATTGTCCACAAATTGAATATATTGCCCACAAAGTCATATTTTTACAAATTGAAGAATTTACTACTTTAATAAATGTTTCTTTGTGTACATTATAAAAATCCATTGGAAGCAAAGAACATCATAAATTTATGAAGTGTTTATTTGTAATGCACACCTACATATATACTCTCATTTGAAATTCAATAAACTTAATATAAACAGCTGACTGAATCCCCTATTACTAATCAAGAACAAGAAGCCTAATAATTCAGATTTATGACTTCAAGCCTGGTGATTTATCTCTACTATGTTTCCAGAATTATTTCCCATCATGAAGAAAATTAAAATTAAGCAAAATCAATAAAACTATGTTCTATGAGGGAAGAACTATTAAGATATAAAGTAATTTTTTATTACTCTATAATGCTCTCAGTTTTGATTATATTAAAATTCTTCTTGAATTACTTTTATATATATTATTTATTACTAGCTTGTAAGAAACCATTCTTTAAATTATAGAATGAAGCCATACTGCTATCTAATTTTACATTTAGACAATAACCTATAGCAAAAAAATCTAATGGAGGACCTCAACCTTAGCAAACATACTAAAGTAAAATATAACAAAGTGAATAAAGTGTTGATTGGATTAGAAATTAAAAACTAAAGAATACTAAGAATACTGCCATGTAATGAATGAAATTAACACCAAAGCTCAGGAAAAAAATTTAAAGACAATAATACAAATTAAACACAGGATTATAATAATAAATAATTTGAATATTTCACTATACACTCCACTAAGGTAACCACACAGAACACCAACTATCACAGAATTATTTTTAGTTTATTTTCATTTTCACTGTGACTTTGTTATTTCTTTCTTTCTTTCTTTCTTTTGATTTATTTTATTTTTTTGAGACTGAGTTTCGCTCCTGTTACCCAGGCTGGAGTGCAATGGCGCGATCTCGGCTCACCGCAACCTCTGCCTCCTGGGTTCAGGCAATTCTCCTGCCTCAGCCTCCCGAGTAGCTGGGATTACAGGCACACGTCACCGTGCCCAGCTAATTTTTTTTATCTTTAGTAAAGACGGGGTTGCACCGTTTCGACCAGGATGGTCTCGATCTCTTGACCTCGTGATCCACCCGACTCGGCCTCCCAAAGTGCTGGGATTACAGGCGTGAGCCACCGCGTTAACATCACCTTGAGAATTCGCTAGTTTTTTTTACTTGAAAAAATAAAAATAAAAAGGAAAAGTATGTTCTATAACAGTTTTTAGAAGGAATACATAGTACACCAACAAGCAAAGTAAATTAATCAATAATGTGTCTCAAATTATGAAGAATTAGTACTTCTATAATTGTATTAACATAAATCTGAATATCTGTGGAAATAGTGTTTAAAAAGTGGCTTACAAACTCTAGGTTCCTTCTACTAGGATTCCTTGGTTAATTTTATGAACAGATATTTGTTTTGTTTAGCTAATTTAACGTTTCCCTATCTCTTCTGTACTGAATCAGAGATCATTCCACTCCTACCCCGGAATTGTCTATGTTCCCTGTGACAGAAAGACAATCAAAAGACATATGGCATTAACAATTCTCAGTTTTACTTCCTGTTTGTTTTGAGGCCAAATCAATGCAAACCATCTGTGTCAAGTACAAAATGAACGTTTATAATTTCCTTCTTTTTGAAACCTATTTGGTTTATATTTCTGTTTTTTGAGTTTTATCTTTGTTGCTGTCACTTTTAGAAATGTTTCAAAATCACACTAAATGTATTATTTGTGAAAATGTTTTTCTATTACATTGTAATCCACAATATCATTTAGAGGCAAAATAATGGTATTTCATGACACAGTTTCCTGGGGAAAAAAGAAGCATCATATTCATCTATAAATAGATGTTTTTCAAGTATCATAGAGCTTGGAATCATCTATTCTGCCTAAAACCTTCCAGAATTTTATTTGCTTCTTAAAATTGCCTTAAAATTTTTACTCCTAAACTATTCAGGTCTCTGAATTTATTGACCTGAGATGAAATATTTTAAAAGGGAATCAGTCCTATTGATGCATTCAGTAATAAAATTCATAATTACTTTATAAAATGGGATATTCAGGGACTTGCCAGAATATTCGGAGTTAAATTAAGAATCAAGGAAAATCTTAATTTTACGTTAGTTCTTTATGGTCTGGTTTGTCACCATATCCATCTGAGGAAAAATTAAAATATATATGCATTTATGCATACATTCTAGATGTATGTTGTAGTCTAGACATTTGGCTAAAGGAAAAGAAAAATAAAACCTTGTATCTAAACATTGACTGCTTCTAAATGCTCCTGCCCCAAATATAAATTTTATAAAAATTTTTACATGAAGCATATTTCTTCAATGAGTATAAACATGAAACAAATTATTAAAAATGATAATTGCCACATGTGACCCATGTATTCAGACTTTCTGGCTTGTGTTTTTCTATTTCCCATTTTGAACTGGGGAAGGTTAATTGCTATTAACCTTTCATGTTTCTTGTTACACAATCACTCTGATTGAAACACCATATGAAGCTTTAGAACCTAGCAGTGTCTGGTTAAAAGTCAATGTCATCTAATGAGATGAATGATTAGCAGTTGATCTTGAGCAAGTTTGCTTCCTGAATGGAAAATATGTAAGAGTGAATTCAATCTCTAATTTGAATCATGCTGTATGTTAAAACAATGGGTGAGTTTTTGTTTTGCTATGATCTTATGTTTATTCTTATATTATTTGAAACATTAATTTTCAGACATAAATAAGGGTTTAACTGTACTAATCGATGACAAAGTAAATTTTTATGAAAGGATTTATTATCAAAATATCTTAATATATTTTAGAACACAGAAGTCTGATTCAATAATCTGTTAGAATTTGGAAGCATCATGGTAGAAAGCAATATACATAGTATAAATTAGTCATAAATTTTGAACCAGAAGGCGTTTTCCAAATCCTCCAACCTATTTTCTTTATGTCATAGAAACAGAATAAGGGACACAGGGAGCATAAGCGAGTTGTCTAAGGTCATAAAGCATTGTAATGGCAGAGCCAGAATGACAATCATCTCTCCTGCCTCTACCTCTGACTTGTCAGGACCAGGTGTCAAAATTTGAATAGCATGCACATCAACTCAGTCATTCCCCGACGTTGAAACTTTGTATATCTCTTAAATTAAAAATAAAGAAATACAATCTATGTAATTGGCATAGGGTTTTCAGAGCTATGTTTCACCTCAGAAAAAAATCCAAAATAAAACTATCAAAAAAAAAAAAAAACCAATCGTCTTTTGGTTATCCCATAATAGATGTTTTGTTACTACCCAAACAGAAAATAGGGATTACTTAATAGCAAAGAAAATCCCTTTATATTTAATAAATATTCTAAAAAAATCTCAAAACCTGACAACACTAGTTCATCTAACATTTGAGAACTGTTGTTCTAAATCATATGGTCTTGAAATGAACCAGTAAAAACTGCTGGGCCGGTGTCCATATTTTAAAGATGAAAAAACAAAGGTTTGCTACAAATCATCCAAGGTCACAGGGCAAGAAAATAACAGTGAAACACGTGGAAATGACAGTTCCAACCAAAATGGAGCAAAATGGAATGTTTTTCCCACTTAGAAAACGTCCTCAGATAAGAGGGAAAAGAAAACTGTTTCCTCATTTTAAGAGAAAATGTTTAAAGTTCAGTAAAAATATAACCTGAAAATGCAAGCATATATAAAATAATCTTGCTAGTTAAGTGCATATACAATTCACTGAACCACATTTTCTTGATGAAAAAGAAATGTGCCATTATAGGCCATTTTAAATCAAATTTACTTCTTTTATGCTGAAAAAGAAAAAATATTTAAAATCAAGATATTGTTAAGAGAAAAGGCAGCTATTTATACAGTTCTATTCAAACAACTTTCTATAAAAATGCTTCTTTTCTGAAACTAGAGAAAATAATAGAAGAATGATATTAAATACAGAAACTTACATATATTTTAGATTCATAATTATGTACTGATACAAATGCCATCTCTTCAGTGCTTCAGCACTAGAACAAAAAAAGGTACTAATTTTCATATGGCTTACTTTCTACATGTATGTTTACAATTACTGAGTTATGCCACTTTACTAGTTGAGAATAGTTTCTTTCTGAATAAGCCAGAGTTTCTCATGGGCTTATTCATCCATTCAGTCAATAAATACTTATCAATCCCCTACTATTATCCGGACAGGAGTCATAGAGCCATTGATAAACCAGTCAGAACTACCTGCTCTGCCTTTCATTGCAGTAAGGAAACACAGACACTAAACAACAACAACAAATATACACAAAAGAAATGCCAAATATGGGTGAGGGGGCAGAAGGCAGCAAAACACACTGCCACGTGTGTTCCTATGCAACTATCTTGCATGTTCTGCACATGTACCCCAAAACCTAAAATGCAATAAAAATTTTTAAAAATATATATATACACAATTTTTTCTTCTCATGGAGTGTAAGTGGTATGAGGAACAACAATTAGGAAAGGGTACCTGAATTGCGACAGATTGGGAGGTGAAGGTGTTATCATTGCTAAGGTCGTGATTTCTGAATGAAATTTTGAGATAGGTAAAGGAAAGAATGCTGTTGGACAAAAGGTGTAGTCGGGGAAATCAGAAGCAGCAGACTCTGTGGCAAGATTGTGCTTGGTGTGCTTAAGGATATGACAAATAGGTCAGTGTGGTTGCATGTGAGTGAACAAGAGGTTATCACTAAGGAATAACAAGGCAAAATATACTGAGGGTCTCATATGTTCCTACAGACCTCTTAGTGCTCATTCTGGATGAGATGGAAAGGCAGTGGAAGATTTAGAATAGGAGAGGAACGTGATTTGACTTCGATTTTCACAACTGGAAGTTGTGTTGAGTAAAATAAAGAATATGAGAAGAAAATAGTAAAGCAAAGGAGAACCCCCCCAGATTTTAATATGAGCACCTATATGTAAAGTTATGACATACTAAGATGGAGGAAGCTGCAGGTGGAATTGTTTGGGAAAGAAGATTCGAATTTGATTTTAGACATATCAAGATCAAGATGGCTAGTGGACATTTAGATGGAAATATTAAATAAACTCGTGGATGTATAAGTTCATAAAAGAAGCACATATTGGAGATAAATTTTATTAGTCATTTTCACTTCCGTGGTAATCATTAAAGCAAGATACTAGATGAAATTCCAAGGGAGATGGACTAGAAGAAGAGGTTATCTTTAATCTGTGCTCTTGGACATTCTAACGTTTATGGGAGAGGAAGGTAAGTTTGAAGCATCAAAGGAGAATGAGAAGGAGCCATCGGTGAGGGAAGTAAATAACCAGAAAAATGAGGTGTCACAGAAACTGTTTCAAGGAGTAAGAAAGATTAACTGGATCAAATACAAATACCGTTACTAGGTCAAATATGAGAAACACTAAGAATTGCAAATCGGATTTAGAAGTGTGAAGGCAACAGGTAAGTTTGACAAGAGAAATTTCAGTGACGCTGTAAGTTGAACAGAAAATGAGAGGAGAGGCATTAAAGATAGTGAGTTTAGCACCTTTGAGGAGTTTTGTTGACAAAGGTACAGGAATAGATTAATATTTGGCAAATGAGATGAGTTCAAGAGACATATAAGAAACAACAGCATGTCTCAAGCTCTAGGAATAAGGCAATAAGGAAAAAAATGTACAAAAGAGAGAGGATAACGTGATGATGTCCAACTGTACATGGAGGAGAGAATTGCTACAGTGGTGCCCCAGAAGTGATGAGAAGGGATCTAGGACATGTGTAGCAGAGAGCAGGAACCTGAAATTTAAATCACAAACCATTTGTTCACTCAGAGGAAGGATGATTATGAATGGACATGGATTCAAGATGGGAGGAGAAGGGGTGGTGGTGGCTTATGGTAGTTCCCTTCTGATTGATTCCATAGTCTAAGGGATTTGGAAGCAAGGTTGTCCACTAAAACATTATCTACCTAATGCCATTATTATAGAATAGGACACCTTTCTCCCTCTTGCATATGATTATCACATATTCATTCAATAAATAGTTACAGAAGTAGTTAGTAGGACAACTATAGTGATCAAGACAGACCTTCTTGTCTTCGTGGAGTTTCATGGAGCATCTGAAAAAGGAATTAAACATATAATTACACAAATAAACCACTGAAAGCCCTAGAGTTGCTAAAATTCAGAGTTTCTAGTCTGGTTAGAGGAATTGAGAGGGATTTTCTCAAATAGAGGCACTTAGACAACACTGCAACTGCTGGGGAGTAAGGGAGTGTGTACAGGGAGAGTCCAAGAAGAGGAAGTGTGAAGAAGTTGAGAAGAGAAACAGCTTGATGTTAATGAGAAACGGAAAAAGTGTAGCCACAAAATCTAATAAGAAAGTGAGGGTTGATTCCAGGTCTTTGCTATTGTAAACAGTGCTGCAATGAACATTCGTGTGCATGTGTCCTTATAGTAGAACGATTTATAGTCCTTTGGATATATACCTAGTAATGGGAAATGCCCATCGATGATAGACTGGACTGGGAAAATGTGGCACATATACACCATGGAATATTATGCAGCAATAAAAAATGATGAGTTCATGTCCTTCGTAGGGACATGGATGAATCTGGAGAACATCATTCTCAGCAAATTGACACAAGAACAGAAAAGGAAACACCGTATATACTCACTCATAGGCGGGTGATGAACAATGAGAACACATGGACACAGGGAAGGGAACACCACACACTGAGGTCTATTGGGGGAAATAGGGGAGGGACAGCGGGGGGTGGGGAGCAGGGGAGGGATGGCATGGGGAGAAATGCCAAATATGGGTAAAGGGGCAGAAGGCAGCAAAACACACTGCCACGTGTGTACCTATGCAACTATCTTGCATGTTCTGCACATGTACCCCAAAACCTAAAATGCAATAAAAATTTAAGAAAAAAAAGTGAGGAAGAAACAGAAGATAGGGCTGAAGAGAAAAGTGGGGGGAAGTACATGAAGGCCATTTCAAATATTCTGTTGTCAAAAAGCTTTAGCAAAGATTTTCAAATGGAAGGATAACTTGAGCATTCTCACTTAAGCAACTACCTTGTTGAATTCCTTTCTAATATTGGCAATATTATTCAACATGGTGTTCAGTGTTAATATTACACAATTTTCTTTTGTATTTTGAACACTTAAAAATTCCAAATGGTATTTTATGATTTCCTATGGCAATAACTAAAATACTTTTACATTATGCATGAATTATAAGAGTCATCAACAATTTAGTGCTAAATGTTTATGCTGGGCTTCCCACTGTTTATGATTCATTTTGGATTTGTTTTGAAATAAGTGCCCCCGCCTTCCACAGAAAGTTTGATATAGATTAAAAAACATAGACAGACAGAAATAAGTAGATATTCATGTATATATGATTTATCTATCCATCATTCTTTTTGGAATTCAAGACTTTTTTTTATACAAAAATAAAGTCTTTATGTATACATAAAGTTCTCTTGATTTGAATTTCTTGATGAAGCATTCAGGTACATGCAATTTTTCCCATTGATCTCACTTCTGTTCTCAAACTGTTACAATTGCATATTTTACAAATTGTGTTCCCTTTTATGATGTGTATTTGGTAAGTGATTTTTTAGATGATGAGGTAATGATCATAATACCTTTTCACTTTATTGAAACCAAGTCTATATTATAAAATAATAAGTTTATATAAAATTGACCCTGATTTCATAGTTTCAAAGATATTTTTCTATTTGAATTTCAAATATATAGCCGACTCTTTTTATTTGACAGATAGCACTTATTATAAAGAACCTCAGGGTCATTGTGTGTGAGCTACAGTATTATGCAAAAATGAGAACTATTATTGATATTTCTGAATATTTTAAATTTTCTTTGTCCAGCAGTGACCCATGTACTAACATTACTGTCAGTTTGTCAAAACAGATAACTATTTTCAAGAGAATAAAATCAAGACACTAATTATGAAATGATATCTCACAAAAACAGTGCTAATATTTTATAATAAACTGATGTTATATAATCACTTGTTCTAGTATCTCTTAAAGGCAAAAACAGAAACAAGCAATGAATACACACAAAGATACATATAAATCACAATTCCTTTGACTTCAATGTTCAATTAAGCTTGAATTCTTCTCTTAACTACATTTTAACATCCCATTTCCATATGATGGTTGACAGTGCTTAATAATAATATCTGGCATGAGCAGTCATTGCTGCTGAAATTATGTAATTGACATAATAAAAATCAAAATTCAAGATTCTTTTAAAAATCCTTTGTATCAACTACAACATGGACTAAATAACTTCTGTTATATCCCTGCCATTTACTATCTCAGAGTTTTTAATTTCTCAAGGAAATAAATTCTATCTTTGACTCAGTAACTTCTCACATTTAGTATAAATTTGTCTTCTTGTTAGTTTCTTTTCATTAGTACTAGTTTTCACAGTTGGCAAAACATAATGGTTTGTTTATAGTTCTCATCTGGTTTGAACTAAACTGAAAATCAAAATACTATTAGGCTAATTGTAAATGTAAGTGGTATAAATGCTAGTAAATGCTAAGAGCTTAAACAGAGGCATATTTTAAGAGGTTTATGAAAAAGAAAAGCTTTGGCAATGTTCAGTAGCAAAGTATGGAGTATGTCCTAAGAAGAAGAAATAGCATCAACAGCAGAGAAGAATGCACATGAGAAAGCTGTCGTTATGCCCAGGGACAGTGGACAGCCAGCCCAGTTGGATTAAAATGTTGAGTATGAACAGGGGTATAATGGGGCTGGAAAGTTAAGTTAAGGAAATATTCTAGAGGAATATGAATATCTGACTTAAACTTTTGAATTTCATTTAGTACAACGTATAAATCTTTTGAAAAAATTGTAACATGGTATTTATATAATAAAAGTAATCTTTTTGAATATTGATCTTAAGCCAGTACAAAGAAGAAATGAATTTGAAAAAGGAAAAAAACTGATAGAACATTGTTATCAGTCAGTGATAAAATAATGCTTGAACTGAGATGGTAATAACAGGAATAGACAGGAACTGATGATTGTGTTTTTAAAAAAAATAAATACTAAGTGCTAGGCACTGGAGTAATCTTTTATCTGCAATCTCTCCAATAATGTCATAGTAGAGGAACTCTAAGAATCCCTGTTAGACAATGAGAAAAATGATCTTCAAAACCTGAAATAACAAGCTCAAGGCCATACAAGTAGTCAACAAATAGTGAAGCACGGTTGTCAATCTTCCACTCTCTTAAAGGAGGCAGGCCCAAGGTGCATTCTTCAGCTCCTTGGTTTTTTATTTTTAAGTTTCTTAGAAGGTTCATTTACTGAATAGCTGAGTCATTTAGGTAATACCCAGCCAGATCCATGTTTCTAACCATATCTTCTCACTCAAGTTGGAATTTTGAATGAATCAACTTTCTCCTGGAAAATTCATCTTAGATTTTTGCATCATCCTGAAAGTCTAAGCAAAATTTCTCTCACTGAACATTGGTTTGTTATGTTTTGTCAGTTGAGAATTTTTTTAACTTCTTGTATTTCTTTTATTGCACTGAATACAAATCAGCCAATCTACTGTGCAATCAATAAATTGTGTTACATCTCTTATCTGTGGTTGAGTTGGCTATTTACGTCATTAAATTTATACTGCGTTTGCCTTTTATATTCTATTGTAAACAATTCTTGATAAAAGATAGAATAAAAATAATTAGATGAATTTATAAGTGCCTCCCAGAACCCCTTCCTGCTGCTTCACAAATGACTCTGTATCTAAACTTTGGTCCCTTTCCCTGAAATCTTACTATTGTTAGACTCTTTGAGGCTTCAATATTACAGCAATGTATGACTGTTTTCTGACCGTATGCAGGGACAGTCTTGCTAATTTTTCTTTTATTTCTTGAGTTTGTCTCCTTTTTCTTATTTCCATGAAAACTGTGCAATTTTATTTCTGGGTCTCACAAATTCCTCTTTATTTTACTAATTTTATCGCTTTTTTACAACCTATATTATACATTTGCCCTACATTTTCCTGAGTACATTCAGTAGAGTAAGTTAAAAACTAATAGGTACCTAATAACTAAAGATAAATTTATTTACTTTGGATTTATCTTTACAACAGTTCCAATCCAAATTCTCTTTTCCAATAAATATGATTTGCACATTATTTCTAAAGTTTTCTTCCATTCCCAGTCCCAGCTCTACAGCTCTGTTTAACTAATCATTATATGTAATGCTATCTAATTTTCTTCTGAAGTACAACTCAGGCCTCTATGCAAACTCTTGGCAGTGTCTTCTTTAATATTTTAAAGCCTAATAGGACTCATAGCATTCATTTGGGACTTCATCGTTTATCTCTTGTATTGAAGCTTTTGATTATACCTGTGTTCTTTTCTTCCAAACTATATCATAAATGCTTTTAAAGCACATATATTATTCCTCTTTAGAGTCATCTTGCCATGCATGAAGCCTTATAAACGTATTAAATATGTTTTGTTTATAGGGATACTGTATGATCTCTTCTGAAGTACACAGTTTTTTTCAGAGCCCATGTAAGCAGTGTTCTAACAGCTGATGTTGTTTTGTGTGTGTGTGTGTGTGTGTTGGTAGTTATAGGGAAAGTCACAATATTTTAAAAACCATTGTAAAATGTTTTGTAGATAAATATTAAATATATGTATTTGATATCTTGAAAATGTTTCTGGCTTAATTTAGACAGTTTTACAATTCCAATTATGGTACATCACATGTACCATAAGACAATACTGAGCTATAATTTTGGCTTCTTCACAATTAAAAAATAGTTCACAGATTTGCAAAATGATCAAATTTTAGAACATTGTATAGCTTATTAATAAATAATTACAAGACAATCCTTCAATGAAAAGAGATGCATATACTGATCATTTTAGGGTATCAGCAGTAAGAAATATCTTTTCATTTAAAATAATAAGAGGCAATGGTGTTTACCAGAGTGACAAAGTAGTATGCATGCAGCTTGCACTTTTCTATAGTAGTAATATCTTCCACAAATGCCCAGTTGCTAATCACTTCAATAAATCTGTTATAAGAACCTAAATACATGGGGAATCTTGCACTATTGATAGCCTTTCCACAGAACAGATGAATTGCTTTGAGTACATTGTAATAGTGGATCAGTGATTGTGAAAACAGTCTTAAGAAGTGAAAATGTTTAAAGAAAACATTTCTTGAAAATGTTTTTATTAATCATCAAAATAGCACAATAGGAGATACAATACTCTTCTAATGAGATTCAATGGGTTTATATTCAGCTGTATATTATAGTAAAATGAAAATTATATCACTATAAAATAAAATATGGTAAAATTTATTTTTGAAGAATTAAAATTTATATTTTTCTTATATTTAATTTTATATATTTCCTGCAGAAATATGTCCTTATTTCCATATGTTTTTAAGATTTTTAGCTTTTAATACAGAAGATCTTATAGTACATTTACTAAATTAGCAATAGTCTCTAAATTTATTGACTACCATTTTTTTCAGTTATCCAAGAATAATTAAGATTTTAGTTTTAGGAGAATTAATTTTACTGAAGTAGATACCTGAATATTGTTAAAGTCTGCAATATTTGGTATTGTCACAGATAGTGCCAATGGTTTCTAATATCTCTACATCCTTACCAAGACTGGTCTTTCTTAAAAAAATAAAATAGCTATCTTAACTGTCTTCTTTGGACAGATATTTGTTCAAGTACTTTGCCTATGTTTAGTTGTGTTATTAGTTGGTTTTTTTTCTGCTATTGAGGTCAGAAATTCTCGGTATGTTTTTAGAATGAACTCCTTATTAGATGTATTACGTGCACATGTTTTTCCTATTCCGTAGGTTTCCTTTACTTTACACACTGCTTCCGCTGTTGTGCAGAGCTTTGTGATTTAATGTTGTCGCAACTACATTTTCTATTTCTGCTTTTGTTGCCTATGCTTTAGCATCACTTCAATGCCACGACCAATAATTATAAGTTTACATTAAGCTGACAACAGCTTAACTTTAATCACATGCAAAAACTCTACATTTTTACTTCTCCCCTCTCATGCACTTTATGTCATTGATGTCAAAATTCACATCTATTTATATTGTGTATCCATTATCATATGTTACTTACAGTTATTTTAATAATGTTGACTTTTATGCTAGAACTAGAAGCAATTTATGGACACCATCCGTATAATATAGTATTCTGTATTTGTCTGTATATTTCCCTTTACAAGTGAGTTTTATACTTCCTTGTTCTATTGTGTTGCTGTTTAGCATCCTTTGATCTCAAGTTGAAGTTCTCTTAGCATTTCATCTAACGCAGGTCTAGTGGTGATGAACTTCCTCAGCTTTTGCTTGTCTGAGAAGCTCTCTATTTCTCCTTTATTATTGAAGGGTAGTTTTGTCATATACAGTATACTTGGTTGGCAGTTTGTCTTTCCTTAACTTGGGTCTATCATTCTACTCTCCTTTGACCTGTGAAATTTCTTCTGGAAAGTCTACATATTCTTATTGAGGTTCTCTTGTACATGCAGGTCGTTTTTCTCTTGCTACTTTAAACAGTCTCTTTGTCTAAATTTTGACAATTCGACTATAATGTGTCTTCATGTGCATTTCTTTGGATTTTTCTTATTTAAGATCTTTGAACTTCCTGGATCTGGTTAATCTTTTCTGTGATTTGGGATGTTTCCAAAACTTATTTATTTGTAAAAGCTTTCTAGTTTTTATTCTTTAAAATGTGTTAAAATGTCTGATAGTTTTAGAAGAGATTGCTACAGTTGAACAGTAATCTAAGTGGTGTTAGAAACTTCATCAGCAACAGTGGATGCTAGAGAGTAAATAAGGTTTTTTTGGTTGAAAACAGAAACAGTAATTTTTAGTCTAAAATCTTATAGTTAACAAAACAGTTTAAAATTCAACAATAAAATGTACTGAAACAAAGATATATTGCAAGGAAAGAATTTGAAAATTTGCTTGCATTGCACTCCACATAAAAACCATTAGCCAAAGTGAAGTAAAATTTTAAAAAATGCAAGGAAGAAAATGACATGTGACACAATGCACTTTATTGTAGATAAGTTCAGAAAAAAATAAATTTAAGGCAATCTTAAATATTCTTATCATCTAGGATTGAATATAAATTAATATAGTCATTCGGGTATATACTGGGCAATGTATGTAAAGACTACACAAAGTACTTAAATCTTTTGACAAGTAACTTCAGATAAATTGAAAAATAGAAAATGTAGACACATCAAAACAGAACATTGACTAGTAAGAATAAATTGTAAGTTAATTAGAAATAATGAAGAAGTGTCTATCTACCTCATTGTGTGTTTGTACAAAATTATCAGGTCAGGGTTAATAGAATTATCATTGAAAAAAGAATCATGTGAAAATTTAAATAATATTTCAATGTATATGTGATTTTAAATTTGGGGCACATTATTTTAATTATAAACATTTCTGTTTATCAACTTATCTCTGGAGGTTATATATGTTAAAGACCAATTTACAATATTTGTGAGCAGAATATTATTTCAATTTTGTTTTATGTTTTTTTAGCAATGGATAAATGTAACAATCTAATAGATTCAAACATTTTAGAGAACTTTTCAAAGAGTACTAATGTGTTTATTGCCTGTTTAAACACATTTTTAAAAAATATGAGAGTAGTTTCACACATATGATGATACACTGAAATAGTCTAAAGTGATTTGTGTTGTCAAAGAATTGACTAAATAGATTCAACATTTTAATCATGTTACATCAAATTATTATTTGACTGCTAAACCTACCTTAGAAAAATCAATAGGACTTCTCAAGATGGTTGAGTAGCTGCAGATTTTGTATGTCATACCTAACATGTCAAAAAGCTTTCTCTCATTATGCAAAAAGTCATGAATAATCAGGTCAAGGTGGCATGCAAAGAAAATTATCAGACTGTGAAACTAAGGTAAGGCCTATTAGGCACAAGCTGTACACCCTGTTTGCTCATTTCTCAGTTTAAATGGTTTGTCACTGTGTTTATAAAATCTCGTTATATTGAGAGTTCCATAAGGAAAGTTTCTTAAAATAAATTCTACTCAACAGTAAGCCAACTTATATTAAACTAAATAATTCTTCAGAACTCTAATACCTACTTGAAATATTATATGTGTGAAATATTATACACAAAACATACATTCAAAAATCATAAAATTTAACTTATATAGAATAAAATTTTTACTACAAAATATTGACTTTTCAACAAGAAAATGTGCCAATTTATAAAAAGTTTTAGATATTGTAATCTGTGCTTGCCAAAATATCCACTTCAAATATAGTTTTTTGTTTTTATTTTTTGAGATGGAGTCTTGCTCTGTCACCCAGGCTGTAGTGCAGTAGCTCGATCTTGTTTAATGGCAACCTCCACCTCCCCAGTTCAAGCGATTCTCCTGCCTCAGCCTCCCAAGTAGCTGGGACTGCAGGTATTCACTGCTACACCTGGCCAACTTTTGTATTTTTTTAGTAGAGACTGTTTCATTATGTTGGCCACACTGGTCACAAGCTCCTGATCTCAAATGATCCACCCACCTTGGCCTCCCAGAGTGTTGGAGTTACAGGCCGGATTCACTGTGCACAAGCATCAAATACAGTTTTACCTTTACACTGAAACTTACATAGATTTCAAGAGAATTAGAATAGCGAAGTATATTTTATTTAACCCTTTCACATATTGTTGTTGTAAAGACATATATTTGGCTTACACTATTCCTCAAAATGGGAATATTTGCTTTTATTTCATTCTGCATATACCTAGCTTATTAAAACAATAGAACTGTAATGCTTAAAATATATAAGATATTGGCTATATATGTTCTTCTCTAAGCCCTTAAAAAATATCATACAGCACGGTGACTATAGTAAAAACCAATATATAGTATATTTCAAAGTACCTAGTGGAGAAGATTTGTTATATTTGCAATGCAGAGAAATGATAAATGCTTGAAGGGATCTCCTAAATATCCTGACTTACTCATTACACATTCTATGCATGTATCAAAATATCACCTATAACCCGTACATATGTACACATTTTACGTATAGATAAAAAAGGAAGAATAGTTGTACATTTTAATATTTACATATTGAGATTTAAGTTTACTGGTATGGCAGGTTAAGTTTTATATTCATTGGATAATGATTTTCTTTGATATGTTCATCAAATTATTACAATTCATGATTTTAAATTATGTTTAAGCAGAACTTTTATTAAAAATTTGAAACTACAGTGTAATTTTTCTTACTATTTCTAATGTTTATCTTATTTTTCTGACTTTATCATGTTTCTTAATATTGGTAGTAGTAATTTAGGAAGTTAAAACAAAATATTTCCCTTCTTCCAGAAGTTTTATTATCATTAATGCACTTCTAAAACAGTAGATTCTATAAATATATTCCAGTTACCAAATCTGTCATCATTTATTTCTATAAATGTAAAGATTGCACATGTATTATACATGTGGATTGAAAAATAGCTATTTAGGAAATAATTGTATTCTTAGATTCATTTAATAAAACAAGCAGAAAATATTTATTTTATACTAAATGACTGGTGTTATATATTTGATACTTTGTATTTTGTAGTGCTGTATTACTTGCATATGCAAATATATGAGTTGGATAAATATTATAATTTATTATTTTTATTTTAATTTTCATCAGTGGAATCTTTAAGTGTGAGATGCTTTACTAAAATAAGCTTTTAACAAAATTAAAAGTATACTTTACTTCAAAGCAGTTTAGAATATATCTTCAATATACATTGTGTATTTAGAATGTGAAGTCAATTCCAATTTAATATGAAGAAGGGCAAGGGTTAGTGAGAGATTTGAGGAATATCAAGTATAGTTTGGAATCAAAGCATCAGACTTGTAATCATAACCTAGAGTTTCAAAAAGGACTTATCTAAGCCTCTGCAGGAGTTGAAAACTGTCAGTAAAGGTACCAAAGCAAATTTGCTACAATACGGAGTCTCTGAACATGAAGAAGTAGTTTAATAACTTAGTAAGGAGGACCACAGGTTAATAAAACTGAACTTTATAGACTAAGAAAGGTTATTTGCAATGAATATTTTAAAAACTCTGCCAGATAACTAAACTCTATGAAATGAAATGTGTAAGTAAAAATTAACAAAATGTTCTAACTTTTCTTTCTTGAATATTTGTTTGAATTATGTTGTCCCCTGAAAAGGTAGCTCTAACAATTGAGGATCTTGCTGATTATGGCAATTCATTCATTCATTTATTCACTTATTCAGCACTAAATAACTACATCATCAATACTTTTTTATATTTTTTTATTGCATTTTAAGTTTTGGGTTACATGTGCAGAACATGCAAGATAGATGAATAGGTACACACATGGCAGTGTGTTTTGCTGCCTTCCTCCCCTTCACCCACATTTGGCATTTCTCCCCATGCTATTCCTCCCCAGCTCCCCCACCCCGCTGTCCCTCCCCTATTCCCCTGATAGACTCTAGTGTGTAGTGCTCCCTTCCCTGTGTCCATATGTTCCCATTGTTCATCACCCGCCTATGAGTGAGAATATGTGATATTTCATTTTCAGTTCTAGAATCGGTTTGCTGAGAATGATGTTCTCCAGATTCATCCATGTACCTACAAAGGACACGAACTCATCATTTTTGATTGCTGCATAATATTCCATGGTGTATATGTGCCACACTTCCCCAGTCCAGTCTATCATGGATGGGCATTTCAGTTGGTTCCAGGTCTTTGCTATTGTAAACAGTGCTACAATGAACATTCGTGTGCATGTGTCCTTATGGTAGAACCATTTATAGTCCTTTGAATATATACCCAGTAATGGGATTCCTGGGTCAAATGGAATTTCTATTTCTAAGTCCTTGAGGAATCGCCACACTGTCTTCCACAATGGTTGAACTAATTTACACTCCCACCAGCAGTGTAAGAGTTTTCCTATTTCTCCACATCCTCTTCAGCATCTGTTGTTTACAGATTTTTTAATGATCACCATTCTAATTGGCGTCAGATGGTATCTCAATGTGGTTTTGATTTGCATCTCTCTAATGACCAGTAATGATGAGCATTTTGTAATATGTTTGTTGCCCTCATGTATGTCTTCTTTTGTAAAGTGTCTGTTCATATCCTTTGCCCATTTTTGGATGGGCTTGTTTGTTTATTTCTTGTAAATCTGTTTGAGTTCTTTGTAAATTCTGGATATAAGCCCTTTGTCAGATGGGTAAACTGCAAAAATTTTTTCCCATTCTGTTGGTTGCCGATTCACTCTAGTGACTGTTTCTTTTGCAGTGCAGAAGCTGTGGAGTTTGATTAGGTCCCATTTGTCTATTTTGGCTTTTGTTGCCAATGCTTTTGGTGTTTTGGTCATGAAGTTCTTGCCTACTCCTATGTCCTGAATGGCTTTGCCTAGATTTTCTTCTAGGATTTTTATAATGTTAGGTCTTATGTTTAAGACTTTAATCCATCTGGTGTTAATATTAGTGTAAATTGTTAGGAAGGGGTTCAGTTTCTGCTTTCTGCACATGGCTAGCCAGTTTTCCCAACAC
>CM052665.1:8207038-8219228 GCA_028533165.1 Leontopithecus rosalia | reverse complement strand
ATGTAGATTAGGTCTCTTCTCATAGTCCCACATTTCTTGGAGACTTTGTTCATTCCTTTCCGTGCTTTTTTCTCTAATCTTGGTTTCTCTTTTTATTTCATTGAGTTGATCTTTGACTTCTGATATCCTTTCTTCTGCTTGGTCAATTTGGCTGTTGAAACTTATGCATGCTTCATGAAGTTCATGTGTTGTGTTTTTCAGCTCCTTCAATTCATTCATGTTCCTAAGTTGTCCATTCTTGTTATCATTTCCTCAAATCTTTTTTCAAGGTTCTTAGTTTCTTTGCATTGATTTAGAACATGTCCTTTTAGCTCACTGAATTTTCGCATTACCCACTTTCTGAAGTCTGATTCCATCATCTTGTCACACTCATTCTCCTTCCAGCTTTGTTCCCTTGCTGGTGAGGAGTTTTGGTCCTTTGTAGGAGATGAGGTGTTCTGGTTTCGGGTGTTTTCCTCCTTTTTGCACTGGTTTCTTCCCATCTTTGTGGATTTATCCGCCTGTTGTCTGAGTAGTTGCTGGCTTTTCGATTGGGTCTCTGAGTGGATCCCCAGACTGTTGATGACGAGGTATTTCTATTTCTTATTTTTCCTTCTAACAGTCTAGCCCCTCTGCTGTAAGACTGCTGAGGTCCACTCCAGGCCCTGCTTGTCTGGGGTACACCTGTAGCTGCTGCGGAACAGTGAGGGTTGCTACCTGTTTCTTCTTCTGCTATCTTTGTCCCAGAATGATGCCCGCCAAATGTCAGTCTGAAGAGTCCTTTGTGATG
This sequence comes from Leontopithecus rosalia, assembly GCA_028533165.1. NCBI lineage: Eukaryota > Metazoa > Chordata > Mammalia > Primates > Cebidae > Leontopithecus > Leontopithecus rosalia. The sequence continues at coordinate 8,218,459 of CM052665.1, read as the reverse complement.
TGACTCTTTGGATATACAGGGGTCAGGGAGCTGCTTGAGGAGTCATTCTGTACTTTATAGGAGCTCAAGTGCTGAGCTGTGAGCTCCATTGTTCTTTCAGGACTGCTAAGCAGGTACGTTTAAGTCTGCTGCAGCAGAACTCATAAATCCCCTTTTTTTCCTTAGATTCTTTGTCTCGGAGAGTTAGGACTTTATTTATGAGTATCCCTTGTACTGTCCTGCCCAGCTAGGAGGCAGTCTAGTCACTAACTTCCTGCCGAGGCTCCGCCCTGCTGCAATGGCATCTGCCCTGTTGCCATGGACTCTGCCCTACTGCCATGGGCTCCGCCCTGTTGCCATGGGCTCTGCCCTGCTGTGGTGTGCTCCACCCTGTTGCCATGGGCTCCACCCTGTTGCCATGGGCTCTGCCCTGCTGTGGAGTGTAACTCCCTGTAGTCCTGTTTATATGGGTGTGGTTAGGACTGCTGTGGTGATGATGTCTCACCTCTGTATTGGTGGACTCTCTCTGTTATGGCAGGTTGCATTGGCAATGGCAGGCTGTGTCAGCAATGGGAGATTACCTCAGTAGGGGTGGAATGCCTCAGTAATGGTGGACGCCCCTCCCCCACCGAGCTGCACCATCCTGGTTTCAGCTGTGCCTGCCATAAAACTCTCAACCCCAAGCATTTCCAATCGCTGTTTTGTTTGTTCCTGTGGGGCTGGGACCCGCCGAGCCTCATCACCTGGCTCCCTGAGTCAGAGCCCTTTTTTGTTTGTTTGTTTGTTTGTTTTAAGTTGAATGGTTGACTCTCTCCCAGGTGTTTCAGTCACCTGCTGAAAGGGCACCGGGATCTGTGTGATTTCCCATGCAGCGACCCACTGCGCCTGCTCAAACGTCCCTTCCTGGGAATCTCCTGGCCTGGCTCACTGTCCAATTCCTGTTTAATCAGATGAATATGCTAATATGCCCTCCCAAATCTCAAATTGCCAGTTTAACAGGGCACCCAGACCATTGCATTTTGTGTGGGGTGCCACTGCACTGCGGCACCAGCCGAAACGGCTGTGCTGGCACCCCGTGCCACTCCTAAACCTGAGAATTTCCTGTTCTGTGGGTAACAGAGATCAATCTGGAAATGTGGCATGCACTCACCCTCTGCGCCTTCACTGAGAGCTGCAATCCTGAGTTGCTCCTACAGCGCCATCTTCTGAACTCCCACATCTTCAATACTTACTAAGCAGCAGCCACTATCTTAATTCCCATGGATGTAGAAAACTCTTTGTGTTCACAAAACTTATGTACCAGAAGGAAAAGCATAAAATAAACAAAACATGTAGAATAAACACACTCATGTATGTCAGATGGATGACTGCAATGGATGAAGACAGAACATGGAGAAGAAGGGAAATATTAGGATGGAAGGGTTGGGGTGCTGTGGATCTGGAGGCAATTTCAATTTCAATTAAAATGGTCAAGAAAACTTCACTGAGATTGTCATATCTCAGCAAAGACCTGACATTGTTAATGAAATGAGTTCCATGGATTACTAAGGGAGGAACATTCCCAGCAGAGAAAATAACAAGTAAAAATAAATTGAGACAGGGTTTTGCCTGTCTGCCTGTGCATGGGAGGTCGATACTGATCAAGTGAGTGATATATAAGGAAAAACGAAGTCAGGGAGGGTGTCAGAGGAGTGGGTGGCAGATCATTATAGGTTTTGTAGGACCTTGTAGGCTATATACATATGCTTGATTTTACACTTAATGAGATGTGTCTTCATGTTTTGAATGGAGGTTTGACAGGATGTTTTACTGTAAAAAGGTCTGCCAGTTGTGGCATACATCGAATGAACATGAAGGGAGTAGGAAAAGAAAAAGGCAATCAGATCACGTGGTAGCCTCATGAAATAATTCAAGAAAAACATGACAAAGTGCTAGCTCTTGGTCCAAGAGGAGATATGGACTTAAGATAATTCAAGTCCCACATATCTCTTCTTGAACCAGGAGATAGCACTTTGATGGGATAGCAGTGAAATTCTGGATGCATTTTGAAAGTAATGCAGATAGGACTTGCTGAGGTCCGAATATGGGATGTGATTTTAGGGTTTTTAGAGAGGGCAATTGGAAGGGCAAAGCTACTATTTATTGACAGTTGGAAATTATGATTTGAATTTTGGACAAACGTAGTTTGAGATGCCTATTCCACACCCGAACGGGGATACTGAATATATGAGTCTGGAGTTCAGAGACAAATTTCATCTGCAGATATAGCTTTCGCAATTTTCAGTACTGAATAAGATCAATGCATGAGTGTAGATAGGTAGTTCAAAAACCAGTACCTAGCCATATACAGAGATGTGCTGTGATGAAAAAGGTGGAAAATGCATTAAAAGTCTGTCTCAATGATGAAGTAAGTTATTTGGATCACATTCAGAAGTGAGTTCGAAAGTAAAGATGAAAATTTGTGTAAATAAAATTAAGTAAATGACAACAGGCAATTTAACTTTGAATAAGGAGGTAACACACTTAACTACAGTATGACCAGCAAGTTAGGATTAGTGCAAAAATAAAATATGCTTGCAAAATTAATATGGATAAAGTCTTTTTCTCCTACCATAACAAACCAAAAAGGATAGAGTTTAAGTAACAAATAATACACATACCACTAAGAAGATCAGTTTCTTCTCATGAACAGATTAAGATATAATGACATGAAAGATAAAGAATAATATAATATTAAAAGTATTTATATGTTAATATAATATGTTTCTAAAATATTAAAAGAAAGTATTAAATATTAAAAATATTAAAAAGAACTTTAGAGAACTATATGGATTGAATTATATGAATATAAAAGAAAGTTTGAATTTCGGGTTCTGGGTGATGTGGATTTGACATAGAGTAGAAAATTAAAACATGAAAATGAAAATGGTGTGCCTTTTTTCAACCTTAGACACTGGTAAAGTGAAAGGCACAAATTACTTTGAAGATTTCTCTAGTGAAGTAAGATTTGGAGCTAAGTAATACTGCTAAACTTTCTTAGTCCCAAATAAACTGAAAGACATGGGCATTGTTGCATGATCTGAATGAGTGACTCCTGGCACAGCTGAATCTTCTCAACCCTTTCAAGAACTCCAAGGTCCATGAGCTGACTGGTTGAACTGGGAACGGATCTGGTCTAGCTGAAGAGGAATATAAGCTTGTGTGAGCATTTCTAACTTCCCTCAAGTAGTATCCAAACTTTAATAAATATTTTATTTCCAACTCATGAAACACATTAATTCAACATTCACAAGAAGAGAGTAACTCCCTAACAAAGATGTATTTTATTTTGTCCAATTTAAGAAATGCCCATTCTGATGAGCTAGTTTATAATTAGAAACATCTAACATACATAGGAGTGCCAACAATACAGTAGGGAAGAAGATAGTTTGATTCAAATATGGCACGTGACATTTGGAGTTTGAGTGAATTCAGCCCACAAGTCTTAAATTGGTAGTGAAAGGAACTGCACATACAAAGTAACATATTTAATTGAAGGAATGTCTAATTGAACTAAAGTCAACTGAGGAACTTCCTCCATTATAATTCTAGATATAACTGACTCAAATATTGCTGTTTTTAACTTTGCAGTTTTAAAGCAAGAATGCACATTAACTGTATATTCCAATCTATCATTTAGTTATGCAAGCCCAAATAAATCAATAGATTGCCATCAGTAGGCTTGATATTTTTGTAGTACATATTAAATATCTTTCATTATGTGTTCCAGGCTAGAGGCATTCAGTATTGTCTATAATAATCTATAATAAAAGACAGCAAATATAAATTTTGTGATTTTATAATATATATTTTAGTTATTGTTCAATACCAGTAATTTAACGTCCTGAAAATTCACACTAAAAAACCAAACCCAAAGGATCTATCCGTATTGTTAGAGGCCTCATCTCACAAAATATACTGTCAGTTTGAATGCCCCTCTGACAAGTTATTTTTCATTAATTGCATCTTTGGAGTAGTAGAAATATAGAATTTAACTGAACAAATAACTTTAAATTGACTGCAATCTTACATTTAATTGAATTTGTGGCAACATCTTGAATAAGAAATCAAAAGAAGATACAATCAAATCAGCAAGGAGTTCATTAAATCTGCTGTTGATATTATTCCTGCATTTGTTCCCATCTAATCCTTTGACAAATTCCAACTATAATCTCCTGGAGCAATTTACTTTATGTCCAAACTTTTCTTTTCAAGTTAGCCATAGTGACTGTTCATGAAGGAATACTTTTTTCTTTGAATATAATATGTAAACTGCTTTTAATTATAAAAGAAGCTTTACACTTAGTTTTCTGAACAGTCTTACGTGGCTAAATTTTATATGCTGTATTGCTCAACTTGTATTTAAATAAATAAACAGCGTCTTTCAGCTTGCTAACTATGATAATATAATTGAACACTAATGATATTTCTTCCCATTCCCTTGAGAACATCAGTTTCCTAAAAACGATTAATATTTCTTGTTTATTGGCTCTTTGTCATCAAAACAACAGTAACAAGGTCATTATTCTGATTGTTTATTACTGATATGCATAGACTTAATTTTTCTGGATATTTGTAATTATTAATTATTAGGAAATTGAGAACAAAATTTCACTTTGATTCTACATTATGCCTGCATGAAGTATTTAATAATTTTCTTTACTTTGTCAAAGGAAAGTTAGATGTATATTTTCTGAGGAAACTATCAGTGGCTCAGGAGTCAATCAGTTTTAGCTTTTAAATCTCTGATCAGAAACTTTCTAGTTGTGGGACCTTGAAAAAGCACATAAACTTTCTGAACCTGTTTCCTCACCTCTAAAATGGGTTAAATATTCTACGATGAAAAAAACTCACTGTGACAGAAATAGTTTATGGAGAACAGTTACTTAATAACAAACGCGTACTGAATTATGAGAAATATAAATGCTTTCTTTGTAGAACGGTCCACAACCATCATTTTTCAGCTTTTAAAATGCATTTTTTCCTATATTATTTCCATGGTTGATTTCAATTAGGGGATTTCTGTTAATTAGATTATTGTTAGATCATTGATGTAGTTTTTAATACATATATTCTGCAAAGATGTTTAACAATAATGTAAGCACTTTTAAACTTATTAAAATAAATTATCTTAATATTATTGCCAAATTCATCTATTCCTTAAAATTAGAGAAAATGTAGCTGCAGAATTTATAATATATTCACTTACATGCATATCAAGTAATTTTACAGTGGGAAATGGCGAGTTGGCTCCACTATACCTGGTCTGTAGGCGCACGTGCAAAATTCATTGGTAGTATTCAGATGTATATTTGACTGGTGTAGTTTTGGCGTATATTCCTTTGAAGATACCTCAATTAGAGTCAGTTTTATTTCTTACAACATTCTCCTTTAAGAATAACCTCTTTTATTTTCTGCCATGGCTAATTTCTCCGAGATAAATTGAATTGACCATCTTGACCTTTATTGTTTTCTTGATAATTCTTGAATTCTTTCCACACAATACATTCACTATTTAAGTAGTATTCTTGATATATCAATAGTTCTTGACATAAATACAGACTGTACATTCTTATGGATGGAAGCATTAGGTTTGCTTTTATAAATATTTATCATTTCCTCGTATGTACCAGGCATTTTGCTAAGAACCAAGAACACTAAAGCAAAGTGCTTGCCTATAAACTTTGCCTTACTGAGTGAGTGACTCTTAAATACCCAATTTCTGTTTTACACTTAAAAAAAGTGAAATGCACTTAGGTGGCATGCTTACATTTGCATATCTATTTAGTTAGCAGAGCTAGGAAGACATCCAGTATATCCTAACTTTCATTCAAGTTATAACATGCTGTCTCCATGTTACTAATTGTGGAGGGGTAAAGTACATAGACCACATTTTCTTTTAACTCTACCAAACCTCTATGGACTTTCTTTTGTAAATGAGCTTAGTGACAGGAATGTCAATGGGTTAATGAAAGGTGAAACTATTGAACATTTTATTTCAAATTCACTTTGGGTATAAAATACTGAATGGCATTTGAGTCTAGAACTTGACTCTCTGCTTGCCATAGACTGTTAAGATGAGAAATGTTGATTATCTGGTTAATTTGTCAATGTAGACAGCCAGTCAAGCCCCAACATGAACCTTCTTTAGTGTGTATAATCTAAGTTAACTGAAAACATAGTCTAAATTGATTTGTTAATTGCCAACTTTTCCTTCAGTTTGGTTCCTACAGACTTCAGTTCAGAAAAGCAGTAATTTCACTCTAATGCATGATTTACCTTCCCTCTTTTACAAAGCCAATCTCTCAAATTTTAAGTCTTAACAGTAAAATTGCCCATTCAGAGGAAGAAGTGTTTGGTATATAATAACAAACACTATTTTTTAAACAATTACTTAGTTATAAGACTCCTTAAATATACTTAATTGCATTAATCCATTTACTTATGTCATATAGTTATTAAAATTACCCCTGATTAAAGATCAGGATATTAAAGATGTTAAATAAATTAACCAAGGTTATATATCTAGAAAGTAGTAAATCTTGCATATAAATTTTTTTAATATGCATTTTTTATAAGCATGTCAGATGTCTCTATTTAAAATGGGTGACTAAAGCTCAGGATGAAATCTTGTATAAGTAATAAATGCCACTGTGATTAATATCCATACTTGGTATTATATTTAATATGATGTTAAAAATTTTTGAAATCTTGAAATATATGAAATGTGATATCAGGTTTACTGTATGCTGCAGTAAATAGGTATAACATTTGTCCAGAAAGACAAATGAAAACTTTGAGAAAGTAAATCTATATTTTGAGTTCATGAGGTATAGAGTATAGCTAAGAACTCACTAGTAATGTTCTGAATAGAAGCAGTACAAGAACTAGTATATTCTACATAATATTTGTAGACAATAATTGATAACTCAAATTTAATAATTTTTAAAGTTCTAAAGAGAGGCCCTTATCAACATTTAGTTGTGTTCATATCATAACTAAAATGAATATCATTTGTGTATCTATTTTAAGGAACTGTACAACTGCTGTCCCTATATTGATATTCTGTACTTGTATAGTTACATGTTTTATAGTCAGATGATTAGACCAGATATCAAAGCCTTCATTCTTTTCCATTACAAATTCTGATACATACAGAAACACAAACATATTACTAAAGGGTACCTTAGTGTGTCACCTTTAATCTAAACATTTCAGTGATCCTTCATTCCTACAAAATAAAATTGTCTCCCAAACTACATTTCCAGCTTCATTCTCACTATTCCATTTTATTTGTAAGATGTGTTCAAATTGGATAATGGAGGGTTTCTTAAAAAAATCCCATGATTGATCAGGCACAGTGGCTCACGCCTGTAATCCCAGCACTTTGGAAGTTCGCGGTAGGCAAATGACGAGGTTAGGGGTTCAAGACCAGACTAACAAACATGGCGAAATCCCGTCTCTACTAAAAAATACAAAAATTAGCTGGGCATGGGGGCTCTTGCCTGTAATCCCAGCTGCTCGGGAGGCTGAGGTAGGGGAATTGCTTCAACCGGGATCCTGGAGGCTGAGGTTGCAGTAAGAGCCGAGATCCCACCACTGCACTCCAGCCTGGACAACAGAAAGAGACTCCATCTCAAAAAAAAAAAAAAACAAAAAAAAAAAACCCATGATTTTCTACTTCCATGCCTTGTGAGTCCACATAATTTCTTCCAAACAGTTAAAGGTGTACACCCTTATCTTTTGAATATAAGCAGCAAATACTTTGTCCTTCAAGGTTCAATGCATCAAAACAATGTCCCCTATTTCTAGTCCCCCAGCTAAAATGTAATATGTTTTCTGCTCTGATTCTAATTATATTTCACTGGGTTTTTTTCCAAGGTGCTATTACATTTCACAGGGTCTCTTGTAATTTTTCTTTTCTTTTTTTCATTTTACTATAATTTATCGGGTGCATGTGCAGATCTTGCAGGATTGTTACATAGGTATATACTTGCCGTGGCGGTTTGCTGCCTCCATTACCCTATCCCCTATATTAGATATTTCTCCCAATGTTATCCCTCCCCAATCTGCCTCCCTACCCCCTGCTATCCCTCCCCTAGCTTCCCACCCTCACAACAGACTCCACTGTGTAATGTTCCCCTCCCTGTGTCCATGTGTTCTCATTGTTCAACACCCACCTATGAGTTAGAACATGCTGTATTTGGTTTTCTATTCTTGCATCAGTTTGCTGAGAATGATTGTTTCCAGATACATCCAAGTCCTGTCTCATCCTTTTTTATGGCTGCATAGTATTCTATGGTGTGTCACATTTTCTTTGTTCAGTATATCATTCATGGGCATTTGGGTTGGTTCCAGGTCGTTTCTATTGTAAACCGTGGAGCAATAAACATACATGTACATGTGTCTTTATAATAGAATGATTTATAATCCTTTAGGTATATATCCAGTAATGAGATTGCTGGGTCAAATGGAATTTCTATTTCTAGGTCCGTGAGGAATTGCCACACTGCCTTCCACAATGGTTGAACTAATTTACACTTCCACCAACAGTGTAAAAGCATTTCTATTCCTCCACATCCTCTCCAGCATCTGTTGTCTCCAGATTTTTTAATGATCGCCATCCTAACTAGTGTGAGATTGTATCTCAGAGTGGTTTTGATTTGCATTTATCTAATGACCAGTGATGATGAGCTTTTTTTTTCATATGTTTGTTGGCCTCATATATGTCATCTGCAAATAGAGACAATTTGACTTCCTCTTTTCCTAATTGAATACCCTTTATTTCTTTTTCTTGCCTGATTGCAGGTCACTTACAATTTTTCTATGTGCTTTATCACCCTCACCAGATGCTGCAGTGATTTAGGGCAGAGATACTATCTTATAAATCTTGGTATACTCCACACTACCTTGTTTATAATCTTTTAAGATGAGAATTTAAAAATAATAAATCTAGACTAACATAGAGCATATGCACTTTTATTGATGGAGCTAAGAGTCAAGGAAGTTGAGTGTTTTTTCTTAAGATCCTAGGAAAGAAAATATATACCACATCTCTTATTCCAAAACAAAAACCAAGAAAATTCTATTTTTCTGGATGTAATTATACCATTCACAAGTCTTTGAACCTTAGCATTTGAAGGATGGAATGAACTCTGAGTTCATCTGGACTGGTATGGTTCTCTAAGTGGTAGATGTCTAGAGGTAGAGAGATTGAGGAAAACAACAAGAGTTTCCAGGATGGGGGTGATGCCCAGACTCCCTTGGATGACAATTTGTTATAGGCAAGACTTTCAGTTTTGGGCACAGTGCCTGTAATAAGATAGGAAGGATTCAGGAAGAACTAGACAGGGTTCTGGGGTCCCAGCCAAGCAGCTGAGCTTTAATAAAGGCAAACTCCTAACAGCATGTTGGGCTCTTTTCTTTCTTGGGCCTTCTACTCACTTCATTTCTCTTAGGCCTCTTCATCTTTCCCCCATCACACCTACCCTCTAACCCCACAATCAGATCCTTGCAGGGTAGCCCCTTTTTCTCAGGACTCAGTTTTGAATTCTGCATAGAAAGCTACGTAATGACCTGTGATGTGTTCTTAGCATCCAGCTTCCCCTGAAAACAAAAATCATTTAATTGTTTGCATAATTATGAACACTGTTTCCCAAATGGACTATAACCTTGTCAAGGGCCAGGATTTTGTCCTGAACACTCCTATATACCCAAGAGCCTAACAAACCATCAGACTATATTTAAACATCTTTGTTAGCTGCCTTGAAAGGAAGAGATGAAAAGAATCAACTGATTCATAAAACATGAAGGCGGGCTTTATGGGGCTGGGCAACTGTTACTCAAAGACGGTGTTCCAGTTTACTACCATATTATTTAGGGTTATGGTAGGAAAATAAAATGAACGCCCATTTCTGGGTTTGCTGTGGTTGTATTTCCTCTTATATGATTAGGTTTAAGTTAAATAGCCTGAGAGAGTGGAGGAAGCTTCAGCTGCAGGTTGGCAATGCTGAGTGTTACTATGTTGATGTTACTGATACTACTGATACTTACAAATAAAGTCGTTTAGCAGGTTTTGCCTTGAACACAGAGAGAGCTGTCACTTTTTGTCAGAGGAGCAAAAGATGGAACCAGATTTGCCTCCTGTAGGAAGGTGAGACCTTACTTGGCCATCCCAGCCCACAGAGAAGCCTTCTTCCTCTGAAATGGAGGAGATCTAATTGCTTGCAGCAGCACTGATGCGGTTAAGGATATTTCCACATAAATATGTGTTATCCCTTCATTGAAAGTTCATATATACTTAGTGATTACAGATTGTACACTGGTTTATCTTTTTGGCATGTCTAGTGAAATCCCTGGTTTCCGAAGAGACCAGGGATTCCAAACAGGAATGGATGGAGAAAGGCATTTGAAAGGAAATTCAAGAGAGAGCTTCTTAAAAGCGAAGACCAGTTGTCACCATTCATCCCTAAGCCTTACCTGAATGTGTGCAGCAGTGAAAATATTTGTTGAATAAGCTGTCTTAATAGTTTCAAATTATAAAATTTAGGAGATATACAATTTATGTAAAAATAATGTCAACAATTGATAAAATTGGGACATATTTGAAATACTGAAATTAAGTTCTTGATTTAGTTCATTGTGAAACAAAGACTCAGTAAGAAGCATAACATACAGTCATTGACTAAAAATATCAGGGAAAGGACATCTATAAAGCAAATGATTTGAAATCCAGAACCAGAATAGTATGTATTATATAAGCACATCAACCGTGGTTTTTAAAATGTTCCCCAAAAAGTAATAAATCCCTTATCTTCAGAATATGGAATAGATTACTCCCATTTTGACCACTAGACTACTGAGTGTATTGTTGCAATATTACTTTGGAGGTCTATTTATTACTTACTTCTTTTAAATGTGTCACTATCTCTCTTGTCCCTATACTTAGTGATTAGTGATTGTAAACTGGTTTGTCTTTTGAGCATGTCTGTTGAAAGTGGTTGTGAACTGTCCAGGGATTCCTATCTGAAGAAACATATATATATATTTTTTTAATTGGGAGGACTTTTATTAATGCAACAAATTTTTTATTTATTTATTTACGAACAATAATTACTATTTGCTAAATATAAATGCCACAATATAGACCCAGATTTTTGGAAGATTAAAAATGTCTATAAATCTAAAACTGGGGATATATATGGCCAAAAATTGTGTTCTAATTACACCATCAAAGCATTAGAGCTTTTATTTATTTATTTATTTATTCATTCATTCATTTATTTTATTTTATTTTTTTGAGACGGAGTTTCGCTCTTGTTACCCAGGCTGAAGTGCAATGGCATGATCTCGGCTCACCACACCCTCCGCCTCCTGGGTTCAGGCAATTCTTCTGCCTCAGCC
>CM052665.1:8151876-8206938 GCA_028533165.1 Leontopithecus rosalia | reverse complement strand
ACATGTGCAGAACATGCAAGACAGTTGCATAGGTACACACGTGGCAGTGTGTTTTGCTGCCTTCTGCCCATTCACCCACATTTGGCATTTCTCCCCATGCCATCCCTCCCCCGCTCCCCCCCCGCTGTCCCTCCCCTATTTCCCCCAATAGACCTCAGTGTGTGGTACTCCCTTCCCTGTGTCCATGTGTTCTCATTGTTCATCACCCGCCTATAGTTTTTTTAGATCAGATGGCATCATGCAGACATGTCAGTTCTTTGAATAAAATTGATTCTGAAATAGAAGGGAATTCTGAAGCTGCTTCCTAATCTGTGGGGTTAATATATGTAAATACTCACATATCATATTTTGGGCATAAAAATAGGGATTTAAGGCAGAAGGAACACATGGAAAATGTGGTATAGATCAGACGATCAACCCTTAGTATTAAGTGTGCTAGTTTATGTGAATGTGACTTGCTCTGAAGACTCCATAGCCTTTCTGCCAGGCCGCTTTGCATCCCATATTGCTTTAGAGGTTGGGATGGAGTGTGGTTTGTGAAGGGCTTTCAAATGAAAAACGACCAATTCACTGATTTATTTCTGATCTATGTTATTGACTTCTGACTTTATTTCTGAAGCATCTGGGAGCTATAATACAGGAAACTCGGATTGTTTGAAAAGATTTAACAGGAGACCATTACCGTGTAGTCTCGTTTTCTACTCTGCATTGCAAAGACTGTACAAACCCTGAGGTAAAAGTATTTTTTTGTTGTTTCTTCTCTAGCAGATTCATCAAAAAGACACAAAATACAACAGAGATTTCAAGGAATATGACAAAAATTCTAAACACCAATTACTAGGTAGATTACTGACAAAGATTTTTTTTTAAATGTTATTATTTGCAAGTATTTTTTTCATGTTTCTTCTCATTTAATTCTCATGGAAGGCATGAGGGATGGCTGTTTAACCCTATTTTCAATTAAAGAGACTGGGGCTTATGGCTCCTAAGCATTCTGAATTTTTGTCCAGGCATTTTGTATTACGTCACAGATATAATTGAGTGTCTGAGGCACTATGCCAGTGGTTTCCAAATAATCTTCTCTCGACCAAGCAGGTCTCTGAAGAAGGTTCACAGATGTTCAAGGATATGAGAAAAATGAGTACATTTGTGAGTTTCACATAATACCCTGTTCGTAAGAATTCTTAACTTCATTCTGAAATTGTTATTCCTATCTTTTGTGTTAAAATATCCTCTCTTAAAAAACTCATATGAAAAGCCTTTATATCAGTTTTTACTTGGATGCTTTCATGAATATAAAGACTTCTTAGCAGTTGCTATTTATTTTTAATTGACTTCTTACAGGAATATAAAATACAAGATCTTCTGTACCAAAATTATGTTTCTATAGATAATAAAACTTGGCACCCTGCACTTCCCAAACTTCTGAACTGATCAGTGTCGGGGAATGATCCAAAATCAAGAAAGTAGAGGTCAAGGTGCTATGTGATATGGAACAACCACAGAGCTATTCCATGGAAATTAGCAAAAAAACATTCATAGCTGCACAATAAAACAGAAGCGTATGTGCACAGGTACACTAGAATGTACAGTGAATACATCTGAAAGGACATAGGCTGCTTCTAAAGATATCTAATTGGGGATCAGAGTGGGAGGGAGATGTGCTCCTTGCTTTTGTAGATACTTGGAATTTTGTACCATGTGCTTCATATAAAATGCTAATATATATATATATATATATATATATTTTTTTTTTGTAAAGACCCCATAGGAGAGAGAAGGCAGGAATGAGAGTCCCGTTACTGGCCTAAAATAAGAAAGAAGAAAACCAAGTTCCTACTGGAAGGAGTGAATATCAAAGGAAGAACCACAGGGAGAAATTGTGTTTTCTCTTTTTATTAATGAAACTATGACTAAGCATCTGTAACACGATACAGACTCTATTTAGGCAAAGTTGGTATGGAAAATAAAACGTAGCCTAGATTGCACAGCAAGGGGCCTGCATTTCAGGAGGTAGCACAGGAACGCATTCTCCTCAGACTAGGGGCTGATGCAGACCCGGCCTTGTCATTCTTGCCAACTGAAAAGAGACGCCTCTATGTAGTTCTTCCCTTGTCTTCCCAGTCTGCAATCACAAATAACATAAGCTGAGTCAAGACATCCAGCTGCTAAAATGGAACAGTGTTAGTGTTTCCCAGTGTCTGGGGCTGTGGAAAAGGAAGAGTAGAGGGAGGGAGAGGATAAAATTATAAATAGAAAGCATTCAAGTTGAGTATTTTCTTCTATAAATTTCACTTCCATTTTTTAGGGCATGCTACATTTTGTCTGCATTTATGTGTGCTAGCAGCCACCAATAATGTGTAAGAAAAAATAATTCATAAGATAGTATCAGCAGTAAAAGATGATTCATAATTCCTCAGCTTCTGTAGACGTGGGTGAGGGGCTGAGATCACATGTCACATTATTTACATATAATCTGCTTGTCTTGAATAAAATTGTTGTCCTGCGTGTGAATGCAAGGTGTCCTATAAAGTACATGGCATCTGCAGATTAGTGTAGAATATTGTACTTCACCAGCATTCTGCAAAGTAGCTCACGGGGCTGGGATAAATGTCTTATTATGATATATTTATCTCATCATGTGAGTGATATGAGCTCAGGTCTCCTGACACCCGTATTAAAAAATGAATCCTCCATATTGTTTAACTAGAACAGCATTTCTGGTTAGACTTCAGAAAATTTTTTAAAAGGTTATATGTAGTTCATTAATAACTGATTTTTTATATGCATATCTTTTCTGAAAAGGGTATTTTGTAAAATATTTGCTTCCTTCAATTTAAGTGGCTTTTTAGAATGTTTTGCTAGGTGTGATGATATCAGACTGAACGGTGTATTCTAATATGTGTCATTGTTATTCAAACAAGTAAATTACTTTGCTTCAAAGTGTATACCAGAAAATGAATATCATATTTTGCCTCAATGTTACAATCAAATTATGTTCCTGGTCATCAAGAAGTCATTATACAGTGGTTAAGTCTGAACTGAATATTTTCTTTTTTCACAGTTTTAACTACAGATATATCTGTGATTGCTTCACTTGATTTTTTATTAATACTTGAGTCTGTTTCCAAGACACATCCCAGACTTTGAGGCGAATGTCCCCAAATCCCATTTTTTTTCTGGTTATAACCTTTAGACAATGTTGAAATTCTGATTATGTCCATTAAAATATGACTTGACACAGCTAGAGACTTTAGTGTGTTTTCTAAGAAAATGAACTATTCAGGCATTAAGAATTAAAAAAAAAAGAATTTACTAATATTTCCATACATATTCTGTCCATCTGAATACTTTTAACTCTTGAAATTTTCAATCTATGTAAATTTTAACTGGTACACATTCTCATTAATGATCTATAGTGTATTTATATGTGTAAATCAAAGTGTGGACTCGTTGAATTGGACACCACATAAACTGTAATTGTGGCGAATTGCAAGTAGATGGGTGAGTAGATTGGCATACATGTGTGGCAGGTTTTCCTTAACATCACTCCAGTATATCTGTCTAAGTGAGTCTGACAAAAAGGTTATTGTAGTTGCGAAGGAAATAATTTACATTTTTTCTTCTTTAACAGCTACACAATATAACAACTGTATGTACATACTGGCATAATAACTGAATATAGATATTGAGAATGAAAGCTTGGACTTGAATATTTTCATTTAATAAGCAGACAGCATTTGAGTAGGAATATTAATCACTGAAATCTGAGAAATTAATACTAATACTGAGCAGTTATAACAATATGGAACTTAGATGTTTAAGACAGTAAAAAGCTTTGCCTTCTTAAAAATGCTCTTTCATAGCTATACACAATTCATGTAATTAAATCTAAACACTGTCCTTTATTCATTTATGTTTAGACAAAAATTCTCTGTGTGTGTGTGTGTGTGTGTGTGTGTGTGTGTGTGTGAAAGTACTTTTCTCGTGATATTAATTGTGCGTTGCCCAAAGGCTCCCTTAACATGACATTCTTGGAACTCCGATTTGGAAGTGCACAAAAGAGCTGTATTTGTTGCCAATTCGAGAAATGTGTTTTTGAAACAAGGATAACGTTTTATTTTTCTTCCTGCCTGGTTCTGCAGTAGTGTAAGTGTTAAAGCCTGAGAGGTTTAGAAAGCTGCAGTGAATGTGTTAAGACTGTTAATGAAGCTTCTGAATCTAAGGACAAAATTAGCTCTCACACCCACACTGCGCAAAGTACAGCAACTGTCTGATAGAATTGCATCATGACTTTTACCTGGGGACACGGGTATTATATCCAGCTGAATTGATGAAATTGGGAAGACAGATGTGCCCAAAGGACATTTTAAGAAGCTTGTACCTACATAAATTGCTTGTGAAAAATCTCTAAAATTTGAATAAGAAACCAATGTAAAATGCTTTCTGCCTGTAAACTTCAGGTCATGTGATATATATTATCTAGCATATTCTTTAAGGAAAAGAACATTTGACTTCCTTTTGGTATCCAATAGTCTATACAATGTCAAGCCCAGTGAATGTCTGTTCTCCCTTTTTTAAGATAAGTACTTGGGACTAGAGAGTTTAATGAAGGTTTCTAATTATTGGATGTCATTTGCTTAAAAACACTAAATTCAGACTTTCATTCCAATGTGAATAGCATATAAAGTGATTCACAGCATTTAAAATTGGATAATTTAACTATGTAGCAATTAAAATCACAAAATAAAAGCAATAATATCAACAAGCACCTCCAAACAAATTACCAAAATCTTTAGGTCTCTGGACGTTGAGAATGGAGGATTCAATCCTACCACCCTCCACATGCAAAAGTCTTAGAGATACTGACTTTTAAAAATGGGCTATTGTATTTCACTTTTAAAGACACAAATATTAAACAGTTTTACGTCCGGGCGCGGTGGCTCACGCCTGTAATTCAAGCACTTTGGGAGGCTGAGGGGGATGGATCACGAGGTCAAGAGATCGAGACCATCCTCGTCAACATGGTGAAACCTCGTCTCTACTCAAAATACAAAAAATTAGCTGGGCACGGTGGCGCGTGCCTGTAATCCCAGCTACTCAGGAGGCTGAGGCAGGAGAATTGCTTGAACCCAGGAGGTGGAGGTTGCGGTGAGCCAAGATCGCGCCATTGCACTCCGGACTGGGTAGCAAGAGCGAAAGTCCGTCTAAAAAAAAAAAAAAAAAAAAAAACAAGAAAAAAAGAAACAATTTTACTTGTAACTCCACATTGTAAAGTCTTGACTATTTTTGGTGGCATGTATGTGGATTTGATTTAGGTTTGCTGAGAAACCTAAGAAACATGGAAAATAGATACCTGAAGTCCAGAGGTTTGTGATTGGTGGTAGCAGCATGCCAAAGGGGTAGCTGTATTATTCTGGCCTTAGAGCTTCATGTAATCAAGTAATACTAGATGTTCTTATGATTGTTCTTAGAAGTTTCAAAGACCATATCATAACTACACAGAAAATCATTTCAGTCCCTTAGATAATTCTAGAAACTAGGATTAGACCTATGTAACTAAATGAAACAGTAAGTCATTTAAAGGTGTGAATTAAATGACCTTTAAAACACTAAAAATCATTTGGAACTGACAGTGCAAACTCCACTTCTAACCCATGATTATTGACATCAAAAAAAGATGAAATCACCTTTGAAATTTATAAAACTATTAGTCCTGTCCACCAGAGGGCATAGATTTTCCATAGGAAAGGGACAGAATATAAAGGTGGAAAAATCGATGGTTGTAATAGCTGACCTTTCTTTTGACTGGACATACTTTGTTTTTTAAGACACGATAATATACAATTGATTTGCATAGGGATACCAAAGCTTAATTTCACTGTGACCCCCATCTCTGATTTCCTGCAGAATTTATAGCCTCTTTCGCACCTTGGCAGTTCATATATATTACTCTTTCTCATCATGCACTTTCTTTTTATATGCTCTTTCTTCCTAATTATACTGTCCTTGAAAGATATATTCTTTTACTTATGACTCTCTATTTCCATAGTAAAACACAATACCTTGTCCAGGGTAGGTGATAAATTATTATTTGTCAATGAAGATATTAATAGTTTTGAAATAATACAAATTATATCTATTGAAAAGTAAAATTAACATAGCTACTGACAGTTTACAGAACATTTTTACATCCATTATTTATTTTATCCCCATTCTCTACTTACATTTGTTTTATATTTTTTCCAGTTTTGTGGTAGTGATTAAATTACTAATGCAAAATGAAATTTTTAAAATGGCTTTTCTAATAGGAAATTTTTTTTTAGTCCTGAAAGCAAGACATTTAATGAAATTTTCTTTTAAATAAGCCATGATGAGAGTATTTAATTTCCATCTTATTGCGGTAGCTTAGCTATATTTGGAATTCAAAATTTAAAATAATTTATTTTTAACTGGAAGGGAAAAAATCCACATTACTCTTCTCTTTCTGTTTATATGAAAAAAAAATAACCTTGATATGTCTGAATTACCTAACTGAAGATCCTGTAATACATTTTCACATGTACAGACAGTCATTAGTAGAAAATTAATAGAAGCAATTTCTTGCCAAATTTCAGAGTTAGTAAATAGAGCTTGAGAAAGTAAGTAATCCTGAGTGATTCCACAACTAAATCATAATGGAAATAGTAAATTGGTAGCCAATTCAATGATTAAAACTGCCAGCTACCAACAATAATGTTTACTAAATCTATGTTGCAAATGGGTTGACAAGAAAAACACAAACCTTTCCAAAATCAGAATATTGACAATGTAATACAGCAATTTCACCACCATCAAGTAAAATAATAATTGTAATTTCTAATTATTTTTAATCTTCTCTGTCATTTTTAGGGAATTCACAATTTACTCTGAAGTTTTCACTCACTCAAATTAAACCAATTTAATGACTTATATTCAGCACTTAGAACACATTTAAAATTAACAAATCTAAAACACATACATACATACATAGCTTGTCTCTGTTTTTTTTGAAATGAAGCTACTACACTTAGAGAATAAACTTGTCTAACAGGATCCATCAGTAAACGTCACTCAGCAGCACAGAAGCTGTTGCCAATCACGACCAACACATGATGCCGTGCTTTATACCTCATGTTCTCCAAAAATATATGGCAAAATATATTCATGTTTGTTTCATAGCATTAGAATTTGATTATTTAATTTGATTAGTTAAGGGCTTTAAAATGCTGTTATTAAAATAGGTACACATTTTCCAAAACTGCACCCCTGGAAAAATCCATTTAAAACCCCTGTAATTGAAAAAAAAAATAAAGTTTAAATTTGTGGATTTCAGTCAACTTTAACCTATACAAATATACAACATTTTTAAATTTCTTACTATCATTATTCCATAAAGATGTCAGACACTATTCAGCCATGACTCAGTAACTGCATTTGTTTTAGGGTTTGTTAATTGCTTTAAAATTGCAGAAACATTTGAGGAAAGGTCTTCTTTTTGCCAGACAATTTGTATTATATTTTTGCCCATTTCATTTTGTTAAATAGAGAGTGGGTCTTGGAACAATCCTACCATAATTTTCAAAGAATGTTTTGAAAAATTCAAGTTTTTTTCATTTATTTTAATATATATATTTGTTACCAGACTACAAGCCTACATGTTACAAGCTTAAAAATTCTATTTTTACCCTTTCAGTACTCTGATATTCTCTTCAGCTCTATTAAGTAGTGAACAATAGGAATTTACTAAAAAATTTGAAAAAGCTCAGGGAGGGTTAAGGCATAACTATCCTGGTATTGAGCTTGGCCTCTCAATGAAAAACTAGTTTTCTATGAATCTATTGATTACTTGTTAAATTCTACAGAGCCATTAACTCAATTTAGATACCAGCATTTTAATTATTTGTCAGATCCCTTAAAATCCCACCTATGGAAATAGCATGGGTAGAAAAGAGCTTTGCAGTATATAAAGCAGAGCCATGTTCTAATCCGTCTCCCTTCATGCACACCCTCTAATATGTAATTCCTCAGTAATTTAATTCAACCTTTAGATCATTTGTACACGTATTGATTTACTCTCCCAAGTCATATAGGCAACTATGTCTCCAAGTCTTACTTTTCTACTACAATAGTAGAAGG
The DNA here is from genome assembly GCA_028533165.1 of Leontopithecus rosalia. Lineage (NCBI taxonomy): Eukaryota > Metazoa > Chordata > Mammalia > Primates > Cebidae > Leontopithecus > Leontopithecus rosalia. The sequence continues at coordinate 8,198,781 of CM052665.1, read as the reverse complement.
GTATTCTCAGCAGGCAGAATAAGGTAGGGAAAAATTATTTTTGTAGTCAATTAAATCATTTATCGATAACCAACAACAGATACTGATGAAATCCCTGTGCTCAAACACTTCGCTTCAGTTCACAGAATAAACAGTTCCCAAGAGTCAAAATTATGCTTTTTTACAGCACACAGAGACGGCTGTATCACTTTCCTTTGCAATATATTTGTGCCACAGTTATACCTGCCATAATTTATGGTAAACGGCTCTTAGGGTTCATTGTTTGTTAAATTAGGGATAGATCCAAGCTAAGTCTTGAAAATCATGGCTGTCTAAACACAGTTCTTCTGAAGCTTTCTTGTGTGAAGACCTGAAATGAATCTTCAGGTGAACAAGAATACAAGCTAATTTTACATGATAGCAAAGAGACAACTTTTCCTCTTCTAATTTAATGTAAACTAGGGTAGAGTAGTGCCACTGGGATCTGGAGGCAGGTTGTTTGAATTCAAATTTCAACGTGCTTTTTTAACTGTGTGAGCCCATGCAATTTGCTTAGCCTCTGTAAGCTTCATTTTTTTTTTTTTGAAAATGGACATGATAGGAAAAGAATCTACTTCATGAGATTACTGGGACTTCCAATGAATTACATAAGTTAATTAGCACAAGGCCTGGAATATAGCAAGCTCTCATTAGATATTAGCTATTATTTTTTCATTACTTTTTTTGCCTTTGTTATAAGGATTTCTAACAATGTTCAACACATAACAAACATTTTAATGCCCATTAAAAGCTTCCATTTTCAAGTGAATGATAACTGAGTCCACTGAAATGCCTGAGGAATCAGCAGCCTCTGGACAAGTTAACCATTCGTCGCTGTAGATTCTTTAGGCTTTATCCCTGTATCAAGTCAGATCATCACAATGGTACATACAAGACGATGTTACTTTGCCTGCTCCATAAATGCTTTCACAGAGCTATGATCTGGCATCATGCCCTTGGCTTCTTATCAAAGGTCAGTGCACGAAGTGACCACATAAAGAATGTTTCTGCTCTTTTTTGTAAAACTGCTATTGAAAATACTGTCCATTTTTGTGTTTAATGTTCCTTAGACAGAGACTCTTGCTATAAATTCTTCTTAGAGCTAAATTTAATGATTTCGGTATATCACTTCTTTTGTTTTAAAGTACTTCATCCTTTTGGGAAGTAGAAAGGTTTTAATAATAAATCAAAGATGTCTGTCAACACGTGACATCCTAGAAAATGTAACCAGCTACTGCTTTGTCTCCATCATCAGAGAGGAAGCAAACTAATACATTTATTCTTCTTTTCCTGTTTCAAACTTAAAACATTATTCTAGTAGAGAGTATTTGCATGTGAAAAGATAATCTTCAAGGCAGGAAAAAGAGTTGCGATATTCTCAGCAAACTGACACAAGAACAGAAAATCAAACACCGCATGTTCTCACTCATAGGCGGGTGTTGAACAATGATGACACATGGACACAGGGAGGGGAGCATCACACACTGGGGTCTGTTGCAGGGAACTAGGGGAGGGACAGTGGGGGGTGGGGAGTTGGAGAGGGACAACATGGGGAGAAACGCCACATATAGGTGATGGGGAGGAAGGCAGCAAACCACATTGCCATATATGTACCTATGCAAAAATCTTGCATGTTCTTCACATGTACCCCGAAACCTAAAATGCAATATATACACACACACACATATATACATATATATATATATATACACACACACACACACACATATATACATATATATATATATATATATATATACATAAAGAGTTGTGATACTGTTGATAAAATTCCAGGACGTAGACTCTTTGGAGGGAACAGTATTTCACAGTTTCTATCAATTCACATCATATAAATCAGGGGTTGTAAAATGGAAGATCTTTGAGTTGTTTGGTTTGCACAGTATTTTATAAGATGTTATGGGGTAGGTATCAGACTTATCCCACAATACAAGTATTTGGGCACCTACTGTCATACTGTAATCCCTGCTAAATTCATCTCTACAATCAAGATCCTGTTCAAAAGGGGGAGAATGTGACATTAAGAGTCCCTGTTTCATTACTTCGGGCAGAAGAATCCCTTGGAAATTTACCTAAAAGTTTGCAAAACTTGGAGCATATATGTCCTGGAAAGCTATGGAAAGCTAAAGGGAGCATGGGAAAAAGGTTTATGCTTCTTTCCTTCAGTCATTCTGCTCACCTTCTAAAATAAAGTGGTTATTTCTGTTCCTTTTTGTGTCACCACGGGACCTGATGATCACCCTCTGAAAGTATAGAGGGATGAACAGAAATACTAACATCGCCAATTATTTCTCAGAGGCTGTTCTCTCCAACCTGGAACTGGGGGAAGCAAGATTTTTCTCTATTTGTTTATAAAATATACATACATATATGTATTATGCAGCTTGAAATATTGCTCTCATAATGAAGGGAGTATGGGGAGTCTATGGGAAAAGTTTGTGGTTCTAAACCATGCTAGAGGCCAAAAACATGAGAAAATGATTATTGTCCCAGTGAGAAAACACTGCCAGACGTGAGACAGAACTGTCAGCAGACAGCAACATTCTAAAGAAAATGAGAACACATGGACACAGGGAAGGGAGCACCACACACTGAGATCTATTGGGGGAAATAGGGGAGGGACAGCGGGGGGGGGGAGTGGGGGAGGGATGGCATGAGGAGAAATGCCAAATATGGGTGAGGGGGCAGAAGGCAGCAAAACACACTGCCACGTGTGTACCTATGCAACTATCTTGCATGTTCTGCACATGTACCCCAAAACCTAAAATGCAATAAAAATTAAAAATAATAATAATAATAATAATTTTTTCAGTATCAATTGGCCATGCATTTTCTTTCCCCTCAAATTTCTAATAAGTAGGCACATATGTGAATTATTTACCCCCAAATTGTGTTTATCAATAGATACCTAGGATAAAACACACTAATAATAATACTCTCAGCCATCAGTAAATCTCAAAATCCAAAAGTTAGCCAGATTTTAATTGAAAGCATACTCTTCTGGTTTTTGACAATATCCACTTAAAAACTGAAATAATCAACATGCATGCCTTTATATGGATGCGTTGGTTTTATCATCATTTTCATTTTAAAGTTAGAACTTATCATCATTGTTGGCCTTTTACCTCCCAAGACAAATAGCATATGATGAGTTCCGGATCCTCACAAATTGCACAGCAAAACAGGATGGCATATGCTTAATGGTCTATGGATTTGACTGAATTTCAGAGTCTAAATGGTTTTTACAGATCTGGAATAAACCCTCCGGCAGAAATCAGTTATGGATGTAAAAATGAATAAAAGTTTCACAAATGTGGCTATGTCCTTGTGATAGATGAAGCATATTAGGCAAGAATCTACTCCATCAGTGTAGGTAACAAAATATTTCTATTTGTTAGAGGACACTAAGAAATTATGTGTTCTAGTGTGTGAATTCTTTTTCTAGGGGCTTCTTTTTAAACTTTATCCACTCATATATAATTTTACACACCCAGAGTTTCATTAGAGAGAAGCGTCTGTCTGACCTTCAGCTTTGAAATTGACAATCCTACCTAGGACGTTAGAATCATCTTTTTATTGTTAAAATCCCAATAGTTTATTGAAGCACCTCATAAAAAAGATAATATCAAGGGCATATGACTTAATTACAATAATAATTTTTTAAGATTAATAAAGTGATTTAAAATTAATGACATAATATATTTTTAATATTAAAATTTAAGCTAATAATTCTTTGCGCTATGTGGTAGAGATAAGATGGAAATGTTGCATCAATATGTGGTCCTACCCACAAGAGAAGTGTAAATTGCCCAGATATTGAACAAAACTAAATATTCTAATTCTAGATTTTCATTCTGTGTAATAGGTATATGTGAACGTGATGAGGCATGATTTGATTTCATCATCTAATTTGTTATGAATTATTCATAGGGATACATTTCCGAGTGTATGATTCTCCACTTGGAATGTTTACATCACTTATTAGATAAACATTAGTAGCAAAAGATACAATAATTTTTTTTCCAAGTTTACTTTGTTAATACTCACTATAAAAATCTAACAGAAGGCTTGAATTAATGTAATTACCAAAAATTAAAATAAAAAGAGCTCGCTAACAGCAACTTCAAATATCAATGGGGAATAAATCTATTTATAGCAACTGCTATTTCAAAAGAGATAAAATGAATTATAAGAGTGAATACTGGCGCTAAAACCTCAGGACATTATTAATAAATATTGTCTCTACCCTAAGGTTTATAGAGCTATGAGGCTAGTACAAAATATTATATATTAAGAATTAATTTAGTTTTCAACCTGGATTCTACAGGAGGAAGACTTATGAAATAGCTCCAACTGTGCATTTGCCCTGATGACATTTGATCCCAGAGGCACATTTTAACTAAATTTGACAGCGGGAAAGAAAGTCCAAAGCTAAACAGCACCACACAAGTTTTTGAAACAGGTAGACAGCTAATGGCCCAAACGGTTCATGTTAATAATCAAATGCTGGCTACCCTGTGGATTGCTACCAGGTGCTAATGAGGAAAGCCTTGCTTTATCTCAGGCAAGCAGCTCTCCGTGAAGCTTCTAATACTTCCAAGAACTGATGGATACATAGACAGTGAATGCAAAGTTTACTATGTGCCATTGACTACGGATGTACATGTAAGTCACAGGAAATCTAACTGGTTGGACCAAGATTTATTTATTTTATCCTTCTAAATCACTTTAGTAAGACTTTTTGCAGCAGAGTTAAAAGTAAAAAGTATTTAGTGTTGAAATGTTTCTCCTATTCACCACGAGTAGATATTTCCAGACTCATTGCTGTCCGCCCCCTGCTGCCCCCAGGATTATTTTATTGTTGCGGTGTTCTCTTTCTAAAGGAGGAGAGCAAATCATTTTATTTGAATACCAAATCTTCAGTTTACTTCTTTTGGCCAAATGTGCCTTTTGATGAGAACATGCATTAGTCTCCTGCTATCTTGTGAATGCGAGATGGCATCTCTTGTTAAAGAAATACAGTGGCAGCAGCCACTAACCAGGCTGATGAATTATTACACAACTGCAGTCTGTGATTCAATCAAAATCTACTTTTGTGTTTCCATGGCTGAACTCATACATGAGTTCTTATGTTCTGTACAAACTTGAAAACTGGTGTGGATTAATTCTTCACGAGCTGTAGAGTGATATATTGCTTTGCTATTCTCTTTGATTATGTTACTGTCTTAAGATAACTCGTTATAAAATGGGAAATGCATAGGAAATAAATTGGCTATAATTTGTATTTAGCTTGTATGTATCTTTCATTCAATAATTATTTACTGTGCTTTACACTTTCAAAAATATGCTCCCTGCTCAATACAAGTTATTCAATATGTATTTTTATTAATGCACATATACATACCAATATTATATGCAAGTTTTTTCTTACATAAAAGCCACACTGTTGCAATTTTCGATTTGTTTGTAACAATGGACAAAATAATAATTTTTGTATTAAAATCCAGTTCCTGAATATTAACAGCTGATTTTTTCCAGGATAAACTGTGCTATTTACTAGTTACATTAAAATAAAACCCTTCATCATATTAACTGTAACCTAAGGAGAGTTATACCTAATCCACATAAATCTCTGGTTGCTATAAAAATGAAATGTAGAAGTAAGTGTAATAATCTGATAAATGCTTATTCTTGGATGTAAGTTATATCTATATTTTATTAATTCTGTTTCTTTAATGATATCTCTTAGTCAACAGATGAAACTTTTATTTTCAGTAAACTTTTGTTTTTATTGTTTTTTACTGGCAAACCTCTTATGTCTCAAATGGAGAAGTATAAAATTTAACCCTGAGGTGAAGCACATTGGAATTAAGGAGGGAGATCGTATAGGCAAATACTTGTGGGATCCAAGAAAAACAAAGTAGATGAAAAAACGATTGTTGCGTTCATTTTTCTAGTTATGATAAAAGAGACATCAAAGAGAATTTCCACTTTTCTTGTAATATCACTGTTTTAGTTTCTGAGGGCTGCGCTAAGAAGTACCATAACCTAGGTAGTTTAAAACAATAGAAATTTATTCACACACAGTTCTGGAGGCTAGAAATCCAAAACCAAAGTAGTTGGCAGGGCCATGCTCACTCCAAAAATTCTGGGAGAGTATCTTTATTTGTGTCTTCTAGCTTCTAGCAGTCCCAAGAATTCCTAGACTTGCCCATATGTCACTCCAATCTCTATCTCCCCCATCACATGACTGTGTGCTTCCAGGCTGAGGGCAGTGGTTATTCACAAGCACAATGACAGAAAGCTATCACCTCGTATTCTTGGTCTCAGGCGATCCTTCCATCTCAGCCTCTTGAAAGTATTCTCCTCTCTAATTAGGACACAAGCCTAATAGAGTAAGTTCCATCACATCTTAGTATGACATCATCTTAACTAATATATGTTATGACTATGTCTAAATAAGATCATATTCTTAAGGATTAGGGTTAAAACCTTAGCATACTTTTTCAGGGGACATAATTTAACTTAGAACAACCAGTATAAGAAAACCAAAATTTGAGACTTTCAAAGACTTAAATAGCAAAGTATATTGCTTAAGCATAACAAAAACAGGGAATAGTTAGAGTGTAGCAATTTTTTTTTAAGCTGCTACCCAAGTACAACTAATTTTTGTCATGGTGGAATCCATGACAAAAGATCCAATATTAAATCTTTTAATATCTAAATATCAGCATGTAATTCAACTTTTTAAAAAATACCAAGTAAAGAAAAACTCATTTCTTTCTAAGAACTTATCAAATACAATGTAGTATTCAGTTTGTCTATTTAACATCAGATTTTCCTTCTTTGGGAAAGCTATAATTTTTTTGAATTTTGAAAATATGTTAGCAACTGATATTTCTTCTTAAATTACTAAAGTTTGACACACTCAGTAATTCATCATGTAATGAATATATAAACATATATATATAAATATACACACACACATATATATACACACATACATGCACACATAGTTATATGTATTATTAAGAGCATGTCAAGAAAGAAGATATTTAAAAGAAAGAAGTGCTCACACATTTCACACATTGTCTTAGGAATAAATTGCATGACATTAAGAAAAGTGTGCCAACAGTAATCCATATTAGATTTTATAAGACTGAAATTTTAAAGTTTATTTCATATAAAATAAGAGCAAAATAATATGAATCATATCTGTATCTCTCTGTCTTTTATTAATATCTCTGGAAGTCAGTTTCCCCATCTCTAAATTTCCTTCAAATATTTCATATTTATGCTTTAAATGACATACAACCAAATTTTCTCCTTTGACTATCTAAGTATATTAATATTTAAAAATGTATGTTTACTTTACAGTAATTTTCATTGTAATACGTTATTCTTGGAATGTATATGTCAAATTTTGATTAAATTGTGAAGCATAATTACAATTTAGCTGCAGAGGTATTCTAATCCTCTGCTTAGTATGCGGCTGAAATGAGAGATTGCCTGAGTGCTGTCTGTCAGTAACAAATATTTCATTGTTTTATTCTCACTGCGGCTTCCTCCAGCTTAAGTAAGACATTGGAATCTATATTTTGGGTGCTTTTGTAAAACGGTTGTTAAATACGTTTTGCCTTCTGTTGCCAAATAGATGAAAAAAGTATATTATGATGGTCTATAAAAGCTCTGGGTGTTTATTTTTAATAAAGTATATTTCCTTTTTATTTGATTAATTTAATCTTAAATGGATATGCCAAAAATTTTGTTGGAGATACATGTATTTAAATATGGAAGTGAGAGTTACTTCCATATTTAAATGTTAACATAGTGACACATACTAGCTTCCAATCCATTTATGTAGAAATATGAGATAAAATACAGCCACTGTAACAAAGGGAGTTCATTCAGGTAATCTCAAAAGAAAGTAAGAGAAATGCCCAGCTGTCAAAACAGAGAAGAACTCAGAGCCAGGCTATGAAGGGCACAGTGGTTCCAGAGGTCTAGATGTGTATCCCACTAAAATTTAATGGCTAAAAACCATGATCTGGGGTTTCAATGCCAGTACAGAAATAGGTGGTAGAGTCTGAGCCAGGGAAAAATGGGTAGCTGAAGCTGAGATTTCTGAGTAATCCTGGAACACCATGAAGATGTGATAAGAAATACCCTTTGATCATAATGAGTCTTGTCTACCTTCCTGGATTTCTCACTGGTGATTTTGTGTGTCTGTGTTGAGGGGGAGGGGTTTTGAGGGTGATAAAAAATGGAATTCTCCTTGATGTGTAATAATAAAAACTACATGAAGCATGGCTGTTCTTTGACCTTTTATAGTGCACTAGACACAAGAAGCACACACTGAATTACCAATGTAACATCTCATGAAGAACTGATGTACTCCTTAGGGACCTGACAGATATATTTTATAAAGAAATGTCATGACCTTTTTGAGTGAAACTCCCATGTGAGAAAAAAAAATCACACATAGACTTACAATAGTAATGGGTAGACTATAATAGGGAAGTAGTCAATTCAGTCTGTTTTGTGCTGCTACAATAAAATACCTGACATCGGATAATTTATAAGGAACAAAAATTTATTTTCTTGCAGTTCTGGAGGCAGGAAAGATCAAGATCAAGGCACTCACTTCCAAGTCGCTTCTTCCAAAGTAGTACCTTGAATGCATCATCTTTCAGAAAGAAGGAACACTACTTCTTACTTGGCAGAAAAGAGAAGAAAGCAATCCACTCCCTTAAACCTTCTTTATAGTGGGATTTATCCAATCATGAAACAGAGCCCTTATGATCTAAACACTTTCCATTAGCCCCCATCTCACAACATTGTTGCATTGAGGATTAGCTTTCCAACACAAGAATTCCCAGCTACATATTCATGCTATAGCAGTAGCCCAACAAACCATATAAAGTAATTTTTAGCATAGCATGAATATTTGATAACAGAACAATATGAAAATGACTACACAATAAGTAAGTTTGATGTTAAGTCAGATAAAAGAAAGGAAAACCCCATATTGAAAGGATGTGTAGATATCCATGCTAAACTTTAAACTGTGGGTTAAGTGGTAGTTTAAAGAACAAGTTCAAATGTGTAAACTAAAAGATAGTCTGGCAAGTGCCTGTAGTCACAGCTAATTAAGAGGCTGAGGTGAAGGATCACTTGTCCAGAAGGCAGAGGTTGCAGTGAGCCATGATTCCACATACACATATGAATGAAGCAGTACAATCTAGATCCAGCAGGAGATCTGGAAAAGGAGGAAAGAATATCAGAGAAAGGCAGTATTCAAGATAATGGTAGATGGAGTTACAGAATTGGGCAAACAGAAAAAAAAATATGAATCCTAAATTTTAAGCGCCACACTTAGTACTAAAAAGAATAAATGAGAACAAATCCTGAACCTAGAGCCATTTTAGTAAAATTGCCGAAAAACAAACACAGAAAAAGAAATGACAGCAACCAGATGTAAAAGGTGGATTACCTACAAAGAAACAGGGTAGATTTCTTATCATTAAAGGACAAAAGATAATACAGTACCTTAAGAATCTTTAAGGATTCACTTCACATATGGATACTTTTTAAAAGTTAAAATTGAAATAAAGAAAATTTCCTTATTTTATTAGAATTTTAAAACTGTGACTTAGATCATTCAGAAAATGTTATTAATAATGAAATGATATTGAGTTGGATAGACCATTGTAGAATGATGCAGAGTGCTAATTTAGCAAGTAAGGGCATTGTCTGTAAGTTTCCATTAAAATAGCCAACATTATGTTCCTTTTCTAATAATGTGATATAATTTAATGTCATATTTCATTCACCCAGATGAATAATAGAATTTACTTATTAATGTGACAACTTTAGGGCTCTTAAGATTACGGATTAAATTATGACTTATTTCAAATAGCTTGGTTTGTAATACAGAGAACTATAAAGGAGCAACTTTATATGTTTTGTTTTGCTTTTTAGCTGCTTTAAAATTAAAGGCAAATCAAAAGTTAAAAAAGAAAAATTAGACTAAGAACATGACATAAGGTCAGATTTTGTAATAGAAGTTCTGATAATAAATCAATGCTAACTGTCATTTATTTAGCACATAAAATTTTCAGCTCTTGAATTCATTTGATCATTTATTTTTATGCAAATAAAAAACACAATGAAATACCATCTCAACATCAGTCTGAATGGCTGTTAATAAAAAGACAAAAAGTCAAAGATGCTGGCAAGATTGCCTAGAAAAGGAACACTTATAAACTTATAAACTGTTGGTAGGAGTATAAATTAGCTCATCTATTGTGGAAAGCAGTGTAGCAATTCTTCAAAGAGCTAAAAACAACTACTATTTGACTCAGCCATCCCATTATTTCGTACATACCCAATGGAATGTAAATTTTTCTACCATAAAGACACATGCAAGTATTTATTCATTACAGTGCTATTCACAATAGCAAATACTTTAGGAATCAACCTAAATACATCAATGGCATATTAGATAAAGAAAATGTGGTACATATAAACATGGAATACTATGCAGACATAAAAAATGAGATTATGCCATTTACAGGAACATGGATGGAACTGCAGGCCATTATCCTTAGCAAACTAATGCAGAAACAGAAAACCAAATACCCTATGTTCTCACAACAAGAACACGTGGACATAAAGAGGGGAAAACAGACACTGGGGCTTCCTTGAGAGGGGAAGGTGGTCGGAGGAAGAGGATCAGAAAAAATACCTATTGAGTATTATGCTTAGTATCTCCATCTGATAGAATCTGTACATCAAACCCCTATGACATGAGCTCATCTATATAGCAAACCTACATACATACCCCTGAACCTAAATAAGACTTGTTAAAAGTCATTTATTCTTCTTTAGTCCCCTAAATTAGATATCATTAAAATCCCTCTTTTAAAGATAGGAACCAGTGGTGAAAATTAATCAATATAGAATTCTCTCATGTTTCTGTAACTGAAATTATTACTCTTGCACAGCAGTTCTCAAAAAGAAGCAATTTGGCCCCCAGGGGTAAGCTTGGCAATGTCTGGAGACAAGTTTTATTGTCGTAATTGAGAACCAGGGTGCCACTGGCATTTCGTGGGTAGAGGTCACAAATGCTGCTAAACATTCCACAAAGGTTTCCCACGGCAAAACATCATCTATTCCCTGATGTCAACAGTGCCTCAGTTGAGAAACTGCTCTAGAACATTTAAAGCAAATAATGGTCAAGGTTATTACTTAATTTTTTTTCTGTTTAGTACATGCATAAACTTAAACATGAACCTCTCTTTGCTACAGTATTCTCTGTGGTTTAAAACTGATTGGCATCTCATAGATTCCAGGTAGTTTTCACATAACACAAGCTATGGTGTGAAAGTTTTCTCTCTGCAGGCAATCTTCATAGTCTTATTTCTGTAGCTGCCGGAGGTTGTCCCCTGACATCAGTTTGGTTCAAGCAGACAATCTTGACAAGGTAGCAGATGCACAACAGGCCAACAGACTTTCACTTTGCTCTCTCCAGTTTCAGAATTCTAAACGCATTTATATTGAGACAAAAATAATAAAATATATTGACACACTTCCCTTTAAGTATTAATGCCTTATCTTTTCCAGTGTCAGCAATCCCTTAGCAATCCCTTAGTAATGTAGCTTGGTCTAGTGCTGATAAAGCATTTATTTAGCTTTCTGTAACTTCCTTTTGGGGTCTAGCTCATTTATTTTTAATTCATAGTACTTTCCAGGATTTTATCACATTGATTACTGCATTTCAGATGCCAGTTACTGTGGTTTATATCTCTGAAAGGAAGTACACTGAAAATGAAAATGAAATTTCCTGTAGTTGTGATTTATTTTTGTTGGATTATTTTTTAATTCTACCAGCATCCACTATAATATTATTCTAATTTAGGAATATCATACATAAGTTGTAAGGTGATAAAACAGGACTTTTAAGTGAGAAAATATTAATTAGATAAAAAAATATTGTTTTAAATATATATATATATTTATATAAATAATATATATTATTTTTTTTTTCTGTAGAAAGAGACAATCTTGCTCTGTTGCCCAGGCTGAAGTGCAGTGGTAGGATCTCAGCTCACTGCAACCTCTGCCTCCTGGGTTCAAGCAATTTTCCTGCCTCAGCCTTCTGAGTAGCTAGGACTACAGGCATGAGCAATTGTGTCTGATTATTATCATTATTATTTCATCGTTTCAGGAGATATTGGTTTTCCTCTTGTTGGCCAGGCTGGTCTCAAACTCCTGGACTGAACTGATCTGCCTGTCTCCTCCCAAAGAATTGGGATTACAGGCCTGAGCCACTGTGCAGGACCTCTTATTTCTAACTTGTATTATAGACAAGGCTTCTTTGCTTAAAATTCAGATAATTTTCTAAAGAATTATATGAATTATTATGTTGTTCTCAATATCACTTTTCTTGTTTTGCCAAAAGTATTGAAACAATACAATTTAATTTTATTAATTTTTCATGAATTTGGCTTGTACATCTCAAGATCTGTTCTTCTAAACTGAACTAAACTACATATGAGTCTTTGATCAGTTAGTACATAAATAAAGAATATTGTTTTCATAATTAAGAGGAAATGAAGCCTAAGAAGGTACATTTAAAATACTAGTCACTAAATGAAATATAAACATCTTTAATTTTTGACCTCATTGTATAAATAGTATGCAATTTTAGACCAAATAACTTATATTTCTGTTATATTTTTATATTTATGGTATGAAGTAGTGTTCTATATAATACATGTATCCTAAATAGCATTTATTAGTTGAAACACTAAAATCAGTAAGGTCATTTTTGCCCATGCATAATAATGTTGCTCACATAGTATGTCCAGTGAAGCAAAACACCAAAATTTTGTAACAGATTATATCTAGGGTACCAAACAAAATATCAAATACTGATATGTGAAAGCACCTATGTATCTAAGGGTCAAAGCACATTTCAAATACCCAACAGTCCCAACATAAAATACAAGTGTTCCATTGAATTTCTATAACATTAAAATAATACAAGAATATATTTAATATTATATTAATAAATAACTCTTTAATATATCCAGCTTTGCTTACCTCTTGTTGTTATCATTTAAGATAGCATGTCCTATTCTATTTTTCTTTAGATGTCATTTTAGGTGTTGTCATCTTGTTATCATGTCTTTGTCTTCCCATGCAAAACCTAAGGCACGGGTTTCAAACTCTGCACTTGAACACATGTCTCATGCAGAGGGATGCTATTTAATTCACAGGCTGTAATGCTCCTCACAAGAAGTCTACACCTTTGGTGAAAAGTGTTTCATTTTTACCTGTTGACAGCCTAATGACACAAAGTATTTGCTCATAATGCCACGACTTTGCCTGTGACTTGTCACCAGGCTCAAGAAATTATTAATAGAAATGTCCATTTTTAAAGTGCAAATAAATAAGTATGCAAAACCCATGGGGAAAATAATAAATTGGTTTCTGTTCTACATATGACATTTTTAGTGTTTTAAAAGTATTTAAAAAATTCTTTTTCTTTATAAAGTAATCTCTGCCTTCAAATAGAGTCTTTAAAAGGACTCTCTCCATGCTGAAACACTGAGATTCATTCTAATGAGGTAGATATCCAGTGGAGTCAAAGAAGGACAAGCATTCAGAGAACAGAAGCTCTTGGATGCAATGGAAAATTCAAATGTGTTCAATGAGGACTAATACTGAAGAAAAGAGATAAAACCACTTGCAAACACAGATATTTTCAAAAACAAATAAAAGTCAATATTGACTCCCAGGAGATCTGTTGTCATTATTCTTTTATTGTGATATTTTGCCTCTGTCAGAGTTTGTCCATGTCCATGGATAGGTCTTACTTATTTTAACATTTTGGAAAAGTTGAACGAGGCTGTTTTTTATGCTGTTTTGTTTTTGTTTTGTTTTGTTTTTATCAGTCTTTTTCACTCTGCTAGCATTGTAGAGCTCCCATCTTCTTTGAAAATTATTTATACTTGCTGTGTTCATTTCCTCATTTGTCACTCAGTTTAGAGCTGAATGAAATCTCTACCTGGACTCATTTCCCGAAAGTATCTCACCGAAATTATCAAACACGTACTCATGACTAAATTCAAAGGAAAACCCTAAGACTCGTCTTAAACTGGACCTATGTGGTAGCATTTAATTCTGCAACATATATGCATTTTCTTGAAACTCCCTGTTGCCTTAACATCTTTACCCAGGCTTTTTGTTAGTCACCCTGCAACCTCTCTGAACGCCGTTTCTGGGTTTCATGTGTAAGTTCCACTTTCCTTTGCTTTGTTATTTTGGTGTTCCTCCACATTTTGTCACAACTGTCTCGCTTCCTATCACTCAACAATTCAAATCACTTATGAGCCATGAATCACGCTGCCTACCTGACAATTCTACTTGTGCTTATCATGGAAACCTTAAATACGCTTTCAAAACTAAACGGGACCCTTCCATCTTTCTCCCACATATCTGTGTTACATCAGCTTCTCTCTGGATCCCATAGTCACCAACAGAATATCAAATTATAAAATCATATCAATTCTATTTCCAGTACATTTCTAGAATTATTTTCCCTAAATATTTGTAGAAAACATCTCTCATCAGGATGCTAAAATAGCATCATAACTTTCTTTCTCTGCTCCAATACCCTCCTCTATACTTTGGTATCTAGAAAAGTCACAGTGGTCTTCTACTCTTCTTATTACAGCCTATATGGCAATAGGAGGATAATGGTAGTTAAGAGAATAAAGTTGTTGAGACAATTTTACGAATTGATTAAGCAAAATTCCTAACACAGTGGCTATTGTGCAGAAGACAATATATAATACTGGTTGTACTGCTATTAATGGACAATGTATCTGTATTTATATATTTCATTTGCCTTCAGCACCAGGAAGACAGCGTCTATTATATATGCTGCATTCATTATTGTGCCAACACACAAATTAGCACTCAAGTATTCAGTCAATAAATGGATAACTAGAAAAAATATATTTGTATAAAACCTTACCGTTTGCAAAGTGTTTCTATATTATTTCTCTCTTTTTGAGGAAGATATATATGCTTACTCCTCTTCCTAATGGCATAGGAGTACACAGAACTCAAAATATTTAAATCATTTATGCATAGGAACAGAATTGAGTGTCAAAATCAAGTCTTCTGGATTCTAAGTCCAAAGCTCTTAACACTGTTTCCACGTACTACCTTGCCTCTGCTTAACGGTTGTATCAATTAAGTGTACTCCTATTGAATTTTAACAAGGACTCTGTTTGCAGTCTGAGAAAAGCAACCCCGGCCCAAAATAGTCGTCTTTTGATCCACAACTCACCAGACATACTAATAAATTAAAGGTGAGTAAAACCACATTTTCTTTAAAAATATACATACTCTATAACTAAACATGACAAAATTTTTACATAATTTGTTCCTGGGTTATTTTAACTATAAACATAAGAATAGATCATCCAGATATGTTTTAAATTTGCATTATTCTCTGCAGAAAGAGGAATGGGAGCTTTGTAAACTCTCTCTGAAAAAATTGTTCCATGTTCCTCTTGGCTGCATTCCAATTTACACTTGCAGATCTCTTGACTTAAAACCTCACTGTGTGGGCATCTTCTCCCTATCGCTGCTGTCCCAGCTTCCACAGAAACGGGATCATCAAACCTCGCCTTTGAAGCCAGCTGCAGCGTCATAGTCTCATTCTCCATTAATTAACTGTGTGCTCAGTTGATCTCAATGTGCTCTCTCCTGCCAGCTCTGCAAGGCCTTGCCCTCTGCAGCTGGTTCTACATAAAATTAAAAATAAAAGCTAAGGAGATTTTCACTTTGCCTGATTTTTCTTACCTGGGAATGAAGCAGACAACACAAGCTGCTTTATGTTCCGTACGAAATGGTAGAAATAGTATGAGCTAAAGCACACAAGTGAAGTTTTAAAACATGGTCACCTGCTAACTGTTATGGTGAAGAAGTTTTGTAATCTCTGAGATCTTCAAGACCCTTTTCCATAAAAGGAAAAAAATGCCATTTCCATAGAATTGTTTTGAGAATTAAATGAGTTAATGAACTTGATATTGTTAAACATTACTCCTACCTTGTAATACATATTCAGTAGAAGTTAGTATCTTTCTTTTTATCTGCTGAGATATCTTGAGTAATGTTTAATTTTTTCCCATCCTCCTATTGTAGCTTTTGAATATCAGTGAATTACTTTTCTAAAGTATGAAGTTCATTGTGGATATCTACCTTGAGAAGAGTGTCACTTATTATTATTATTTTTTTAATCAGGAGCCATGACTTTTACAAATCAATTTCTGCTGTTCTTTCCAAATTTCTCCATTTAACAAACATGTATTTAGTGCCATCGTGTTCCAGGAATCGCTCTAGAGAAGGAGTAAAATGTTAATAAAAGATACAGGGACTCTCCTTAAGGGACTTACATCTTATCAGAAACAAATGAATTATATTTTGAATCTATATTTAAACTCGTGGGAAAGTGATTTAAGAAAACTTAGACTTTGTAAACAAAAGTTTATCGAATCAACCAAAGTTTAAGTAGGAATGATGTGAGATGTCCTCTTTTAATCCGCCCTGCATCTCTAAATTACCTTCTTCTCTTTAAATAACCATTTAAAGTTTTTTTTTTTTAAAAAAGGCAGATATTTCTCAGGAACTGAAAGAGATTTTCAGAGAAGTTTTAATATCTGAGTAAGTAGCCTTAATTTGAGCAGTTTTGTGTATATATAAGTGATTCTACAGCCTGTGTTGTTTTCTAGTGGAATATAATGATCTTAGGAATTAAGAAAAAATTAGAGATAAGAAAATGGAAATTCTACCTCTGTTTTTACTTAAGAATGGTTACATTGGTCAGAAAACAGGAGGTATTCATAAAAATGTTGACCGAGTTGAACAATCTTTCATGGAAAGTGTAGCTTTAGTATATTAATATGTCTATTAGGAAGCATGATAGAGTATATTACAAATGAATCTAGTTTATTTTTATTAACACAGTATAGATTAAATCTATAAATATATGCACTTTTTGAAATTTTCAATTTTTTTATATCATTGATAATAGTATCAAAATTGAAAAGTAAGTTTTTTTATAATCAATTTTGAAATGATTCTTCACAAAAAAATGTATTTGGCTACTTTGGCGAAAATGTTGAAAGCCCCTTTCAATAGTAAATGTCTAGCAGAAATGCATAGTTCCTACCTACCCAGGCATGAACCCCCACCAAGCATATGGCTTACCATTTTTCAAGTCCACAAGCTTTGTTCCTGGGAAACTTAAACATTGAAATGTTGGATTTTTACCATGGCTTAAATACAACTTTATGGTGGGCAGGTGATTGCAGTAATTAAACTATTGTGTAGCTTTGAGTACTTTAAACACAGTTGCCACAGAAAGTAAAAGTATAGAATGATTAATCACTAAAAGTTTTTCAGACAAAGATTAGACTGATTTTTTTGTTTAAACAAAATACTAGAATTAACATTGAAATGTCTATCATTCTGCAATTTGGTTTGTAGTTTAGGTCACAAACTCTTAATGTATTTTTCTTTTTCTTTTCTTTTTTTTTTTTTTGGCTTTTTAGCCAAAATTAAACCGGTTGGTGTGTGTTGAGAGGAATTTTATATCATGAGTTAGAATTCTGTTCTACAATTCTAAAATCTAATGCTTTTATAAATACAAAAGAAGAATCATATTGATATTTCTGTCTTTATCTATAAAAACATATTAAACACACACACACACACACACACACACATTTATTTATTTATTTTGAGATGGATTCTCACTGTTGCTCAGGCTGGAGAGCTCAGGGGCTCAATGTTGGCTCACTGAAACCTCCACCTCCTGTGTTCAAGCAATTCTCACGCCTCAGCCTTCTGAGTAACTGGGATTATAGGTGCATACCACCACATCTGGCTAATTTTTGCATTTTTAGTAGAGACGGGGGGGTTTGCCATCTAGGCCAGTCTACCTTGAACTCCTGACCTCAGGTGACTGACCTGCCTCAGCCATCCAAAGTGTTGGGATTACAGGCATGAGCCTATGTGCCTGGATGCACACACATATATTTACACAGAGTAACTGTGTTTGTGTGTGTGTGTGTATGTATATGTACATATAAACAGTTAGAATATATATGTTTATAGTCTATATGTGTATTTATATAGACATGTGTGTATATATAAAGTTACCCTATAGGCTGAATTTTAAAACAGTGCCAATCACTAGGTATTCTATTTAATTTTAACTTATCTTTTTTGTTACCAATATATTGCACGTCTTAATTTTATTTATAG
Organism: Leontopithecus rosalia; assembly: GCA_028533165.1. Lineage (NCBI taxonomy): Eukaryota > Metazoa > Chordata > Mammalia > Primates > Cebidae > Leontopithecus > Leontopithecus rosalia. The sequence goes on along the minus strand of CM052665.1, from coordinate 8,180,397 downwards.
ATTTTGTTTGGCCTTATTTTTCCGTAATTCATACTGCTTCTTGTAATTGCGTTAAATCGAAATTCTATTATGAATAGGTAAAAGCTATTTCAAAATGTAGCCCCTTGAAGCCTCACGACTACTAATTTAGACACTCACCCAAGCCCTTCTGATCCCCCATACTCTCAATTTACTTAAACAGCTAAACCTTAGACATAATATTAAGTTGCACAGAAATGTCTTTGAAGCTTGCTAGATGAATCACTGTGATTATTGTTTTCAGTCAGAATACTTCTTTCCTTATCCCTGAAGAGAGAAATTGCCTTCTCGTTGTCATTTTCACCAATTATTTAAAATTGTGAAAATATGACTTAGCCCTATTCTGTGTAGGACTTGTCTCTTCAAGTTATTCTGTAAGTAACTTGTCTCTTGTCATTTGTTATGCTTTTGAAACCCTTAGCTCTTCATATGAATTCCTGTCTAACAGGTTTCTTGTATCTTTCAGGTCAAAACTCTTGTAACCATGAAACAAACAAACAACCTTAATATCTTGTAAACAATAAATAGGCTTATGAGATACACACAGCTTCAAAGTGTATTTTACAGGAAATGTATCAAAACGTGTCACTATAACTTTATTTTCGTTTAAATACATAAATCTTCACTCATATAAACTGGAATTAAATTTTAAATTTCCAATTTGATCTGCCAACCTGCTTCATCTTTGCTGGATGTTCTGACGCTAATTGGAATGTTCTGAAGCCCACAGGACAGCCAATGACAACTTTTGGGCTATTTCCACGTTTCCAATTTGCACTGAATACAGCAGGATGACCAAATTATGATAGACTTTTCTCTTCCAAATTAATCAACTTTTAACACAAAGATTTCCTCAAGTGTCACAGATTTTAAAAGAGAGAAGTTTACATTTTGGATGCTGCAAGCTCAAACCGGCAAATGAAATTTGATCCTTGAACATCTGAATCAAACAAATGATTAAAATGTTTCATACATAGTCTGAACCTTAAAAATGCGAAGGCTGGAGAAAGCCTCTTCAAGAGAATTATGTGGATACATAGCTATCATTTGATTTAGTCTTATATCTAAAGTGGTACAAAATATTCCTATATTCTATAATTTTATATAAATATAATCCCATTTTATTGGTTAAATCATGTCTTCCCTTAAAAGAAAATTATGTTGGAGACCTACACCCCGTTACTCTCAGAATGTGACCTTATTTAAATATAGGTAATAGGTAATAAAGGTAATAAACTTAAATAGAGATTAAGATGATTAGCCCTCATGCAATGTGACTAGTGTCATTATAATATGTTAAAATTTGGACACAGAAAAAGATGTGTATAGGGGAAGACTGTATGAAGAAACACAGGGAGAAGATGGCCATCTACAAGCTAAGTGTAGAGATACAGCTTTCAGAAGAGACCAATCCTAATTTTAGTACATTTCTGTTGTTAAGCCATTCAGTTTGTGCTCGTTTTTGGTGGCAGCCCTATAAAACAAATATACGGGCCAGGCACAGTAGCTCAAGCCTGTAATCGCAGCACTTTGGAAGCAGAGGTGGGCAAATAATGAAGTCAGGATTTCAAGACCAGCCTGGCCAGCATGGTCAAACCCCATCTCCCCATCTCTATTAAAAATGCCAAAAAATAAAAAAATAGCCCGGTGTGGGGGTCCACGCCTGTAATCCCAGCTACTCCGGAGGCTGAAGTAGGGAAATTCCTTGAACCCAGGTGGCAGAGGTTGCAGTGAGCAGAGATTGTGCCCTTCACTCCAGCCCCGGCAACAGAGCAAGACCGTGTCTCAGAAAAAAAGAAAAAAAAAAGAAAAAAACAAATACGCTTAACATTTATTATTTTAAAATTACCAAATTATGTGTGTGTAAAATGCATATGTATTTATATATAGTAATATGATATTCCAAAGTATAATTTGTTATTTTAAACATATATATATGCACACATTAACATATATACATATGTTTCCATATATTTTATAACTAGCAATTCTACAATGAAAGCATTTAAAATGTATTGTTCTTCTCATGACTTTTTTGCAACAGTGCATGACAATCTAAAGTGACTGTTGTCACTTTTAGATTAGCCTTTTTGAAATAAAAATGAGAAGTATTTGAGAATAAAAGCTATAAATTTCCTGATTAGTAACATGTACCGTGTCTCCTTAATCCTTAAAAATATGAAAATCAATTTTATTGGCTGCTGTTTAGGAGATAATTCATTTCTCAATTTTTCTGATTATATTAATCTTGAGGATAAGGTAGTTATTTTAATACATGGTAAAAATAAAGCCATTTTTAGTGTGGTTCTATTTCAGTTTCACATAAAAGAAATCCTACATTTTCAAAGAATCACTGGAAATTTTCATGATGCCTAGAATCACAAGGATCTCCTCATCACCTAGAAATATTCGGGCCATTAACCAGCAGTGTGAACGTGGCAGCATCACCTAACCGTCCTGTGTCTGTTTTTTCTCAATTATGCAATAGAAATATTGAACTGGATGAGTTGCTTGTTCTGTTTTGAACTCTCATAGTACTTATCACCTCCACCATTAATATCACACTTTTTTCTATTGTTAGTATGTTTCCTTTGCAAAATCTTGTTTAAACCCTTGTATGTTTTAAACGTTAAAATGTTTTAAAAGTACTTGAAAGGCCAGGTATATTTTAAATTTTTATTGCACTGCTCCAACATTGATACATACACATTTTGCTTTTTTCTTTATTCCTTTCCACACTGCCCAATGCATTTTCTAATATGAAAAAAAAAGAATTGAGGCAGAAAATATAGAAATACATCTGAATTTTTCATAGGCAACGTCTTTATAAATTCACCCTAACTTATTAATTATTTAAAAACACTGCAAAAAAAATGTTTAGGCTAGGGAGAGTGGCTCATGCCTTTAATTCCATCACCTTGGGAGGCTGAGGCAAGAGAATCGCTTGAGACCAGGAGTTCAAGTGCAGCCTGGGCAACTCCATCTCTCCGACAACAACAAAATAGCTGGACATGGTGGTGTATGCCTGTGGTTTCAGCTACTCAGGAGGCTGAGGCAGGAGGATTGTTTAAGCCTGTGAGTTTGAGGCTGCAGTGAGCCATTATTGCACTACTGTACTTCATCTTTGATGACAGAGTGAGACCCTGTCTTAAAAATAATAGTAATAACAATTTTTGTATAAAACTTTCATGGATATATAATAGCTTTGCATATTTATGGGGTACGGACAATATTTTGAAATATGCTTGAAATTTTTAATGGTCAAATCAGAGTATCCATCACCTGAAACATTTGTTGTTTATTTGTGTTAGGTTCATTCCAATTCTACTCTTCTTTATTTTAAAATATGCCACATATTATTCTTAACCATAGATGCCCTAGTGGATCTAATTCCATCTATCTAACTGTATTTTTGTAAATGTTAACCATCCTTTCTTTATTCCTAAATTCCGCTACCCTTCCCAGCCTCTGATGGCCATCATTCTACTCTCTATCTCAATTTATTCACTTTAATATATTATATTTTATATTATATATATTATATATAATATATACAAATTATGTGTAATATAAATATAAATAATATATATTTAAATGACTAATCCTCATCCAAAATAGCTAAAATTCCATATAAAATATGTCCTCTGAAGTCCGTCTAATCTAAATCCATACATGTTGAACTTTCTCTGTTATAAAAGTAGTAAAATATCAAATTAACAGTCAAAAAAGGCAGATAAGAGATCTGCTAGTTTGCAAGTAGGATTGAGGATTTGGCTTAAACATCTGTGAACAAGACATTTTTTATTCCCATTGCTTAGGAAAATGGTGCCACACAGTTCACTGAGAAATATGGATGAATTAATAATAGATTATTCTCATGGTCCCACCATCCACCTTCAACAATTTTACTTCTTTTTAAATTGAATTTTATTTTGTATATAAGAAGTTTTTTATTTTAAAACTTTGCGTTATCTCGTTAGACACGTGTACAATATAGTCCACCTTTGATATTAAGCATAATGCCCCTGTGAGATTTAATCTTTACATTATACACAGAATAGTGTCTTACATAGAAAGAACTCAGTATTTAATGTTTTAATTACAAATGGATCAATTGATAACTATGAATGAATAGAATAGTTATGGTAGGTTGTAACAGTGATATATATATATGTAATAATCTTAATTACTAAAAAAATTTGCATCATGTTTTTGATATTAGAGAGCCATGTAAATAATGAGGGTGAGAGAAAACAACCTGATAAGCATTTTAGAAAAAAGAAAGTTAGGTAAGTAAAGTTTGCATAATTTGATTACAAGTTAATTTTATATCTATATTATGTCTAAATGCTTAGAAACAACTTTTTAGTTATAAAATTCACTTCTGCGCATGCAAATTGGGTAATTGTGTATCTAATTGACCACTTAGTTTGTAGTTGAGTAATTATTGTCATCAACTGCCTGTTTGAACATTAAATGAAGACCAGGTGAAAATGTTAATTAGGTTAATAATTTTAAATAATTTTTGTTAGTGAAGAAACGTGTTTTTTCTGCTCTTGCTGCAGCTTTGCAGTTGCTATTTTAAATGATTTTCACATGGCCTTCCAACATTGGAGACCCAGAGTAGAAGCTAATATTCAAGCAGATGATTGGGTCAATACATCTCATTAAGGAAACCATTTTATAGATGCTTATTATTAATGCATAAATGGCTATTATATTTCTAAGTTGAGAAGAGATAGTAATGAGTGACAAATACTAATTTTCCTGTTGTTATATTGAGGGACTCCATGTACTTCTGGGCACACTTTATTCACTTTCTTAGCTGGAAAAATCTTACCCTTTACAATATGCTTCCTTATAAGTATATGAGTAAAATAATGTTTTTTAAGAAAAAAAAATTATAGGCAATAAAACTTGACCTTTATTTTCCTTAAATAAAAGTGAAATGAAATAAATGTATATTAACTATAACTGAATTGATATCAAATATTTGCATTTGAAGCAAATACAAATAATTTGAAGATCTGAGCTTTTCATCTTTTCTGCTAATACAGAAAAAAAACCTTTTATGTAGGTTTGCTTAGTCAACGACTTGTAATCAGATCTCTCTTGGAGCAAATGCTGGATGATTTTCTATCATTTTCTCAAGTTTTCAAAACTGCCTCAGGTAGTTGGGTCATTAGATAGCAATAAGTATCAACAAAAAGCAGCCTCATATCATTAGTGCTAATGAAGTCTCAGGCTTACATCTAAAAAATGACATATGGACTTCAGAATAATTTAAGCTGACTTCAGTGGGGGATATTTCCTGCAGGATAGTTTTAAGACAGCCATCGCCAGCTCCGGGTACAGGCACAATAAAAATGACTTCAGCAAAACATTTGTATCAGTGTGTCATGTGCATTTTTACTGGTCAACTTAATTTTACTATGATGACTAATCAATGTTCAGCTGTGAATGATAGCATACACATATACTAATGAGTCACCAACTTGACCTTAAGCAATTATTTTTCTTAGATTCCTCAGCAAAATATGACTAAAACTTAGCTAAATTTTGTGATCTATTAAAGAACATAACAAAACTTTCTCCAATATTACCAAAAATGCCTTAGAAAGTCCTAAATCTTGGATTCCTTGACAAACTATTCAAATGTTTATTATTTTTTCTTGAATTTTAATTGCTGATAGTTTCTTCATAAATACTGAGGCTAAGTTGAAAATAAAGCATGAAGAAGCCATTAGAGACTGTAGTTCCTCAATTATTATGTAGTTTGATACTGAGAAAGAAAAAATAATCTGAAATTAAAGCCCAGAAATATTCTATATTGTAATCCAGTAACTTGTATTTTCAAAATTTAATAAAAAATAGGACTATTAAATTACCAGGTGATAGGAAAGTAAACTAGTTCAAAATAGAAAAAAAAAAAAGAAAACCATCAAATTACTTCTCCGTTGTGAACGTATCGTAAAACAAAAGGAACTAAATAGATCCAAAATGAACACCATGCTCCAAATATGTTTGGTCTTCTTGAGAACAAGTTGTCTTCTCAAAAAAAAAAACAAAATGTTTTATAATTTATAACTTATTTTGACACATTCACTTTCTGTTGATGTCTCAACCCTCTGTAACCTAGCTTCCATTCCCCACCAGAACGGGCAAAATGAAAGTTGTCATAAAACATCAGTTACCTACTAATTTCTAAAATCAATGTCTCCTTATGTCAGGGTAGCGTTGTACAGTTGGCTCCATTAAACGCTTTATTTGATTTTAACCTCACCTCTTCCTTGATACCAACCAGACCTCTCTATTCCCTTCTTGTCAAGGGTCATTTTTTTCTTTTTTGTATTTATTTTTAATTGACACATAATAATTGTACCTACTTATGGGGTACAGTGTTATGTGTCGATACACATGTACAATGTTACGAACAAATTGGAGTAATTAGCAGATTCATCGTCTTAAACATTTATCGCTTCTTTGTGTTGAGAACATTCAAAATCCGCTCTAATAGCTATGTTGAAATATACAATATATTATCGGTTTTTCTCTAACTGAATGTTTGGAAATGATATAATGAAGTTTATAGTCGCTGCCTTTTTATTTGTTTTTAATAATCAGCTTCTTCTGCGAGATGATTGTCTATTCATATGTCTGCCATGATATGTAATTTCTGGGAAGATCTAATTCGTGAGTAGTTCACTAATTTACCCAACTATCTGGTACATGTCTCTGGAGGCATTATGGGTGTCTCAGTCTATTTGTCCATGCAGAATTCATTACTTTCTGTTTCCCTGGGTAGTGCAAAGTAGAGATAGAATAAGCAAACAGTAATGAAACCATACAAAGACAGCCTGTTCTCTCCGTATTCATTAGTTTTTGAGTGGGGTTCATGTGCACTCATCCTCTAAACTAAAAGAAGCCCTGAGCATATTGGTCCTTGTCACTCACTGTGAACACATTGCCCTTATTATATCTGGTACCCAATTTCATAGCTTTCAGTTTCTAAACAATTTTTCAGGTCTTATCTTTGACATCATTGCTTTTACTTTAGACCATCAACATTTCCTTCTGAACTATTGTTACTGCCCTGCCTCATAGCTTTGAGTATCTCCTCACTGCCAAGTGGAACCCTATTTTTTTTAGAAACTTGCTTCAACCTACCTTTAAAACCCATCTCTTGATATTTTTCTGAATTTAACTAAAATAAAAGCAGTTTTTTATTGTGGCTATTAACAAAAGATTTAATAATAGGTTGCAATAATTTTATTTGTTTTAGGCCAGTTAAATTATAATTAGCAATTTTTAAATCAACAAGAATAAGAAAAGTTATTTGTGTAATAATTTATATTTCAGACCATAAAATCAAATTGTTTACATAAAGCTCTATGGCAAATTGCTAGCTAAAGTTTTCTTTTTTTCAGTGTCTCATGAAGGTTGCTTCAAAATCATAACAACAAAGCTGAAGAAAACTATATATTTTGCGAGATGTAAGATTTGTGTTGTCAACAATCAACTTGGACTAACATTCAATTAGAAACTATTATATTAAGCAGCTAATATCAGTAATGTTTTCTTCAGCGAGTAAATATTATAAGAAGGCAGAGTTTTATGCTACTAAGGGTGCTATATAAAATTTTTTGTTTTTTCTTCAGGGAGTTAAAAATGAAAATTTCATGTATGAAACATGTAGAGTCCTTAATCATTTATTTCCATTTTAAAATTATATTTTTTCTTCAAGCTGATAAAAATATCAAAAACATAACAAGGGGGTAGTTGCTAGGAATTAATTTATATATGTGTGTGTGTTTGTTTGTGTGTGTATATATATATATATATATATATATATATATTTCATTAACAAAGTTGACTACTTAAGGGAAGACAATATTTTGGCTTTCCATCTGCCATCTCACCCACAACCCTGTGCTGGTCATTAACAACTGGTTTTAAACCTCCTCCTCCCACAACACCCCTAAAAAAAAGTTAAACTGTAGCATCTTTAAACTCAGACTGAACCAAACATTCCTATTTTAATGTGATGATTTATCTGAATTCTGATGTGTAGCACAGTGCAAATGATATCATTTAAATTGAATTTTAATGAGGGGCAAAAAGAAAGACAGTTTGTAATTTCTCATATTTCTCTAAATATATTAACTGTCTCAAGGAACAGTTTTCTGAGCCAAGTCATATGTATCATTGTAAATTGGTAGTACAGAAAAACATGGAAACAAATATTTCTTTATATTGTGTGTAATTGGGATAAAAATAAACAGACTAGAGACTGAAGGGCATAACCTAGTTACCCTTTCTGACTTTCAAATAACCATTTATCATAGGATTTCTGCCCTCAAGTGAACCTGCTGTATTCTTTCAATGGGACTTAGCAAGTAAACTAAATCAAGCTTTCATTCTAAATATGATGTGCCACTTTGACAGTTCAGCCTCTGTGTAAATGAGGCAAATCGGATAAGATCTAAGTATTTTTGCCTTTCTTTTCATGAAATGTATAAATATTCCAAAACTAAGGCTGGATTTTGGGTATGCAGACCAGCGTGTTACATGAGTATTTGTTTATTATAAAATTTTCAATTTCTCCACCTTCACAATTTTCCTACTATCAAGATTTTGTTGTATCATAGGTTCTATTTATAAGTGGTGTTGTGACATTCATATACTCTCACATATTTTAATTTCTTAGAACAATTTCCATATTAGTATCTAGATTTCATACTGTAGAGAGACATTACAGTGTTTGAAACATATCGCATTTCATTAGTCATTCAAAATACTGCCTTAAGCATCACTGCCTCCATCAGCGCCTCTGCATATGCCAAATATCTGGAAAGATCTATTAACAGATGCCTGTTTACTCTAAAGTGATATTAACATTCTTTATCAGACTGAATTAATTGATTGAGTATAGTAGATGAGTGACTTGCATAGAAGATGCATGTGCCTCCAGGAACAGTCAGCCTTATCAGCTGGTAACATGTAAGCCTTTTCTGCGTTAAACTTTTGTGTCCCATGTCACAGGCATAGTCTAGTGCTCTGTATACAAAAAATATATTTATTAGACACATGTCAGTTTTCGTCTGTTCAGTGGAAATACTTTTAATAACTGCTTAATCCAATCTACCTTTATATCTAGATAGATTTCTAAGAGTACACAGTATTCTGTTATTGTTTTTAACCATTGTGATAGTGGGACAACATCTTCCTAGAAATTAATCTGTGCAATAGCTCTGAGAAGCCAGTAATACAGTAATAACAATAATTATAATTATCACCATCATTATAGCAAGTTACAGTACATAATATTGCAACGAGTTTTTAATACAATATTTTATTGAAGTCGGTAAACACCCTGTGAAGTAAGTAGTATTTTTCTTATACAGGACCTTCTCAACAATTGTTAATTTCTTACTTCTTCATATAGATTATTTCCCAAAGTCATGAGCTGGAAAGTGACAAAATTTGAACAAAAACTTGTTTGTTTGTTTTCTGATTCCTAAGGTCTGTGCTTTTTCACTAAACAACAGGTGACTGCAAAGAACAATAACTGTGACAATAAAAGTCACCAATTTTTGGCTCTAGACTATACAGGAATCCCAACAAAATTTTAGTTACTTGAATAACATAAAGGCATCTCCTTGGGCGTTGATGCCTAGATCTCCTGACCAGAAAGTTTGCAAAAGTGGATGTATACGCTTTAAATAATGTATCCCAAAGACTTCCTCCTATTTAATAAAGCTAGATTGAAACCAAACAGAGTTTTCCATATTGAGATAATATAAAATTATTTTGCCCTACTCTGGAAAATTTAAGTCTGGTAGGTAAACTTTATCATATGGTGACAAGACTGTATAAAGAATTTGCTCTAATTCTCCGAGCCTCGTTTCTTTGATTTGCAAAATAGAGATAATAAAACCATTTAAACATAGGTGCAAAGTAATTTTCACTATTTCTGGCACATAGTAAATATAAAATAGAAATCAGACATTATTATTTGAATTTTTAAAAAGTACTTCATTATTCCAGTGTGTTTAAATAAATAAATATATCCCTAAAAACTTAGCAAAAGACAAACTATGTGTTAAAGCACAAAGTATTGAAAAAAATAGCTCTAAAGAACAAGTGTAATAATTGCATATCTCACATATTAATTAAAATGGAAATCTATCTTCTTTTTTTTTTACTTTCTGTAGTGTGTATATTCATTCCTCATTAATAGTTTATCTAGACCTCCCAAAGAATGAAAATTTATGTAAACAATTAGATTACTGTTTTTCTGTGCCCTTTGCTTCTTGTCCTTCCTTTTTGTCTTTCTTTCTTCCATTTATTGTTTTATTTCTTTCTGTTTTTCTAAACTTTTCTTCAAGTTCCACAGGCATTACTCTATCGGCATTCTCCCAAGTCACTAGGTTAATTATGTGGGAATGATTGAGTTTCCTGCATAGCTTTAGTGACTTGGTATCATAATTATTTCTATGATGGAATTCCTGGACTCGATTGTTCTAGAGCAGTAATAGTAGAGAAAAAATATACAGAAATCTGTATAACTAATGCGTCTTAGATGCTCAGTAAATATTTGTCCAATAGACAAAATATCTTTGCCAACTCTTTAATTTCTGAGATTTATCTCATTATTTTAAATAATTTTATATTATAATCTATAACATATCTATGATATGTAAATATATCACTACTAAGTAAAAAGACATGCTATTTAGTGCGTGTTAGTAGGAAAATACAATATATTTTCTTTTCCTTTCTTTTCTTTTCTTTTTTTTTTTTTTTTTTTTGAGACTGGGTCTCACTCTGTCACCAGGCGCCAGGCAGGAGTGCAGTGGCGCGACCTCGCCTCACTGCAACCTCCACCTCCCGGGTTCAATCAATTCTCCTACCTCAACCTCCCCAGTAGCTGGGACTACAGGCACGCGCCACCACACCCAGCTAATTTTTTGTATTTTTTTAGTAGAGACAGGGTTTCACCATGTTGGCCAGGATGGTCTCGATCTCTTGACCTCGTGATCCACCCGCCTTGGCTTCCCAAAGTGCTGGGATTACAGGCGTGAGCCACCGCGTATGGCCGTATTTTCTTATATATCTATGGAGGAGTCAAAATAACTAAATCCAAGAAAAGCTTGTAAATATTCTACCAACGAGTCAGTAGGGGTATTAATTTGAATCGTAGGTTGAAAATGATCTGAGAAAAAGTACACGTTAGTGTTGCATACTTTGAAAACCATTTCATATAATTCTATGAATATAGCTTAGGAAATATTAAACTTTCAATAGTAAAATTGATTTGGCTACAACTCTGTATAAATAAATAAAAACATTAAAATTTAAAGCCTCTGCCATATGATGTTTAACAGGAAATTTTACAAGCACATAATGTTATCTGAAATTTCCTCATGAAGAAATTTTAGGGATTTTAAAAAACATTTGTTTTCTCCCGTAGATGCTTATAGATTAAGTACTTATTGAATAAAACTACAGTCTTCGTGTGTGTGCATATATATGTGCATTATAGATGCATATGTACAGATATTCATTAATGTATGTATATATTGAAAACATACATTTCTATTAATTATTGCTTATACCTTGACTGTACATTTTGAATGTATATACAATGTTTTTAACTATGTTTTTTTGGTTCAATGTATTGAAAAGAGAATTAGAATAGATTTTCTGATCACCTTTATGCTTGGTAAAATTGAATAGACTGTTTGGGTTTTACCTCTTTAAAAGTATTGCTGGCAGCCTTGGAAATGTCAATTGAAATGTTTATACTTGTTTGAAAGCTCATCCATAATTTTTTTTAAAAAATAAATCTTTTTAAGATGATAAATTTACAGATCTCTGAAGAATAGTCTTCACTGTATTTGGAGACTAATTATTGTTTCATTTATTGTTGATGAAACTATGAACTTCATCCCATATATACTCTTCAAACACTCTCTGTATCCACAAGTTGTCTTTATTTAAAAGCATAAAGGTTGAGCATTTTCTTAGTAGTCTAATATTTACATTGTTGTAATACTAAAGTCTCAGTCAGGCCTCAACTATGAATTGATATTTATTTTTTAAGCTTTTTCTCTTACCCCTGTTTTTTCTCTCATGTCCTTTATTTTTAAGTTTGCCAAGAAGGTGATAAATAAATCATGTGTACAGACTATAATACACTAAGCAAATTTGTTTAATCTTATAAGAATATGAAATTGTTGTAGTTTGTAATTGTTAGACAAATTTTTATATCATGATATTGAACTAAAGAGAGAAATAAGGAAGAAAGAAAATGCATTTAAAAATTAAATGATATTGAGCCAAATACAGTCTATTTTACAGAGCACTGGATTGTAAACTAAAAGTAGCTAGGTCAACATCTGTTTGGCTTACCTAACTCAAGTTTCTAGCAAAGAACTTGGAAAATTCCAGTTAAAAGATGTGTTAAATGAGTCATATAGATCATATGTCAGATTAAGAAATCAGCATGAACCATGTATTTCATATGTTTAGCTTAAAAATGAACTAGAGTGCAGTAATTCACCATGGCACAGGTGTACCTACCTAACAAACCTGCATGTTCTGCATATGTAACCCAGAACTTAAAAGAAAAGCAAAACAAAGGAACTAGAGTGCAATGAATTCCAAAGGCAAGATAAATATGGAAGTTAAAACAAAGACTTATTCATTCATTCAATCAATCAGCATTTGCAGAATTTATTGTTCGTTACTGGGCTAGAAACTGAAGATATAAGATATAAGACTTGAACTCCATACCTAGTTTCTAAAGAAGACATTATATACCCTGAAAAAAAATGCATTAATTTGTAAGTATTAAAAACATTCAGTACTCATAGTGGAAAAGGCAAATTTTAACATTTAATAGAGAAAATTGTTTGTAAAATATTTTGATTACTTCATTTGTTAAAATAATTTATAAATTATTTCAGTTTTTTATTTAGAAATCAATAATTAAAAATCAATAAATTATTGAGTTAAAAATCAATAATTTAATAAGAAAATTACTAGAAAAAATGAATTATATAAAATGTTTTGATTAATTTGATAAAATAATTGATAAATCATTTTAATTTATTATTTAAAAATCAATAATTTATCAATTGGGTAGATAATGTATTTGAGACAGTGAAGACAGAATTAGAAAATCTTATTTGAGGGAAGGCTGACAAACAAAATGCATTTGAAGAATAATCTTTGTTTCATAAAGTACTGACTTTCTCTTCATGTCTTGTGAGATCAAAGAGGGGAGAAGAGTATTGGACAGATCTTTGACCACTTTTGTATTTGGGCAGGACTCTGCTTTAAAACTAGTTTTCTTTCTCTTTTTCAGAAGAGTTATCTGAATTTTTAATATCAAATCTTACAAAACAGAAAGCAAAGAAGAAAGAGTAGTTATGCGTTTATATCATACTCAATTGTACATGAAATACTGTCACGAAGATTTTTAACCCAATCAAGAATACAGTCATAGCTGTAAATGTCTGTGGGTAAAAGGAAACAAATCTTTAACTAGGAGTAGAAATTATTTCCCAAACAGCATTACTTCTCTTCTTCAATCAGTCAAGCCCTAGTCAGTTCTTTGTTGCATTTCTCAACCCTACAATTGGTTATTCTTCCTTGAACTTCATTACTTTATTTAAAATGATTCTATGTAACTACAAAAGCAGTTATCTGAGCTGTCATGAAAACATCTGGTTGATAATTATAATTGGTGAGTTAGGGTAACACTAGTCACATTAACAAATGGCTAAATTACTATTTTTATTTTTTTATCCATTATCTTCCTATATCATTTTTCTTGGTCAAGTAGGTAATATTTTACCTTCTATATTAATTTATATATAAATAGCACTCTATATAGTTAGAATTTACACTTTCTAAAATTCTGGAACCATTAAATAAATAATTATTAAATTAAATATGATTGTGGTGGTCTCCAATGGTATCACCCGTTTCCTACTAAAAAGAAAAAATTCCATTCCTTATTGTGAGAATATATGCTACAAACTGAACTTCGCATTATACAACTTTCAAAGTTTAGGTCTTAGATTAGTATTACTATCTAATAGATTAATTTTGCTTCTTTTTTATATAATGCACTGTAAGGTCTAGATTTAGACCTTACATAATGCACTATTTTGCCTTCAGGAAACGTTTGGCAATGTCTGCAGATATTTTTGGTTGTCACACTGGAAATGGTGATGCTACTGACATCTAGCGGTAAGAATGCAGGAGTGCCGTTACACATAGTAAGATGTACAGCACGGCCTCCCAGGAGAATTTCTTGTGCCAACTGCGGCAAGATTGAAAACACCTGTACATGATGGTACATAGTAATGCATTTATTCTCACGACAACCCTTAGGCTGCACCCTACACGCTAATATGCCAACATGTTTTACTAAAAAATACTGAGCCACAGGGACGTTAAGCAAAATTTTCTAATTCGCAGAGCTGGAATAGAAACCCAGATAACTTGGATCCAAAAATCTCTCACTTAACCTCTATTCTAGAGTCTCTGTATTTTCTAGGATTTTTCCCTCAAGTTTGTCACTGAGTACCATAGCTTTACAGCATTTTAATAAATGGGATTAATATAAAAATTTTGTTTACCTCCTTCCCCCTTTGCAATAAATTGCTAAGTCTTCCATACAATGGAGCAAATAAATTATTCTTCCAACCAATCAGCATTCTCTGTTTTGATTCTGCTTCAGGTTTATGACAGGAATTGTAAACTAGAAAGAAAACTAAGTTTGACTAGTGTAAGGAACGCAAGCCAATACTCAATTTTGTTGGCTCGATGGTGTCTACTAAAGCAGTTCATAGAACAGGAAGATTGCTGCACGCTTGAACCACAGGGGAAAACTTCAGAAAGGAAGTCAGGCTGGAGCTAAACCTTTTACAGTGCTCTTGATTTACTTGAGTTCTCTTGTTTGTTTTTATATCTACTTCACTCTCATAATTTTTCTCCTTTTCAATGTTTCATTTAATTAAATCCAATACATATTTACTGAGAATGAACCATGTGTTCATCTCTTCTTTAGACGCTGCAAACATCATGAAGCTTTTTTACAATTTTTGCTTGTAAGAAAATAAAAGTGCATAGACACAAGGTATGGTTAGACTAGAAGTTATGTAATAGGAAAATAAAAATATATGAGAGATATTGAAATCGTACATCATTAAGTATTAGGATAATTATATGGATAGTAAAACAAACCAAAGCAGAGAGTATTATTTATTTTTAAGATGCAAAGACCGAGGGTGTGTTTGTGGCAGAGATGGGCTTAATTGAGGCTTTGGTTAAGGTAAATGAAATGGGGAATGGAAGGCTTTCCAAATTATAAGACAATCAGAATAAAGTCACAGATATGAGAGTGAGCATGATAGTGCATACCTAAACATCTTCTCTATTTTTTTTGTTAAACTATCTTAAAATGCATTTTTCATTAGCAAAAGACATGTTCATTCTGTGATATTTGCAGTGGTAACTTTATAGAAATTTGATTAATTTTGAATGTGCTAATCTACATTTGAATCTACATTCCATAGATAGATTGATTCATTTATCGAATAATGAATTTTTATTATTGGTTTAGCCATTCTTTTAGATAAGAAATCCATAACTATGTTTAATTTTCTCACCAAAAATAACCTAAGAACGTGGTAGGGCTAGGGACAGATCTATTTCTTTTTAAGTTCACCTCTTTAGGAACACTCTCTTCCCATTTTAGCAATCTAGCAGTATCTGATATATATGGTAGTTCACATATATTGAATATGACGTAATTTTTCAGAAATATCTCTGAAGATAACCTAAAGGAAAGTTGATAATTCTAAATTTCCTTTTACTTATCTTAATACTTACATTCAAATCTGAATACTGCTTTTATTTAGGTCTCCTCAAACATTTTCACTGCTTATTTAATGAAAATTTAATGTTATTAAATTTAATGCTTTTGAAGAATAATTAATTATAGTCTATTAGTTAAGAGCTGAAGCTTTGAAGTTAGACTGAAATGCTGCAATTCCAATGAGTTATTGTAACTTTTACTTTTGATCTTTATAGTTGTCACCAAAATTATAATAATTAATTTGAATTTTAATGACTGTATGTCATGTAAGTATACATAATATACATATGAATATATTATATACAAACTACATACATGTGTGTATATATATACATAGCATGTAGAACAGTGTCTAGTTCATGGTAAAAATTCAGTGCATATTAAAATCTTTGTTTTTATAACAATGATCCAAATTTTATGAAAGTTCAAAAATAAAAATAGCTTAAAAGTTTTTATCAATTCATACTTAGCTAGGGATTAATAAATACATACAGATGATTTGGTTTAAAATCTTAGAATTTATTTATATATATTATTGCACTTTGGGTTCTAGGATACATGTGCAGAACATGCAGGAATGTTGCATAGGTACATACTTGGCAATGTGGTTTGCTGCCTCCATCCCTCCATCACCTATATCTGTCATTTCTCCCCAGGTTATCCCTCCCCAACCTCCCTACCCCTGCTGTCCCTCTTTTATTCCCCTTGAACTGACTCCAGTGTGTGATACTCCCCTCCCTGGGTCCATATGTTCTCATTGTTCAACACCCACCTCTGAGTGAGAACATGCAGTGTTTGATTTTCTGTTCTTGTGTCAGTTTGCTGAGAATGATGGCTTCCAGATTCAACCATGTCCCTACAAAAGACATAAATTCATCATTTTTTATGGCTGCATAGTATTCCATGGTATATATGTGCCACATTTTCCATGTTCAGTCTATCATAGATGGGCATTTGAGTTGGTTCTAGGTCTTTGCTATTGTAAACAGAGAGCCACAATGAACACATGTGTGCAAGCGTCTTTATACTAGAACAATTTAAAATCCTTTAAATATATACCCAGTAGTGGGATTGCTGAGTCAAATGGAATTTCTTTTTTTTTTTTTTTTTTAATTTTTATTGCATTTTAGGATTTGGGGTACATGTGCAGAACGTGCAAGATAGTTGCATAGGTACACACGTGGCAGTGTGTTTTGCTGCCTTCTGCCCCCTCACCCATATTTGGCATTTCTATTCCTAGGACCTTGAGGAATCGCCACACTGTCTTCAACAATGGTTGAACTAATTTACACTCCCACCAATAGTGTAAAAGTGTTCCTATTTCTCCACATCCTCTCCAGCATCTGTTGTCTCCAGATTTTTTAATGATTGCCATTCTAAGTGGCATGAGATGGTATCTCAGAGGGGTTTTGGTTTGCATTTCTCTAATGACGGTGATGATGAGCATTTTTTCATATGTTTGTTGGCCTCATGTATGTCTTCTTTTTAAAAGTGTCTGCTTATGTCCTTCACCCACTTTTGAATGGGTTTGTTTGTTTTTTTTCTTGTAAATCTGTTTTAGTTCTTTGTGAGTCTGGATATTAGCCCTTTGTCAGATGGTTAGATTGCAAAAAAGTTTTTTTCCTATTATACTGTGGGATGTATTTTAAAGTACAGTCACGGGCTAAGCTTGATGGCTCACATCTGTAATCCTAGCATTTTGGGAGGCCAAGGTGGGAGCAAGATTTGATCTCAGGAGTTTGAGATCAGCCTCCATAAAACAGTGAAACCTTGTCTTTACAAGAAATTTTTTAAAATTAGCTAGGTATGGTGGCATGCACCTGTAGTACCAGCTACCTGAGTGACCAAGGTGGAAGGATCTCTTGAGCCGAGGAGGTCAAGGCTGCAGTGAGTTGTGATTGCACCATTGCACTCCATCCTGGAAAACAGAGTGAGATCTTGTCTAAAAAAATAACAAAAATTAAGAACAATAGAGTCAGGCATTGTATAATAATAATTTGGTCAGCAGCAGACCACATATATTACTGCAGTGCCATAAGATTATAATGGAGATAAAAAAATTCCTATCTCCTAGTGACATAGCCATCATAACATAACATTTAGCACAATGTGTTGCTTGCGTTTGTGATGATGCTGATTTAATTATGTTGCCCATCATTTAAAAGTATAGCAAATACAAATACGTGTACTACCTAATACTAGATAATGATAATAAACAACGGTACTTGTTATGTATTTACTATACTATACTATTCTATTTATAGTTAGTTTAAAATGTACTTCTTCTTCATAAAAAAAAAAATGTTGGCCGGGCGCAGTGGCTCAAGCCTGTAATCCCAGCACTTTGGGAGGCTGAGGCGGGTAGATCATGAGGTCAAGAGATCGAGATCATCTTGGTCAACATGGTGAAACCCCGTCTCTACTAAAAATACAAAAAATTAGCTGGGCACGGTGATGTGTGCCCGTAATCCCAGCTACTCAGCAGGTTGAGGCAGGAGAATTGCCTGATCCCAGGAGGCGGAGGTTGCGGTGAGCCGAGATCGCGCCATTGCACTCCAGCCTGGGTAACGAGAACGAAACTCCGTCTCAAAAAAAAAAAAAGAAAAGAAAAATGTTACCTGTAAAACAGCCTCAGGAACATCCTTCAGGAGGTATTTCAGAAGAAGGCATTGTTTTCATAAGAGATACAGCTCCACGCCTGTTATTTCCCTTGAAAATCTTCTCCTGGGAAAAGATGCAAAGGTCAAAGACAATGATATTGATAATTCTGACCCTGCGTAAGCCTAGGCTAATGTGTGTATTTGTGTCTGAGGTTTTTAACAAAAAAGTATAAAAAGTAAATAAAAATAAAAATTTCAAAAAGCTTGTAGGTTGCAGATCTAAAGAAATGAAATATTTTTATAAATTATACAATGTGTCTGTGGGGTAAGCTATTATTACAGAAGTTAAAAAAGTTTTAAAAAATTAAAATATTTTGGATGAATCTGGAAACCATCATTCTCAGCAAACTGACACAAGAACAGAAAATCACATGTTCTCACTCACAGGGAAGTGCTGAACAATGAGAACACATGGACACAGGGAGGGGTGCAACACACTCTGGGGCCTGTTGGGGGGACAAGGGAGGGACAGCAGGGGTGTGGGGAGGTCAGGGAGGGATAACATGGGGAGAAACGCCAGATGTAGGTGAGGGGGGGATGGAGGCAGCAAACCACATTGCCATGTGTGTACCTATGCAACCATCCTACGTGATCTGCACATGTACCCCAGAACCTAAAGTACAATTCTAAAAAAAATAATTTTAAATATTTCTAAAATAAAAAGTTACAGTAAGCTAAGGCTAATTTATTATTGAAGAGCAAATATTTAAGGTGAATTTATTGTATTCTAAAGGTAAAATGTTTATCAAGTCTACAGTAGTGTCCAATAATGTCCTACAACTTCGCATTCACTCACCACTCACTCGCTAGCCCACCTGGAACAGCCACCAATCCTGCAAGCCCCATTCATAAGAGTTCTATATGGGTGTGCCATTTTTATATTTTATACTGTATTTTTACTCTACCTTTTTATGTTTGGATATGTTTAGATATGCAAATACCATTGTGATATAATTGCCTACAATATTCAGGAAAGTAATGTGCAGTACAGATTTGTAGCCTAGGAGCAAACGCTATACCATACAGCCTCGGGGTGTGATAGGCTATGCCATCTAGGTTTGTGTAACTGCACTCTGCGATGTTTGCACAATGACAGAATCAGCTATCAGAAAACATCCTGTTGTTAGGTGACACATGACTGTATTGTTTTAACTTCTGAACAAAAGGCATGTACCAACCTTTGCTTTTGGAAATTCTTCTGTGCACACACATGGGACGTGATACTCCAATGCATCTTGGTACAACCCTTATAGAGGAATTTAGCTTGGGAAGTAAGACTTTTGAATAATGTGATTTCACTAAATTATTTGGTTAAACTCTAAAACTTAAATGCTATAAATATTTTTTAAAGTCCCAATTGGGTTTATCCAACAACTTATTTTTCTCCCACCTAACAAACCGGTAAAGATGGCCTTTAAATGCTTAAGCCCTCCTTCCACCATCATCTCTCTGGATATACAGCACCATGTTTTATCAAACAATGATTTTATGTATTTTTTCAAGACTTGTATTACTGTGAAGATAAATATTATTGAAAATAATTGAGGATTTTAAGTAACTTTTATTTGGTTCTCAGACATAATTTGACTTTTTAAAGTATGATACTTAGTTACTGGTGAAAAAAAAGGAACACTTCTTTGCTTCAAAAGCGAACAGCAAAGTCCTATTCCAAAAGTGATTTTTAGTCATTGTCAAGTTCTGATCTTTCAAAATTATAAATTTGTAAGGAACACATTCAGATAATATCAAAGAGTAAGCACAGCCTAGAATCACCGAGTACTCACAATTTGAGGCCTGGAATAAGTAGTATAGAAGATACAAATATTCCAGACAGAAGTGCTTTTGTTCTAATTATCTTTCAACTTCAGTGAAGGAACAATAGGGACAAGACTATAACATACGTGAAAGTATAGAACCTAGAAGAAACACAAGGTTGTTCCAGAAAATTGGAAGGTGTTCAGGGAGACTATGGATGAAAACTGCATAGGAGCAAAAGAAGATAGTGAGGAGAACAGCGTGAAGCAAGGGATGATGGAAAGAAAACGTAGAATACCGTGATTTGATGTCATCAGAAAAAAATTTCTCATTTTTATATGATCTTGCATTTCATTAATGAATTTGATTCAAATACAATGAATACAAAGAAAAATCGCTTGGCCTATAACATACATGTGAGTATTTAATACGAAAAAAAATCATTCAGTATCCTTTCTCATAATCATGGTTTTCTGTATAATCCTGTATTTTCAGAGTTTCTTAATACGGCCTCTGTTCCGAAAATGTTTGTCAACTCATTCTCAATGCAATCATGATATCTCGTGTTGCAAATGGCATCCTTTGCCTCCTATTCAGAGATTCCAATTGCTCTCGTAACAACAGTCTAGAGATTGTTTTCCGTTCACACAGCTTCTCCGCATTTATTAACGTTCAATGTCCAAACGTTTAACCATACAAGAAAGAGTTAAATAAAACGAAGTTGTCCTTTTGTTTAAAGTGACGTTTATTAGGTACTCTTATCTCTTCTGTTGCGTCATGTGTTTGTATGCGAACCTCAGTAAAACTGGA
The DNA here is from genome assembly GCA_028533165.1 of Leontopithecus rosalia. Classification (NCBI taxonomy): domain Eukaryota; kingdom Metazoa; phylum Chordata; class Mammalia; order Primates; family Cebidae; genus Leontopithecus; species Leontopithecus rosalia. The sequence continues at coordinate 8,159,259 of CM052665.1, read as the reverse complement.
ACTGGGACCTTAAATACAGATACTGCCGATTTCGGGGTATTATCGTTCACTGACATTTATCCTAGGCATTTATTTCTAAAGCTAAGTTTTTTTTTCAACTTTTTATCCTCACTTCTCCCTTTCTGTCTTCCCTAATAATCTGTACTTTCATTCAGCATTACCGTGGGAGAAATAATTGTTTTTATCAGATTTTGAGAATTACTTCATTTAGCTTACTTTCCTTCACATTTTTGACTAACAGAAGTTAATTTTGAATATAAAACGCAAATTGAACCTGTCAAAAATTTTCTCTGCAAATATCACCAACATAAACTGTGGATAAAAAGATAAGACAAAGCTGAGTGTTTTGATTATCGCGGTGAGAGAGAACAAAGAACCTTGCAAAAGTTAGACAGTGTCTTGGCCTGGGGAAGATAAGCTCGGAACTTATTGTGAATTGGATGTTTGATTTAAGGTGGGTCTTTCAAACTAAGAACTGGACAAGGATGGGTTAAAGATCATGTCACAACTGTTCAGGATTGGTGGAAATAGCAAGTTGTGAGTTTGAGTCAAGAAGAGCAAAGAATGTTAAGGAAAAACTGCCTGGTGATGTTTCTCTGAAGAGTAGATGGGTGTTTCGGCAAGTTTCTATAATGAACAGTCAAACCCTTTGCTTTGGCAGGGTATTTCTGAAAGAATAAATCATGCTTATGAAGAGAGAGGAATAGCGCGAAGTCACGTTAATTTAGGCGGAGAGGTATGATTTTAGTTCTTAGTGTCTAGACCGAGGGTAGGATTAGAAGGTGCTGGTTATCCAAATAAATGCTTTCATAACCCTATCGTATGAATTTGTTTCATATCCAAAGTGATATAGATCATTTTAATGTTGATATAGCTTTCTATAATACTATGACAAAGTACATGTCTAATAAGAAAACTACTTTAAAATTAACATTTTCTAAAATTACGTATTTGTCCTATGATTCATTTTGATGTGATTGCCATTTTCCTGTGCATTTTGATGTATTCCTAGTTAACCTCCAACCCCTGTACAGCCAGTATTTCTGCATCTTTCTATAATGTCCTTTAATCTAATGATCTTCCAAAACACATCTTGGTCTCCTCTTTTCCTATTCCTAATATGAATATATAATCACTTATCTAAATATTATTTGTCTTTTATTTATTCAGATATTTCATTCAGGTGTCCGAAAAATACTATGTTCTTTTTATAGAGTCTGGGCACAGAGCAGGAAGTCAGTCAGATCTGCAGCCTCACAGTATTTAGCAGATAAACAAAGACCGTACATGAGCAAGTATTGCAAGAAAGTACTCATCATCTAGAAAAATAAGGTTTGGGTTATTAACAACAAAAAAGTGGGATGTGGGGGAATATATTATTCTCCCAGTATATACCAGACTGACAAGCTGAATTTTGAAAGATGAAATTAAATCCCCCTGTGGAACAAGGTGTATTAATAAGGGGTATTAATTGAAGCTTGAGTTACTGTGGAAAGAATGTTAGCTGAATTTTGTGTATAGCTATGATGAAACCGAAAATATTTTCAAAGACCAAGAAAAAATATTTTTGAAAATCATTTTAAAAAGTGAAGCTCAGGTACACTGAACCAAGTTTTTGATTTCATGGGCTCAGTCTACCTCTTCACGTTCATCTCTTGGTACCATATTCAGGAATGGTGTAGAACATTTAATACATATATGCATTAAATCTGTTGACTATTTGATGAACTCTATTCCAGATGCTTAATTGAATAAAATATTTCTAAATTTGGCATGACTTAACTGAAAAAAAAAGGAGGCATCTTTGCTGAGTTAAAGTGTTTTTGTTTGAACTTACAAGGAAGCTTCCACCAGCTGGTATTGCTTACCATAGTGGTGGAAATATTTCACATTTTAGAATTAAATTATACTCTGTCCAGTCAAACAGAGACATCAAAAGGATATCACATCAAAATAGGCAAAACATATAATTAAAGAAGCAAAGCTGGCACTTCTTTCAAATGCTGAATTGGAGTAAGTTGACAAAAGAAATAAAATGTTGTGTTTTTCCTTCATGTTCACTCCATTACTGTGTGAATTACGTTGAACTTTGTCCCTCTCATGACCTTGAATATTTAACCACCTGCTCAGTCTGATCAGGGAACACTCAGGCTTTGAAAAGCTGCCCACATAAGACCTGACGAGAGTGTGCTTCCCAAATATGTAAAGTTTACTGCACAGGCTGAGGGAATGCGGGAATTGCTCAGCTGCTCAGAAGTATTTCTGGTCCCGAAAACCTGGGAAAGGGCTTACAGTGCAGCTAAAGCTTTGTAAAGCCCAGGCCTGTCTATATTTGAATAGTGCCATTTAAAATTATATTTAGAATATCGTTCTCTTTGCGGGAACATCTGAGACTGTATGAGACCAAAAAGGAGGCACTTTTGCCTCAATTTGTGGGTCATTGACTTTTTTGTGCATTTACTCTGTGGAGTACTTACACAGTGTAGACAACCATTAGAAAAATGGTGGAAATCATATGTATTTACACATATATACACACCAATATCCTAACATATATAAAATAGTAGTTATTAAAAATACTGTTTAAATCATATATTGCTGTTGACTTGAGTATTTCCTTAAATATTTTTACACATTAAGCAGATACAAGATTATGACAATTTATCCTGATTTAAAAGTGCAGGTCACTTATACTTTATCTTGGTTTTTTTGAGGTTTCTTGAACTGTTAACAATTAAAGCACTATAGTTCATCTTATAAAAATATCTTTCTCTGACCAATCCCAAACGACTTTATAGAATCTATACATACAGATTGTACTGTCATCTTTTGTATTGTATAAGTGGCACTAGAAGACAAACACATTTAGAAAAGGAAAACAGTTGACTTAAAGTAAGTTGTGAGTCTGACTTTAGTAGGACCTTCTTGCCAAATAAATAAAACAGAAAAATAACCTCAAGATTGTCTAACCTAAGAAGTTTATATTGTTCTGTTAATGCTTGAACAAACAGCTAATTTTTTCTATGATTATCACATCGGGAAGTCAGGGAGAGGGCTGACTTCGATCAGGAATTAGGGATTAAAATGTACCCTCACAGCTTCATTTATCTGGAGGAACAGGACTGACTTGGTTTACTTTTGCTTTTTCTCAGAGTTGATTGGGTGGTGCTGTTTGGTTTTCTTGTTTGCTGACTTGGAAGATGGTATATAGACTCACAGTGGCAGAAGGGTGAAATATCAATTTTCCTTCCACAATATCCAGACCAATTACATGCCTTTTTGATATTTCTAATTTTATGAGTTAAAAAGAAAAGCACCTTCTTTCTCAAATGACTGGACGACCATGTCAAATCCAATTTAGCCTTTCAAATGATTTTATATTCTCTGAATCTACTGTATCTGTGTGGCTCTGGGTATTAATAAACTTGAAATTTTCTTTCCCAAATAGACACAATGCTATGCTGCTGTTCCTAGAATCATGTTAAGCTTTACAGAGATATTTTAATTTAATACTAGTGAGTCCTTAAGTAGAAGTTTTCAAGTCAGCTTACAATGAATATTTTTACAGGTGTGAATTCCTGAAGGCTTATTTATCCTTACATGCTTTGAACATATTCACTTGATCTACAGAGTGAGAGCTAATCTATTTTTAGACATTTTCTAGTAAAATGATTTGTTACCTCTTGGATTTTTAATTTTATAAATTTTTTCTATGCCTTGAAACATTGAAGAGAAATAGAATATCTCATTGACTAGAATTCCAAAGCTCAAGGTACACCTAGGGAAGCTGAAGTCAGTTGCTTTTATCACTGAAGAGAGACACACAGCAGGAATCCATTCTATATGAGCACTTCGGTAAAGAGTCACAGTGAGGCAATTTCTGCCTCCCAATTGCAATATAGGAAATTCTATGAAAATAAAAATCAGTTGTATAATTTTTATGTTTACCTTTGTCTTTGTTCTTGCCTCTTAAAATGTATACTGCACTCCTTTATTTGCATATAAATGTACATGGTTTTAGAGCTTCAGGGAAATAATTCTGTCTTCCATTTTTCATTTTAATTAATTTTATATGATTCCTTTGAATTAATATTTTTTTTGTTTCTTTCTTTCGTTGTTGTGTTTCTTACAGTGAGTTATTTTATCACTGAGTCATTATTAAGGATTGTATATGTTTTCTTTCACTTAGATTTCCATTTCTTAACAACCATTCATATCAAATTCTCTTTGGTTACATAGTATTTTTACATCAATTGATTGTATGTCAATAGTAAAAGTATATTCATTAGATGTCTTGCTTTTTCCTTTATTCCACTCAATTTTTTTTGGAAATTCTTATTTCCAAAATCAATGCACCTAAAATTAGTGAAGAATTGGGTAATCATTTGTCCTTGCTTTATAATGAAAATTTGGCCATTTATATTATGAAACAAAAATATTAACTTTGTTTCAAAGAAAAATACTTATCTTTCAATTTCAATAAATGTTAGGTCGTTATTGGCACTGAGAAATATACTTATACATTACTCTATATGTACAATTATTCCAATTTGAATCAAAGTACAAGTATTATCCTTTACTTGTCACTTTGATATGTTTTCCTGGATCTTACTAATTAGGAATAAAACTGACTACAAGAGTTGGTTTAAAAGAGTATGGCAACCATTAAAATATGCCTTTATCTATACTCAGCTACATGGCATAATGAAATATAGTTTTTACTTTTAAAATGAATGACATAATTAAACATTGAATTACACTAATGTTTGAGTCAACCAAGACTTAGAAGATTCTTGATTTATATATAAATTCGGTAGAATATTATTCATTTGTCAAAATATATCATATCAAGATGTGGCCTACAGCAGAGGCAAGGAAAGAAGTGTAAATGAATGTGTTTGTGTGCATGTGGGTGTTTTAAATAGGTACATCATTGTAGAAAGAATACGTAACATAAAGAGTGAGAGAGAGAGAGAGAGAGCGAGAGAGAGAGGGAGAAACGCATTCTATCGCTAAGATCAGAAAGTATTTTAACTCCTGTCAACTGAAGAATAAATAGGTTCATAAATTTGGAAAGGAAGGTTTTATTTCTCATAAAGAGTTGCAGCTTGCAGGCTGCTCATCCCCTAGGCTGGGTAGTGTGGTCTCTGGCAGAAGATGAGAGTAAACATTTCAGGGGGTTCTGAAAGGAACAGAAATTTATGCTGAGTGAGATGGTCAAATATACATATTTACTATGCTATAGGAGGAGTCCTGAAAATGGGAGGTGAGACAAATGCATGCACAATTGAGCTACATGTGTCTTCATGGAAACCCATGTCCAAAAACTGGCATTGTCATTAGCTTGCCTCAAGGATTAAGTGTCAATGCTCTGGCTTCAAAAGGTAAAGCAGAGGTTGCCAAAAACTCACTGTGCACCCTCTGTGATTCAGCCAAAACTAGTTCAGGATGGTGGTCATGTTTTAGGAAAGGAGGCATTGTGAAACTGGCGAACTGTCACCTCAAAGCTGCAAAGATGGAAGGGGAGTCCGGTGGAGGTCGAGACGATTAGCTAAAGGCAATAAAGGAATGAATCGTCCTTTTCTTGTTTACCAGATCTGACTTCTTACTTTACGAAATAATTTTGGTTAAAGTTTAATGTGAAAAGGGAATACTGAGGCATGGTCCGCAACTATCCCATCACACCCAGGAATTCAATTTATCAGGTTACTCTAGGCCTCCCTGGGTCAAGACGTGGGATATTATTTTCTCACTTCATATGTAGATTTGTTTGCCATGAAATAAACTGGACTAGATATTTTAAATAAAAATTAACAAGAGATTTTCATTCAGACCATTTTTCATTCACTTTTTTAACAAGAATTCATGGGCACTTACTCTGCGCCAAGCACTATTTTAGATGCAGAGGGTAGAGCAGGGACAAAACAATTGTAGATAATGATGAGTGCAAAGGAAAAAATGAAACCGTGAAAACAGCGTTGTGATGTTAAATAGGGTGGCTTTGGAGGATAGCCGTAAACTGTATCTATGAAAAGAATATTTTAGCAAGTGGCAAAATCTGAGATGGCAGTGGGTATATTCTTTCTGAGAACAGAATGGTCTGTTGTTTGATGCAGAATGAAGTAGAGGAAGAAGAGTGGGCTGGTGATGTGTTCATTCTCAGTCTGTTCACAAATCTGAGTGACTGCTGCTCACCTTTCATCTTTGTCATAACATGAGCTGGAAGCAAGATATTCTGATCCAAACTAAGATGGTCAACTTTAAACAGGTGGAGATAAAAATGTTGCGATCCGCCAAATAGGCTGTTTTAAACCATATTTTGAATTAAATAATTCATTCAAATGAATACGGCTGGGGCATGTTTTATATGACAAATAAAATGTTTTTCAGTCACAATTAGAACAGATACTATGCCAACCCTCACTAGCTGCCTGTCTAGCTGGTGAGGTAGCTATACTATCAGATAATTTCAACAAATGATGGAGCAGACTAAAGAACTAGATAGCTAAGAACATTCTAATACTAGAGTATTCAGGGATGTGTTTCTATAGGACTAGTTGAATTCTGCCATCAATCTCAAGGAATGACTGGGAGTTAATACAAAGAAAACATAAAGAAAAAATACTAAGGAGTTGCAGAGAAGGAAGAGCTGTGGTGAAATGCAGTCGAGCACCTCTAAACAATTGAGAAACATCTGTAGCTGTTGCACAGAAATCCAGCAGAGAGTGAGAGAGGTTAGAAAGCTAGTTCAGGCTCAGTCCATGCAGAATCTGCAGGCCTGTGCAAGACTCTGGTCTTTTGACAAGTGGAAGCCAGATTTTAAGTAGAAATGATAATACAATGAGATCTGCATTTTAAAAAGATGCCTAAGATGTACATTCTGAACTTTCAGTAACTCACAAGTTACGGGAAAGAGAAACACATGAGTAATATTCTTTCCTGATGCACATTAAGAAGTTATTGAGCACAGATAATAACACAGTGAAACTAAGAATGTTGGATGCTGTGCATTTAATGTTCTGGAAAGTAATTTCATTTTACATGAAAAAATGTTCATTTTTCCATGTACATTTCAACTTTATAATATTCAATTTCTACTATTTTAGGAAGACTTTGAAAAAGACCTGTAAAGCAGCACCTGGAAGATTTTATTTATTTTTATTTTTTTATTTTTTTGTGTTCCAAATTGTATATTATAATTAAATTGTTGCAATTGTGAAATATGCTTTCTTTTTTTTTAAATTTGTATTGCATTTTAGGTTTTGGGGTACATGTGCAGAACATGCAAGATAGTTGCATAGGTACACACGTGGCAGTGTGTTTTGCTGCCTTCTGCCCCCTCACGCATATTTGGCATTTCTCCCCATGCCATCCCTCCCCTGC
>CM052665.1:8109507-8151776 GCA_028533165.1 Leontopithecus rosalia | reverse complement strand
AATAGACCTCAGTGTGTGGTGCTCCCTTCCCTGTGTCCATGTGTTCTCATTGTTCATCACCCGCCTATGAGTGAGTATATACGGTGTTTCCTTTTCTGTTCTTGTGTCAATTTGCTGAGAATGATGTTCTCCAGATTCATCCATGTCCCTACAAAGGACACGAACTCATCATTTTTGATTGCTGCATAATATTCCATGAAGATTTTATTTATAAACACAAGATTAAATAAAAGTGATGGGAAATTTTTTAATAACTTCTCTATGATAAAATCTGAAAAGTTCATCTAAAAACAAACTGAATGAGATGATATGTGATATCACTGACTTTCCACTCACTGCTGGGATACAGAAATATAACTATTTGTTGGTAACAGTTCTTCTATGATTAACAAGGCTATTAGAAGTGGTGTCCTTTTTTAATTTTTTATTTGCATTGAGATAAACTTAAATTTAAACTTGTTATTCTTGTTTTTTAAATTAAATATTGTATAATTTATATACAAACTTCAACATCTGGGAATGGGGGGGGAACCCTAAAAGCACAAGGTATATAGTCCTTTATTGGCTTAATTTTGGAAATGGAGTGTCAACACTCTCCATAACCCTGACTAGCAAATTGTAGAAACTGCCAGCAAGCTTAGAAAAAATACAAATTGCTGACATTTCAAACATTAACTGTGAAAGAAAAATAAATTAATGTCTCTGACTTATTTTGAATACATCTTCTTGTACCTTCTACCTGACTTTCAAAAAATTATTTTCATTTCTTCCATCTAACTTTCATCACCAAATTCTTATAATTAGGATCATTCCTTGGATTCAGACCATCTCTCAAAGATAAGATAATTAGTGCTTATTATTGAGTGCATATTATAGCTAGTATTTTAAATACATAGTATTATATTTAATTATTGTATCCAACTTATTGGAGAACAATTACTTTCCACATTTTACAAAGAGATAACTTAAGTTCTGTAATATCATTTGACTGATACATGGCAAAATTAGATCTTTAACCGTATCTAATTCACTCCCAAATCCATTCATCTTTATCATACTACCTTCCCAAGAATCACACTAAAATGCACTCACATTTCAGAGCCTGGAAGGTAAGGTAGTGTTAAACTTCCATGTCTTCTTTAAGAAATACTAAGTAAATTGACAATGGGAAAAAACAGCAGAGATTTTATCATTTATTATTAACTACAATTAGGAAGATGAGAAGAGTTTCTAAGGGAATGAGTCACATCAGAGATGACTGATAAGACAGAACACTTACAGGGAGAGACCTCAAGCTGTATCATAAAATGGAGAAAGAGAACCATGACTGTGGGTGGACTCAGATACACACCTCTGATTTCATAATAGATTACATGGCCAATCTTTATTTCGTACAAATGTATTTGCCTAGGATACTGCAGACCAAGTTATATCAACATCAGTGCCATTGACATTTTAGCAAGACGATTCTTTGTTGTGAGAGACAAGCCTACGAAATGTATAATGTTTTATAATAAAGGCAGCATCCCTGGCTTCTACTTACTAGATGCCAGTAGCATCTTGTCCCCCAGTTGTCACAATCAAACATGTCTGCACACCTGGCCAAATGTCCCCTGGACAGCAAAATCACTCCTGGTGGAGAACATTGTTTTTCTCTAATCTGAGCATATCTTTGTAGAATGATCTAAGAAATTTTGAGGCAAGCTAAGTCCAGTGTTATTAACTGCAGAGTGTTATATCAACCTTCTCCAAAAATAATAATAATAATAATAGTAATAATAATAATGTTCCCCGGTTCAGAACCAGGGAACATATTTTTACAAGTAGACTGTGGGCTCAGAGTTTGGTGAAGGGCAGAGCAGCAAACTAGGCAGATTATCCAAGAGTGCAATTGGTGGGTGTGAGTTAAGCCCATTACAACTGTGTGAGCTGAATATGCATTTTAATGTGCCTAAGGATTTCTGAAAATCTTTTGCTAAGATACATTAGACTGGGCAATTTAAACAGTGACTAATCAAAGGAAAAATTACATAACCAATAAAATTGATAAAAAAATGGAACGAAATCAAGTACTAATTTTAGAAGAACTGTTTATGTGTAACATCCACAAGAAATACTCATTATGAAAACATATTCACTGCATACTGTTAAATTAACTGTAAATTAAGAGTATAATACATACGTGATTCAGAAATGGATAACTTAAGACTATGAGGTTGTTTGAGGGACTGGTTAACCAAATGTTTATTTTAACAAATGATTGAAGCTGCAAATAGGAAAAAATCTTATAGTTAGTGGGTTGCACTTAACGTGTAATTGTGCGAAATCAACTGCAGGTTAGCAGTTGGTCATTTGTGAAACACTTTATAATGTGACGATAGTTTTGTGTAAACTCAAACAAGTATAAATCATTGTCTCAAGAGTCTTAAGAGACCTGGCACAATCTTTCCACTAGGACATCTTCTTTTACAGCCTCATTACACTTGCCAGTGATTCATGGGTGTTAGGCTTGACTGAGGAGAGTGGAAGGAGCTAAGGAACTCAGTATGCTATATTTCAACCATGCAAATGAGCATATTTCCCTGGGACTAAAAGGCAGCAATGCTAAAAGAAATGGATTAATCTCTGTCCATTCTTGTTATGCTTTTGTTGAGATTTTCAATGTAATCCAAATCCATGAACGAGCATTTTCACAATAGCATTGCATTGTATCTTTAAAGCTAGACGGAATTGTAAAGATTATCAAGAAATGCAATGATGCAGGGAAGTCCTAGGGACAAGAAGAGGCAGGGCAATATGTATGGAATGGAAATAAATTTAAAGCAATATCTGCTGGGCATCAGCTATGGCAAGTTGTGTTCTAGAGCACAGTCTTTGACCAAGTTGTGAGTCAGTGAAATAAATTCCAACTATTGGGATGTAACAGGACTTAAAACACCCCTGACATGATATTCATAACAAAGCACTCTTTGCTTAGATCAAGACTACTGATTCTTTTTTTTTTTTTTTTTTTTTTTTTTTTTTTTTTTGAGACGGAGTTTTGCTCTTCTTACCCAGGCTGGAGTGCAATGGCACGATCTCGGCTCACCGCAACCTCCGCCTCCTGGATTCAAACAATTCTCCTGCCTCAGCCTCCCGAGTAGCTGGGACTACAGGCACGCGCCACCATGCCCAGCTAATTTTTGTATTTTTAGTAGAGACGGGGTTTCACCATGTTGACCAGGATGGTCTCGATCTCTTGACCTCGTGATCCACCCGCCCCGGCCTCCCAAAGTGCTGGGATTACGGGCTTGAGCCACCGCGCCCGGCCAAGACTACTGATTCTTTCTCTGATTCTCTTTACTCTAGGCCAATGTCAGCATTGTTTTTGTGGTGGGAAGGGGGGCGGGAAGAAGGAGAAGAAAAAAATGGAGACTAAGATTCTCAACTCTACCAGTAGAAAGTAAGCAAGTTGAGAAAACAATGTTTCATTAACTTTACATCTGTAGCCTTTTCCATTGTGCCTTGCATATTGTAAATGCTGCAAAAAAATGTAAACCAAGATCTGTGAAAACCAACATTTTGTTTTAAAATTAAACTAAATTACTATACTTAAACATCAATCATATTCTATCAGGCAGATTATCAAACCTGTTTAAAAGTCATATAATCAACCCTCCATTAAAGTATTCAAATTTATTTTTTCCACAATGCCATTGAATTCAGCACTTCTGATAATATAATAATGATAAAATATATAAAGTTAAATTAAACTGAAAATGTGAATATTCACCTATGCAAAGATTAATGCAAAATAATATGTTCAATGTCAAATAGAATTTCTTTGAATTTCTAGAATACAAGTCACTTCAATAAATAAGCAGATTAAATTTTATGGATTTTTACTAAAGATAGCATTGAAAACCATTAGCAAGCAGGCCATAAAAAGCTTATATGTATTTATTACAAACCTTAGTACTTATAATACCAGTGATACATCTACTACTTTTATCTAATAACACAAAAAATATAAAATAAGTTTTTAAAGTACATGGTCTGTCCTATCAAAAAAAAAGTGTCTCAGATGAACTCAACATTTAAAAATATAGACGAATGTAAGTAGAAACATAAAGGCTGACTTACACAAATCAAATTTGCTTTTCAGGTCAGAATTTTATTTCTTATATTTGGATTCATGTATCTAACTGCTGGTTGGTCATTACAACTTCCATAACATAAGGATAGTTGAAAATTAACATAACAAAAAGACGAGTTAATCTGATTTCTTTCTAAATTAGCCTCTCCTTCAATATTTAGTTTTTAGTACCATCATTTAAAGTAAGGTAAATCTGTTTCACTTCCTCTCACGAATTCGATGAATGAAATTAATCACCAGGTCCTACTGATTTTTCCGCGTAAATTTTCACAGATTTGTTTCCAATTCTGACACCCTATTGCCACTGCCCTGGTCCAGATTCCCTCTAGATTGCATTGAAGCATCACAAGAGTGTGTTACAAACTGGTGTTCTTAATTCTGAACTCGTTTCCTCAATATTCTTGTCTATGTATTGTAGGTCTCACTGAGCCTCTCCTTTGCTTCAAAGTCATTCTGCAGCTACAGGGAACCATCAGCAGTGTGGCATCCCTCACATACTATTTTTCATTCATTGCCTTTGCTCATGCTGCCACCTGCAGGTTTACTTCCCTCTACCCCTAACATACAGTCTGTCATTTACAATTTTGCTTCTAGTCTCCTCTTTCTTGCCTCGACCATCGAAAAAAAGTGTGTCATAGCCATCTTTTATCCCAAGGGACTAGCATAGAATCTTGTCTGCAGTAGGTACGGTTCAAAGATAGACTTAGACACATTAAAATTTTACAGGGTTTATTTGAGCATCCAGTGAGTCACAAATTGGGCAGTACAAGACTGCAAGCAGTTTAGCAGTGCTTGCTGGGGGCAGAGGCACTAGCGAGACAGGAAGTTTTTAAATAAGATTTTCATGGAAATGAGGCAAGGAAAAGGAATTTCATTGGTCAGAGTGGAAAGTCCCTAGAAATTGGTTGGCAGTTTCTGATTGAAACACAGTCTCTAGTTTCTTTTTATTGTTTGCATTGGGCTTTGGAAAACTCAGGGGCTGCCTTAGCCTGATGGTCTCCAGATAAAATTATTTTTAACAGTACTAAATAATTATTAAATAAATTAGCTGATCCATAATTGGCAAGCATAGTGATGGGCCTGTCATTTTAAGGATAACACTGGAACCTTGAGCAAATAATCTCCCCAATTAAGTGTTTTAACAAAATAGAAGCTTTTCTTCATCACTGCCTAACAACCCAGTGTGAGCCTTGCATGTAAGAGGGTGGCTTTCTGCCATCTAGGATCCAAGTTCCTTTCCTCTTGCAGCACCACCGTTGCAAAGAGTCCTGAAATCTGCTTCTGGTCAGCAGAAGGAATGAGAGAAAATGACGACCAGCCCACCTAAACACACATACACACAGAGCAAGAATTAGTCACAAAGCCGTATCTGGATATACATGGATGAAACGGATATAGTCAGTTTCTGAAAAGCCACTTCCAGCAAAGTTTCCCTTTGTGTTAGTCTGTGGACAGATGGCCATCTTGACCACATGACTTAAGGAAGCAAAAGCATATATATTGTATTTCAAAGGAAGCTAACATTTTAAGAATGTGATTGTAAAAAGAGGATTTCAGTTGTCTGCAAAAGGGCCTTTGGTAGAACATTTTATTACCAACAACTCCTGAGGAGATTTGGGGTAGCACCAGCCTTGGGAATGTTTCCTAAAACAATTAAGCCCATATAACTTTTGTTTGGATCTCCAGTAAATGACAGGACCCGCCCAATGAGATTAGGCATATGGAATAGCTCAGATTTCCTTGCAGTAATTACATTTCACCTTCTTAAAACCAGATGTTCTCCAGCACAGGGATAGCGATGGGTTTGCTGAAGCAGGTGGAGTGTCTCCAAACAGTTCTACTTTTCAGTACCTATAATTTGGAATAAAAGAGGAAGTCTCTTTTCTACATTTCAAGATAGTCCTCAAATTTTACTTATCAAAAGTATCCTTTTTGAGAAAATTACTAGATGTATTCATATGAACAGTCAAATAACTGTAACTGCAATGGCCCACACCTCCCCATTTGAAGTAAGTAAAATTAAATGAAAAATTTACCCAATAGAGATAGGCAGGTGCTATATAAACACATCTGTAGGTCATTTAGAAATTACTACCATCACTCTTTTCATTAAAGTGACATGCATATATTTAGAAACTACTTTTCAAAAACCTAATGAAAGACTCTCCTTGATAACTTCTCTATACGTTCACCTACAAAGCATTAAATTCCTTTACATAATGAGCTTCAGGTTCTTGCAGGGTGGGGGAGCAAGTTTCAACTTGTGTTCTCATTTAATAAAAATGTAGATGGAAACTTTATTATATTTGCTTATATTATTTATGCCTTTACTGTTATTGCAGGTGTTTAAAGGTATTTATTTCACAATTTTAGAGTATTAGACAGCTAGAAATACTCTCATATCACATTCCCATGATTACTGAGATTATTTGTATTATGATATTTATATCATAGAAATATATCAAAGAAATACACAGTTAAATGTGTATCAAAATTCAGACACGAGTGTAAGTTTTTCACTTGGAGAGTCTCAAGGCATCTCTATTGAGTTCATCGCATACTTTCTGCAAATCACTTATGCTGATACGGTGTCCTGGATAGACTCTAAATTTGTATGCAAGATTTACAACAGCTGTTTTCTGTCTGAGTACTGAAAGTCTCATTAGGGCCTGTCTTTTGGTCTGGTGTTCATGGAATTGCCAGGTTACACAGCACTGCACAGGAAGTAAAGATTTAAACTTGTTAAGAAAATAATGGGTTTCTGTGGTCATCTCACACACAATTTCCAAACTTAATTCTCCTTGTATAGAGTGTTACATAAGGTCATTTTATAATATGCATATATTGAAAAAGATAACTAACGGACATAACTTACTGAAGCAGACATCTGACAGAGGTAAATCAATGAGGTCATTTTTATATTGAAAACTGTGAACAAGTCCATGGAAACAAAATATAATGCAAATAGAATAGTAACATCTGATGAAAACACCTGTGGCTTCAATCTATGGCATTTCATGTTGAGCTGCACTAAAATTAAAACCCCCAAATACTCCCAAGTAATCCTTTCTGTAGAGACTGTTAACAACTCTCAGTGTCATTAAAAGAAAAAACGGTTTAGTTTTTATACAAAACATAAACATCTTAATAAAGTTTTCACTACTTATGTGAAGACTGTGATATTTTTATTTGATGTAGTTATTTACACAGGAGAGGCATTTGACAGAGGCTTCGTATTTTATGCTTCTGGTTGTGATCATCCTACATGGCCTTATGGTTAAAATATGAAATAATAGATAATGCTAGAAAATGTTAAAAAGGTTTTAGGGCCTAGCTATAACCCCTCCACTAGAAGGGACATAAAAACAGAGACTTATTTATGTTAAGGCTTTATTAAAAGAAATCTTTTTTTTAAGAAAGATTTGTCTTTATCTCATTAGAGTGGTATTGCCATTTTATGGCTAAATTAATGGATTTTAAAAATATCTACTCCACAGAAAGCACTTTATTTTATCAATTTTTCCTTCTATAACATGTTTATTTTTACCAATTAAATCCGGCAGTACCATAGAAATGACAACAGAACTATGACAAAAATGTACATTTACTTCTAATTTTTAGTTCATTTTTCTGCTAAAAATCCCGCCTGATATATCTGAAGGTGAAAGTACAAGCTGGGTTTTCAAGAGGTGTTTTTCCTCAGTAGAATTATGTCACAGGGAAACACTATGGACATCCATCA
Source organism: Leontopithecus rosalia (assembly GCA_028533165.1). Taxonomy (NCBI): domain Eukaryota; kingdom Metazoa; phylum Chordata; class Mammalia; order Primates; family Cebidae; genus Leontopithecus; species Leontopithecus rosalia. The sequence goes on along the minus strand of CM052665.1, from coordinate 8,143,899 downwards.
AAGTGAAACCTACAAGGACATAAGAGCTCGTTATTAGTGAACATTGTTTGTAACCTTCAGAGGGCTTCAGCATTTCTGTCACAGAAAGGCAAGCAGAATGGGAAATTAAAGCACATCATACCCTCAAAATTAGCATCACTACATAAATTACAGCTTTTTATAAATCTAAAATTATCTCTTTTTTTCATTTTAAAACAGTGAATTACTACGGCCTCCAATCTTTGTAATAAAATGTTACAGTGGGTTCAATTTCAGTTAGGTCAATGCTAGCTTCAGGTTAACATTATTGATTGAAACTTGCTAAAGCATCCTGGCAGATAGACGCAATAACTTCAGTCAGGAAACTAAGCCAAAGAACATACCCTTGCGGTTCCGATGCTTGTTCTGGATCATACACTTTTTCTACAACAACAACAAAAAACTAGAAAAAATGAATGAGAAATAAGGTTAAGATTCCATTGTATTGGAAAATGGCAGGATGTTATTTTTCACATAGTAATGCAAACATAGCACATTTGCAATTAGATCTTTTATGTCCTTAATCAATAGTTTTTATTAGGGAATGTTTTAGTATTATTCACATTATTTAAAAAGAGAAAGCTTTAAAAATATTTTGGAGTATTATGGAGGCTTTTCAATTTTAAAAAATATACATACCACCTAGAAATTCTTGGTGGTTCAAGAATTGGGAGGGATTCTTTTTTACAAGATTATTCCCTCTTTTAAACAGGATTGATGAGATGATGAGGCACATTAAAACGAAGGCTGCAATCAGCTGTAATGGAAGAGGGCTTTTTTCTTTGCCACCCTGACTGATACAGTTAATGTGTGCATCTATGACCTTGACAATTTTCAACAAACGTACTTGAAGTAAAGCGAACTATACTTCGGGCAAAATATCATAGCAATCAAAACCTTTGGTGGTTAAATTGACTAAAAATATTGGTCCATTATTCAATTTATTTTATTTCTGTTAGTAATAGCCTTGGTTGACAGAGAGATTACTGGGTGCTTTCATTGAAATGTAAGGACACAATTCAAGTTTAAAGAAAGTAATCCACTCCTGATTTTTTACACGGGACATATTAAAATGACAAGCCTTTGTGTTGTTTGTTATGTGTTTACCTGTAGAATGCTAAGCTACAGAGGTAATATTTAAAATACATAAATAAAAAATTGTTTAAAATGGAGTGATTTATATGCTATTTAAAGCACACATGAAGACCTGAATATCCACTAAAATGTGTAAACTCTCACATTTAAAAATTGAAATAGCACTATCTGAACTTTTCCCTCTGTGAGCAGCTCTCAGGAAGATGAACATTCCTATAATTGAAATTATCATGTGCATTCTGACCCTAATTGGGTAAGTTTTATATTAGGTTCACACCAAGCAATCATGGAAGCAATTATGAGCACTTGTCCTGGGGCTGCCATAGCCCAGGTGCTGCTGTCTGATTGTCATTTGGTAATTACCTTGGTACTTCCCAACTACTCCTTAGCATCAGTTAAGCAATGCAACATACTTCAAGTAAGTGAAGTCTCCTTAGAAGTACAAGTAAATACTTAATGATTTAGTCTGCTGCTTTATATAGGTGCTGTCTGTTCATCTGGAATGTGCAGCTGTATCATGAAAATTATCCTCTGAAAGACCTGCACAGAAGTCAAATTACAGATATCATTTTTGCATAGAGCCATAGTTTCTTTTGAAATATGGAAAATACCTTAAATAAAAGTGACGATAGAGGCATTGCCAACTTTAGGATTTTTCAAGTCTTTGAAGTCTGACTTTGCAGAACAGATTGTAAATCTCTGGCCCATTACACACCTGCGGAGATTTTGGTGTTTTATTTCTCTTGGGTGAAACTGCAGAAGCCCAAACCATGTTAATCACTGTCAGAAGCAGTTGTATAAAATGCCAAAATGCAGTGAACCAAGTGTTTTATAATAAATATGACAATGCAGTCAGAATGTTGTTTTGTTAGGCTTGTTATTTGTGGTAATTTTTCATTTATAATAGTTGAAAGCAGAGAGTTTTAAGGCTTTTATCAGAAAAAAATTAACCACAGAAGAGAAGTCACAATATTGCATAAATATGACTCTAAGTACTTGTACAATAATTAATATAGACAAAATTATTAAACTAACATACTGGTAATGTTTGTTTTAAATGCCTTGAAATACCTGTATTTTAAGAAACAACTTTAATATCAACACTGAAATCTAACATACTGTCACTGTGAATGGCATACAATTCTTTAAAAATTAATATTCTCACTGTATATTTTTATGTCAACCTTTTGTTTCTTTTTTATTTATAACTAAATATTTGATTTGTATCAAATAACATATATAATGATAGAGGTATGAAAAGGAATAGTTTAAGTCTTCTACTAATGGTCTGATTTGAAATGAACATTGAATCAACTAAATTTAAAATTATTAGTTAACACAGCTTTTTCTTGCATAGTATTCTGAAATGTATTTTAACTGATTTCTCAAAGGAAACATTCTGTGTCAAAAAATATAAACATTCCATAAATTGATGTGTTAAATTAATGGGTGGTTTGATATATTATATCAAATTTGAGAATATATTTTAATATTCATATACTCCCTGATGAAATAATTTTAATAGCATGTTATTTGAATAACCATTTATATAAATCTAAACTTATATAAACCTAAGTCAACATTTATTCATTGCTAACCAACACATAAGTAAAATGTCTTATGTTATTATTTCAGTTCTGTTTTATACAGAAGGAATGCAAAAGAAACAGAATACAGCCACCTGGGCTACACAATTGTACTTAGAGATGGAGTAATACCAAGGCTAGGTAAATCACCCTCTTTTTCTGCTTCCACAATATTAAGACATAATTTTGCAATTGCCTGTTCACTGTTTGGAGTATTAAGATCGAAAGGTCCTTGGGTGGTGACCATATATATTCCCCATTACATATTCATTCCCAGGACAATGCCTAACACAAAATAAGAGATCAGGCTGAGTGCGATGGCTCACGCCTGTAATCCCAGCACTTTGGGATGCTGAGGCGGGCGGATTTCCTGAGCTCAAGAGTTCACGACCAGCCTGGGCAACACGGTGAAACCCTGTCTGTACCAAAACACGAAAACAATTAGCCAGGCGTGGCGCCCTGCGCGTGTAGTCCCAGATACTCGAGGCTGAGGCAGTAGAATTGCTTGAATCCGGGAGGTGGAAGTTGCCGTGAGCCGAGATTAGGCCACTGCACTCCAACCTGGGCGACAAAGTGAGACTCCGCACCACCGCCTAGGTAAATAAATAAATAAATAATCAGTAAGTATTTACTTAATGGGTTAATCAAATGGTTAATTGCTATGGAAATCAGAAAAAATATTGATACAGTATGAAGAGCTTCCTGTACATACTTCTAAAGTCAGCACTGTGCAGGCATACAACGCTACTGTTGTCTAATTTTGCCCATTTTCATCCGTGTGACTTGAACTGAAAAGGTGTGGTATTAAAATAAAAGTGATATACCTGTCTTTGTTCACCATCATCATGTTTTTAAAGTTTCTACTACTTGTGTGTATGTGTGAGTGTGTGTGTGTGTGTGTGTGTACCACATAGACACACAGATACAGCTGAGAAACAGGAATCCGCAGTTCGAGATGATCTCAAACTGACAATATGACCTTCCCAAAACTGTAAGAATTGGAATGGTATGTTCTCATTTGAATCTCAGGTGATGTTTAGACTACAATGTAGAAGAAACACCTGAAGTAAAAAACACTAATATATTGCACACAAAAATTAATTTTGGTAGGTTTTCATGGCACCTTAGCAAAGATATCTTTCCAATAATTTTTTCAATTACCAAGGCTATTATTAACTGAATTTTGTGTTTGACTAGAGCTCTTGAATACTTATAACTTTTCAGTTTCAAGGCTCTGGATGATACATCACTACCTATTGTTCAACGGTGATAGAGAGGCATTGTATCCTTCACAGACCACTACCTTCAGATGATCTAATTTTATCTTCAACAATAGTGACAAGAAAAAGCAAAACTATAGTGTTGAAAGTGATGTTTTAGCTATTGTACACGTGAATGATTAGAGGGGAGTGGGCTACGCATTACGTGGGCTATTATTTCCTGACATTTCATTGCAGTCAATTCTTAATATTTCCATGGTAATAGCATAAGTAGTTGGTATCAGAGAGAGGAGATGATCAGGTTGGTGAGATTCATATGTATAGATAAACCTGAAAAAAAAAACAGCAAGCAATGCAAAACCTACATTTATTTAATAATTAACATTATTTTAAAATGTAAGTTTTAAAAACTGCTATATGCCTCTCTTCAGGTATAACATACTTTATCCTGGCAGGAAAAATAAGATGTTTTAAATTATTTTTGTGTAACATTTAAATATAAACAGAAGAATAAAAAAGAGAACATCATCTCTCTCGTTGTTTGTTCCCCCTATTTAAACATCCCTCATTTTACTCTCTTCTGTCTCATTGCTTACCTTATCCATTGATGGGTACTCATGATCTTGGGCAGCTCTCCTCCTATGTATTTGCAGGGTATAGCCCCCTTCCTGGCTACTTTCACAGGATGATGCTTAGTGTCTGCTTATTTTCTAGGCACACAGTGCAAGATTTTGGTGGATCTACCATTCTGGTGTCTGGAGAATGGTGGCCCTCTTATCTCAGCTTCACTAGGCATTGCCCCAGTGGGGATTCTGTGTGGGGACTCTGATCCCACATTTTCCTTTCAAAATGCCCTAGAAGAGGTTCTCCTTTAGGGCTCCACACCTGCAGCACACCTATGCCTGATCATCCAGGCATTTCCACATTTCCTCTGAAATCTACGTGAAAGTTCCCAGACCTCAATTCTTGATCTCTGTGCACTTGCAGGAACAACACCACATGTAAGCTGCCATGGCCTGGTGCTTGCACCCTCTGAAGCAACAGTCTGAGCTGTATGTTGGCCCCTTTCAGCCATAGTTGGGAGACAGGGCACCAAGTCCCCAGACTGGACAAAGCAGCAAGGCACTGGGCCTGCCCCATGAAAACAGTGTTTCTTTCCTCCTAGGCCTCCCGGCTTGTGATGGGAGGGACTGCGGTGAAAACCTCTGCCGTGCACTAGAGATATTTTCCCCATTGTCTTGGTGTTTAACATTAGGCTCCTCAGTACTTATATGCAAATTTCTGTAGCAAACTTGATTTTCCCCTCAGAAAATGTTTTTTTTTTTCTATCACATCATCAGGCTGCCAATTTTCCAAACTTTTATACTCTGTTTCCCTTTTAAATATAAATTCCAATTCCAAACCATATCTATGTAAATAAATAAAACTGAAGCTTTTAGGAGCACCCAAGTCACCTGTTGAATGATTTACTGCTTAGGAATATCTTCTGTCATATACCCTATATCATTTCCCTCAAGTTCAAAGTTTCACAGATATCTAGGGACAAAGTGTTGCCGATTTCTTTACTACAGCATAGCAAGAATCAGCTTTCCTCCAATTTCCAATAAGTTTTTCATCTCTATCTGAGACCACCTCAGTCTCAAAAACATTCAGCAACTCTGTAGGATGCTCCAAACTTTCCCATGTCTTTCTGTCTTCTTCTGAGCCTGCAACCTCTGGTATTCAGTTCTAAAGCTGCTTGCATATTTTCAGGTATCTTAATAGCCAGTACCCCATCTTCCAGTAGCAATTTAATATATTAGTCTATTTTCATACTGCTATGAAGAAATACCTTGGATTGGGTGATTTATAAAGAAAAAAGAGATTTAATAGACTCACGGTTTCACATGGCTGGGTAGGCATCACACTCATGGTGTAAGGTGAGGGAGAAGCAAAAGCAAGTATTACATGGCAGCAGGCAGGACAGCATGTGTAGAGGAACTCCCCTTTCATAAAACCAACAGATCTTGTGAGGCTTATTCACTGTAAGGAGAACAACAGGGAAAAACCTACAACAGTGATTCCATTATCTCCCATCTGGTCCCTCCCGTGTAACAGGGATTGTAGGAGCTACAGTTCTAAATGAGATTTGTGTGGATATAGCCAAACCATGTCAGTGATACATACCTAGTTCTGTTCATTACTTTCGAGACTTTTGATGGTTTCTGAGAAAACACACACACACACACACACACACACACACACACACACACACACAGAGAGAGAGAGTTCAGTCATTCATTTATACAACAAAATTTATTATAGGAGATTACTGTGTGTCAATTACAGATTGCTAACTATGTGATTTCATACATATTTTCCTATATGCTACATATTATGATTTATGGTTTATATAGGAGATTTGGGCATCTGCAAGATAAATAATAGGTATAGTATCCACATTTTCAAGAAAAGAAAATTCAAGTTCCAGAAGTGAAATACTGTGCCAAATTGATATGACTCTATGATCACTGAGTTAGGCTTTGAAGCCAAATCTATTTGATTCCAATTAAATTTCTTTCCACTATACAACTTCACTTTTTCTTCCAATCTCTCAAGAAGGAAGATCAACATAGACAATAATTGTAGAGGTGTTGATAATTGAGTATAGTCTGAGTTCCCAGGGAAACCGTGGCTGCATCAATGCTTCTGGAAATCAATTTAGAAATAAATAATCCAAATAACCTTAAAACTTTGATGCAGCAGTTTCCCTTGGAAATTATTAGACGTATGAGCAAAGGTTGCTTAGAAGCTGTTCTTGCTCAGTTTGTCTTCCTTCCCAGTAAAGACAAATATACTCTCTTCTCAGTTTCCAAGAAGGAGCTGAAAGAACAGGAAACAAAACTTGAAAACACCAACACAAACACATTTTGAATCAGAGGCTAGTTCAACCGATTTCTTGTGTATTAGAATTAATGTACAAAGTGTTCTATTCCATTGATTTCTATAAACATTTTCATGACTGGTTCCCAATTATTTCTCCAAATAATTATTAACCGCTTCCCACTCAACACTTCTAAAACATTTTGTTTAGGCAATTGTGTGGCATTTGTACAGTATATTATATTTACACAAGAGGATAAATGTATTTGTGATTATTCCCTTGCTATTGTTAACATTTTAATAACCCCACTTGAAAGTACCTAAGTGAATCTAATAACTAATAGTCACTGGATACCTGTTATGATCAGTTTTTATGCTAGGCATTTAATGTGCATTATGTAATTTTATATTTATGGCAACATTATGTAATAAGTACTATTATTAAACATTTAACAGGTAATAAAACTAATCGTTGTCAAACAACGCCCAATATCCTTGGACTCTAGATAGTTTAGTGATTTGGATGTACTCTTAAAAGGCAAACTATGTTTTGTCATACGCTTCTCTAAATTATATGCATGTTACCTACCTGTACTTGGGTTTTAACATAAACTATGTCCCAATGCGATTTACTTCAGTTGCAACTGAAGTAACAGTGCAACAGTTTTAATACAACCTCACAGCAGGGACAGTGAGAGAAGTTTTTTGTATAATTAGCTGCAGAGTTAACTAATCGGTTGATTAATTTAAACTACTTGAAACATCATTTTATTAATCTCATTGGAAATGTAGCAAAGGAGGAAAAATTAGAGTACAACATGTTAGGAATATAATATAAAAAAGGAAATCTCTAAAAAGAAAAGGAAGCCATTGAACCTAATAAAAGGAAGCAACTAAAAACTTAGTATTAATGCTTTAATGGATACAAAATGAACTGAATGCTACAAAAATTATATAAGCATGTGTATTCTGAAAAAAAAGGATACACATGATGGTTTACTATTTATTTTGAACTTTTTGGTGATTTCTTAGTTCACTAAGGTGCCATCTTCATGATGTTTTAAAGGAGATCATTGTTGGGCTATCCTATTTTAAATATCAAAATAACTACACATGCTGTTTCGAATTTATAATCAACATTTTAAAATTTATTCAATCAAATAATTTAAATTTCAAAATGAAAAAAAAGAGACTCTTAAGGAAATATTTGCATTTAACATATTAATACAATGCCAGAGAGATAAAGGTTTTTGATGAACTAAAAGTTTGTTTTTTAAATATCATGGATCAAAATAATAATTTCTACTGAAAATTCCTTTAAGCGAATAAGTTTTTCAAAGCATCTAAGCATTTATTAAATTCATCAGATCTTTACATGGAAAATGCTTCCTATGTAACAGAATCTGCCCTAGCTTATATTAAATTTACTCTTATTTTTTGTTTATTTCCTACCCTTGTAGTAAGAGTTGCTAATAATGAACATGCTATTTGGTTAATGAAGAATGCATTGCCTCTTTAGAAATATACAAATTTATGCAACCTTCTTTTGTTCATAAATGCTAATATTTATTGCTTCTTTGTTGAGATTTTATTTTGTGTTTTGTGACAAACAAAAGTAAGATTAGTGAAGCTGTAAAGTTCTCCTGGTAGCTGCCTGTGTTCCCAAGATAGTGGCATTAGTGTCTACAGAAGCAGTTAATGCTGTTTATCATTAGTGACAGAGGCTGGGAAGGACCTTCTGTGGCTTTTATCTTTCACCTTGCCAACAGAAGTTGATGAGCTTTCTGATTTAAATTCATAGGTGATGTTCTAGGATTTATATGCACTTCACACGGACAAGCTCACAGGTAAACTTATCCTGCTGATGGAGTCTAATTAAAATCATTCTAACATTCTAATATTGGGCATCTTTAGGAAAACCATTACTTTATAGATATTTAATGTCAAATTGCCAATGGAAATATGAAATATAATACAGCTTACAAAGAAATTATCTCATTTCTGACTTAAAAACAGTTTATTGCATTATGATGTGACTTTTTTAGGTGTATTCTGACTAATGAATGTATGGCACCTTTTTATAATGAAAACACATTTTTATAATGTAAAGTTCAGGAGCTGCAGGAGTTTTGAAATAAAGCAAGTAAATTACAATGAGGTAGCATACTTGAATGATACTAGTAAGTTTTTCCTACAAAATATTTTCCAAAATGTTGGACACAGGGAGAGGTGCCAATTACCATCAGAAAAATCAAAATTAGTTGTCAGATTTATTTGAGAATTTGAGTGAAATCTTAAACAGTTTTTGGTGTACATTATTGTTGTGTAGCTTAAGATAGTAATGAATATTGCGATTGTCTAGAACAATAGTAGGTTAATATTTCCTAAATTTTTCAGGAATCATTTTTTTTGTAGCTAGTTGGTCATGAAATTTTATTAGAAATATTTTCCATCATTGTGAACCACAATGTATAATGTTTTAAAATTTAAAGTGGATACATCTTCATCCACACCAATAGTCTTATACTTTTGAATGTTTTTCTTTTGACCTCACAACAAAATCTATGCCGTTTAACATGAAGTGTAAGATCTTACTTGGACCAGGTCTCCCCGTATCGTAGCCCTCATCACCCTGTCCTTTGTTCAAGCCACTTGTATATTTCTCTTCCTCAAAAATGCAAGCCTTTGGCATCTCAATATCTTTATTTTACTCCCTCCTGCAAAAGGCTCTTTTTTTTTTTTACCTCAGTGTCTTTCTTCTTCAGAGAGATCGTCCTCCCTTGTCTTTTCTAAAGCCTGCTGCTCTTACTGATACCTATCTCAGCACTCTGTGTAGTACTTTGCACTGTTTGTGTATTTAGTTTCTTTGTTGTATGACACAGTAAGCTGCATGAGGGCAAACCGCATCTATTTATCTTGTTCACTTCTGAATCTTCATTGCTTAGAATGATGCCTGCTACAAAGTAGGCAGGTATTCTTTATGTATACCTTTGAATGAATATTCATAATTCTTGTTGAAAGTGAAGAAAATTGAGTAAGAGAGGGAAGTTCTCTTTTGACTTTCATTCTGTTCTAAGAGACAATGAATTCCGGGGACTCAAGGGAAAGGGTGGGAGAAAGGTGAGGGATAAAAGACTGCATATAGGATTCAGTAGACACTGCTCAGGTGACAGATCCACCAAAATCTCAAAAATCACCATTAAAGAACTCATCTATGAAACCAACCACTACCTGTCCCTCCCAAAACTCTTGAAATAAAGTAAAATAAAATAAATATAAAAATAAAATCACAAAGAAACAAATAAACTGAATGTTATTTTCAAGAAATAAACAGTATTGACTAATATTTATTAGAAGCAACCGTCAATGTAATATAACATGTAATGTATGATAAGCTGTAGTTTAGAGCTATTACAAGTGAAGATAGTAAGAGGCAATAGAGATGAATGACTAAAGTTTAGATTAGGCAAATCAAGCACCATGAGTTACTAACGTGTAATAATATGAAGTGGATTGAGTATCCAAACCCAACAAGAATGTTAACATTGTGAATTCATTTATGTTGATCATAATTTAATGGTCATTGCTTGTTTATAAGAAGAAAACACTACTGGCTAAACATTATAGTGAAATTTGTCATGTTCAATAGTTTTGGATTCATCTGAAGCTTCCTTTTAAAGCAATGTGGCGCATATACACCATTGAATACTATGCAGTCATAAAAAGGATGAGTTCATGTCCTTTGCAGGAACATGGATGAAACTGGAAACCATCATTCTCAGCAAACTTACACAAGAATGGAAAACCAAACACCACATGTTCTCACTCATAAGTAGGTGTTGAACAATGAAAACACACAGACACAGGGAGGGAACATTACACCCTGGGTCCTGGGCAATGGGGGATAAGGAAGGAATAGCAGGGGATGGGGGAATTGGGGAGAAATAGCATTAGGAGAAATACCTAATGTAGATGACTGGGTGATGGATGCAGCAAAGCACCACCATGGCACCTGTATAGCTATGTCACAAACCTGCAATAAAGATGCAATAATTCGGCAAATGCACCCCAGAATTTAAAGTAGAAGAAGAAGAAGAAGAAGAAGAAGAAGAAGAAGAAGAAGAAGAAGAAGACATTTCCAATAAAAAAATGAAATAATGCAATCCTGTAAGTGTAATGCTATTTGTTTTAACTGTAGATTTTACATTAAGGTACAAATAAATGTTTTATAGTTTTCTAACTAAAGAAAAAGTACTTTGAAAACAAAGGTCAGGTGTTTCATTTCCCTTTAGAAGTTGATCTGAGTTCAGTCTGAGATTGGTTTTTAGGCCTGAGAAATTTACATGAGGGAGGCAAACTCTTTGACTTTCATGTTCAATTCTCAAAACATTGCATTTTAATGAAACTTTCCTCTTGCTTTAATGGTATCATCTGTATAATCTAATTTCCTTTTGCAAGAGAAAAGCATCCCAATAAAGAGAATAGCCTTTAGTAGTGGAAAGATACTCTGCAAATCAATATTATACCCTTCAAAGGGATCGGAATTCACAGGATCAAGAAATTCTGACCCACAAGATTGTTTTCTTTTTTCATCAACAAAAATACATTTTATCCAAGTTGTTACATTTTTGGTGCTCCATTAAATTCATTTTAGATTACTGGCAACTGTTGCACTATAAAGACTAAAACAGTAGCTTTTATTATAACCGGAGTAGATGCCATATTCAGCTTTCATTATTTCCTCTGACCCGTCTTATTCTCTGCCATCTTTTGAAAAATGCACATTCTATATAATAAAGCTTTGGCAAACATTTCTATTTTTCAATGAGTTTAACTAAGTTCGAATGACTATTTCTGAAAAACATGCCCAATGATAAGCAAAGAGTTTGGTACCTTTTCAAAGAGTAGAATAGAAATTTCTTCCCCAACCACATAAATCATCTTGGTTATTGCATGCATATTAATATAGATTATTAAATATTAATTACACCTATCAGCACTATTCAAGTTAAGAGCATAAATTATTTCCTGAAACCTGAAAAAACAGGAAGCAAAGGAAAGTGCTAGTTGATTTAGTACCAATGATTTAGAATTATGACACCTTTTAAAGATAACGTTAATATGGCATAATAAAGGTAATCATAAGAATTTTTTATATCCACAAAACATAAATGTTGCTATTTTGCCTTATATTCCATGTCAATTTAAGGCTAAAATACATATTATGGGACTGAGAATAACAATATCTAGCATTTTAACACAATTTTAGAGTGTAGAAGTTAATTTACATATATATATTATATAAAGTTATCAAGATATGCATTTGTAATGTGGGGCCCAATTTTTAATTATTAAGAATGTTAATTTTCATTAAGAATTTCTTCCAATAATATACTTGAAATAATATCAATATTATTTTTTCATATCTGCTTTTCTTTCTTCTGTTTTTCAAATGGAGCACAAATATATTTATCCAATTAAATTACAAAAATCTGAATAAACCATAATATATTCATATTTTAATACCAAATTAAGTGTAGAAATTTGTGAATAATTGGTTTACTTAATTCTAAATATCCTCCATTTCCCATTTTCTTTTGATTCAGATAATCAATTACTTTTCTTAGAATATAATTACTAAGATCAGAGTAAAATTATCAGAAGCTATAAAAACTATACTATACATTTCATTCTAATTAATTAAAGGAAGTTACAATAACACAGATAAATTTCACACAAGAGCTACACAGTAAATTTTTGTTTAGTGTATTCATGCAATCTTAAAAGTAGAAGACAAAATATGAGCTTCCAACTACAGATGATATTTTAGGAAATAAACACCAAGTTAGAAAGGGTAGCTATGAAATTATTATATAAATTAACAGTTAATATTTATGAATAACCCCTAAAACCCATGTATTTTATTCTATATATGAACGTAAGGTGTATGTGGATATGGGTGTATGTGTGTATTACATGTATAGAGAAGTGACATAAAGCCTGCAAAGACAAATGTGGCTGATTTGAGCTGATTACTGTAGTAATGCATTCTGCAGGTTTGAGAATATAGATAACAATATTCTGAGTAATTATCAACTTTATTCTTATGTTTTCTGCTGGTGATTTATGAAAAACAAACTTTATTTTGTACTGAATCTGTGGAATTTTAACTTCTAATCCTTTGACGGTTGATGCTGATGGTAGAAGGATCAAGCCAATAAGTTTGAATTATGTATGCTTCCTTTTTTATATATATAAAGAATCTGTTGGCAATTTATTTTTAAGACTGTAGTAACAGATTCTAATATAAAGTCATTTATTTTTTTTTACTAAAAGACACATAACATTCTGCCAAAAGTTTTCTTGCAGCAAAATATAGTTAAAATAATAAAGTATATGTTTAGAGTTCATAATTTATCCACCTCCTAAAAATATTGAGCTCTTCAGTTTCAGGCTATCACAGTAACTTCCACCAGCCTGAGCAGGGCTGCAGAATGTGGGATGAACTCTCAGCATCCAAGGGCTGGATGCTGCAGGGACATGTGTACCTTTGGCCTTGTAGGTGTCCTGCATTCTAGATCTTCATTACTCTAGTATGCAGGACACACTGACATGCTAGAATGTCCAAAGGGCTCAGAAAAACAATTCTTAGGAATCATCACCCTAAAATCAGCAGAAATACCCTGCTGTGTAACTATTTACACTCACTAAGACTATTTTTTTTTATGTCATGGCAATTGGTGCTAAAAAGTTAAGTTTGATCAATTATGAAAAAAGAATGAACTCTGAAACACTGCGGTATACTATCAAGGAAGTATTGTATTCATGTATACATCCTTGAGACTAGCTGCAGTGGAAATTATTTATTAACAAAAATGAAATGAGCTAAACCAATAACAAAAACAAAAATATAAACATAATAAATTGTATTTGAAATCAGTTCTGATCATTCTAGGCTAAGGAGGTATTAGCAGACAAATGTTTATATGATTCTAGAACACTCTAACCTACAAAAAGACCTCTATCAGATGTAAATGATAAGCATAAAGAGAGATCTGGGAGTCACATTAGATAATAAGCAGTGGGCACACTCCTTAGATAGAGATTGGATAGTCAGGGGAAAGACATTAAGAGCAATACAAGGTAGGGTTAAGCCCTGTTAATAGTCTAAAAGTCTAAAAGCAGTTTTCTTTCTTTCTTTTTTCTTTTTTCTTTTTTTTTTTTTTTGAGACGGAGTTTCGCTCTTGTTACCCAGGCTGGAGTGCAATGGCCCGATCTCGGCTCACTGCAACCTCCGCCTCCTGGGTTCAGGCAATTCTCCTGCCTCAGCCTCCTGAGTAGCTGGGATTACAGGCACGCACCACCGTGCCCAACTAATTTTTTGTATTTTTAGTAGAGACAGTGTTTCACCATGTTGACCAGGATGGTCTCGTTCTCTTGACCTCGTGATCCACCCGCCTCTGCCTCCCAAAGTGCAGGGATTACAGGAGTGAGCCATGGCACCCAGCCAGCAGTTTTCTTTCTTAACGTCATTTTGCTTCCTGACTCATGATTACTGCATATTTACCTGATGCATCATATATAACATCTTATTTGCTAACAAAAACAAGTTATTTTAACTGCATCTGTTTGAGAATTATTCTAATATATGTGCTTGTTTTAATTAGACACAGTATTTTCTTAGAACACAGCAATATATACTCAAATCTATGCAGATCACTCTTAAAAATTTAAAAGTGATGGAAAATACAACTTTTCAAATAATCTTCTAATTTACAACATTATTGGTATGTACTAGTTGCTTAACTATGACAACACAATAGAGACAAAAACCAAGTATTTGACCATTTTAAAATAAAAGGAAGAGATGCTGATTTTATTATACTACCACATTCTTTAAAAATTTTATTTAAAAACTAAACCAAAAAACTTCCAATACTCATGAGTGCTGTTAAATCAAAATAAATATGGCCTGAGAAAGCCTCTGTACTTCCATATTTGAAACCTTGTGGACCGACTGTAGCCTGGCTTAGCAGGTGGACGAGGCTGAAAATCTAACTTCGGAGTATGTCACTGTAACAACAGCTGAGTTTCAGCCAGTCCCAGCAGTCACACTTGAACCACTCAGACACAGCTGACCTTTCAAACTGTGTTCAAATAAGACGATCACCAAGCTGTAAACAATCCAGCTTGTTTACAGCCTGCACCTCACTTCCATCTTCTGTATGTCGCTTTCCTTTTGTCATCTATAAATTATCTCTGACCGTGAGGCATCCCTGGATTCTCTCTGAATCTCCTGTGATTCAGGAGGCTGCCCGATTCATAAATTGTATTTATTTGTTTTCTGATTTCCTTCTCGAGTAAACTCTGTTAATTTGTCTGAGTTTTAACAGTGCCAAAATTAGACCGTTTCAAGAAATAGGAAATTTCAGATCATTGGAAACATGAATAATATTTTAAGCATTTCATATACAAGATTGTGGGAAAATGTTAAGTATTTCACAGTACATAAAACCATATATATATTTAACTATTTACCATCATCCAGTTAAATAATTGACCATTAGCCGTACCATTCAATTATCCTCATTTTTCTCTCCATTGGAATTCTCATTCCTCCCAAGGTTAACCACTCTTTTTAATGTGTTTATATCATTTATTTCCTTTTCAGTATTGATACAATATATTTAATCATTTTGTGATTTTAAATTTTATATAAATTATTTCATATTTTATATATTCTTCAACACTCACTGTTCCTTCATTGATACAGTTTTTTAAAAAAAAATTTATTCATTTATTGATTTCCACCTCTATATAGCATTTTGTTTAATGAATACAACTTACCAAAATTTAGTTGACCATTTCTTCTTGGATTAATAATTGAGTTACTTCTAGGTATTTTTCTTTTAAAAACTGTATTTTTCTCAGAACCCTTATAAATATCTCAAGTACAGTAATTTCCAGAAAGGAAACTGCCAAATTAAAGAATTTGCAAATATTCAAATTTACAAGATAAAGTCAAAATGGTTTCAAGGAAATAATACCAGTTTACACTTCTCCCAGTGTTTCATATTCTACTTTTACACTCTTGCATATTCTTGGTATGATATCTTTTAAATCTTTACCTATCTCAAAAAAGAAGAATGACATCTCATTTTTATGACATTTTTCCCTTAGAGTATCTACGTATCATATAGAATGTACTGCTGAAATGCATGTGTGCCATTTCCACCACTGGTTGTTACAATTTTCCCTTCCTTCCTTCCTTCCTTCCTTCCTTCCTTCCTTCCTTCCTTTCTTCCTTCCTTTGTTCCTTCCTTCCTTCCTTCCTCCCTTTCTCCTTTCCTTCCTCCTTTCTTTCCCCCTCCCTCCCTCCATTCCTCCCTCCCTTCCTTTCTTCCTTTCTTTTTATTTTCTTTATTTTAAGATGGAGTTTTGTTCTTGTTGCCCAGGGTGGAATGCAATGGCACCATCTGAGCTCACTGCAATTTCCACCTCCTAGGTTCAAGCAATTCTCCTGCCTCAGCTTCCCAAGTAGTTGGGATTACAGGAACCCATCACAAAGTCCAGCTATTTTTTTTTGTATTGTTGTTAGAGTCGGGATTTCACCATGTTGGCCAGCTTCATCTCGCACTCCTGACCTCAGTTTATCTGCCTGCCACAGCATCCCAAAATGCTGAGATTACAGGTGTGAGCCACCATGATAGCCCTCCTTTTCTTATTAGTCAGAAGTTTATCATGCTCTGTGTAGTATTTTGTCAAGTGTTTGTGTGTGTATATACTTGTGTGTGTATATATATATATAACATATATACAATTTTTCATGGGTGTGTGGCTTTTCTTATATTACAACCTTCGATAAACCTTTATAAACAAAGGCTTTAAATTTCAATTTAATGGAATTTAAGACCTTTTCTTTCAGGAAAAAAAAAGAACAATTATATACCCAAGAGCATATAAATATTTTCCTATATTCTATAACAAAGCTTTTTTTATTGTATTTTTAAAGGGTTTTGGTTTGTTTTTCTTGAGATGAAGTCTCACTCTGTCACCCAGACTGGAGTACAGTGGCATGATCTAGGCTAACTGCAACTGCCACTTCCCAGGCTTAAGCGATCCTCCTGCCTCAGCCTCCAGAGTGACAGAGGCTGCAGGTGAACTCCACCATACCTGGCTAAATTTTGTATTTTTAGTAGAGACAGGGTTTCGCCATGCTGACCAGGCTAGTCTTGAGATCCTGACCACAGGTGATCCACCAGCCTTGGCCTCCCAAAGTGCTGGGAGTACATAAATAAGCCTCTGTGCCTGACCAACACACTGTTTATATACTTTTATTATCATTATTATTATTATTTGCAATCCTTAACCAGTTAAGAAAAGAAACAATGATATGCTGATTTTTTTTTTTTTTTTTGAAATGGAGTTTTGCTCTCCTTACCCAGGCTGGAGTGCAATGGCGCGATATCAGCTCACTGCAACATCCGCATCCCGGGTTCAAGAAATTCTGCCTCAGCCTCCCAAGTAGCTCGGACTACAGGCCCGCACCACAATGCCCAGCTAACTTTTGCATGTTTAGTAGAGATGGGGTTTCACCATGTTGGCCAGAATGGTCTCGATCTCTTGACATCGTGATTCTCCTGCCTCGGCCTCCCAAAGTGCAGAGATTACAGGCATAAGCCATTGCGCGCGGCCGATTTCTTGCAAGTAAATAAAACTTCATTATGGATATGTTTTGGTAAATAACTTGTTTATCCTTGTTTTATGAGGTTTGGTTATGATGTAACAAAATCTATCAAATAAGTAATAGCATAGGAAAGAATTGGTGGCCAGGCGCAGTGGCTCAAGTCTGTAATCCCTGCACTTTGGGAGGCCGAGGCGGGTGGATCACGAGGTCAAGAGATCGAGACCATCCTGGTCAACATGGTGAAACCCCGTCTCTACTAAAAATACAAAAAATTAGCTGGGCACGGTGGTGCATGCCTGTAATCCCAGCTACTCAGGAGGCTGAGGCAGGAGAATTGCCTGAATCCAGGAGGCGGAGGTTGCGGTGAGCCGAGATCGATCCATTGCACTCCAGCCTGGGTAACAAGAGCGAGACTCCATCTCAAAAAAAAAAAAAAAAAAAGAATTGGTTTTTGGCAGGTTCACATTATTAAGAGCAATTTATCTGAGTGATCCTCATTTTTTCCCCCCAGTGGAGACAGAATGTATTCTTTTTTTAATTATGTGCAACATTGATTTTTCTTAAGCTGAAAATACCCTTTGAGAAACACTTTACCATTTTACAGGTGTTTTATTCTGTTTTGGACATAGAAACATAACAAGCACCTGAAAAATGGCAAACTGTTTCTTTTTTGTTGTTGTTTTGTAAATTAGATGTCTTAAGATCGTATAAATTGAACACTCTCATTTTGACACAACATTGGATGTTATTCTGAAAAAGTTTCTACTGAGCATAGTACACAACATTCATTTTGCATGTCACATTTATAATCATGGTGGCTCAAGCCTGTAATCCCAGCACTTTGGGAGGCAGAGGCGGGTGGATCACGAGGTCAAGAGATCGAGACCATCCTGGTCCATATGGTGAAACCTCGTCTCTACTAAAAATACAAAAAAATAGCTGGTCATGGTGGAGCGTGCCTGTAATCCCAGCTACTCGAGAGGCTGAGGCAGGAGAATTGCCTGAACCCAGGAGGCGGAAGTTGCAGTGAGCCGAGATGGCGCCATTGCACTCCAGCCTGGGAAACGAGAGCAAAACTCTGTCTCAAAAATAAAAATAAATAATAAATAAATAAATAAAAAAGAATGAATGAAGACATTCTAATTTGTATTAATGATTATATTTAAAACAAATAGATATAGAACAAAGTATCATATAAAAAATCATGCAGAACAAAGTGAAATTTTTTTTTACAAGAAGCTGTGGTTGAAGGAATCTCTGCTTTCCCCTAACTATATGATACTTTAATTTGCATTCTTGCCATCATATTCACTAGGCTAAAGTGAGCAGAGACCACAGGACTCTTGAGATTTCAGGAGTGATTTCATACCTTTGTATCTCTTCAAGGTAGCAAATTAATTTGAAAATCATTTTTGGTGGTGGTTACTTTGAGAGATATGACCTTAGTTGATAAACCATTTATAAATAAGTAGAGATTATAGGGTATGTGATCCAATGCTAGCAAAGAGAATAGAAGAACGTAGAAGGTGCTCAGGAGAGGAGGTCCCATCCTAAACCTGGGGAATGGGGATTGGGTGTAGAGAACAACTAGACAGGGCAACTGAACAAGCTAAGAAATTCAAAATTAAGGCGGTATGGTGAGACCCCTGAGTGGCCCTTCCTAAATTGGCAGGTTGTCTGAGGGCCCAGATTCCTGGTTCATCCTTCTCCATATGGAATGCTTGCTCCAGCTAGAATACAGAAACAGAATTTCCAGCCTGGCTGTGCTTCTCACTGGCAGTGAGGTGCATTAGTTTTTGTATTTGCAGACTAGAGACTAAAATTCTTAACTAAAGCAGACAATTTAAGTAAAAGAACCTTGAATGTTAGATTTTCCATAATAAAAATTACTATTAAAGTGTGAGAATGAGAACAACGGATTGACAACATACTTGATGGAGAAAATCTTCATGTTTGCCAGAAAACACAGAAAAGCCCAGGACAACATGTTTCCCCATTTGCATCCAGTATGAAAGGCAGGCATCTCTCACATGTGGAATATTCGCATAGGTGGAATAAAAATAATTCCCTTCAATATGTTGTATCTTTATTTACCTACCCTAACTTTACCCCACCATACAAACAATAGCAGTTCCACAGGCAGGCTAAGTCTCCTGGCTAAGTCTGGATTCCTAAAGCAATCTCTCCGAATAAGGAACACTCTGGGAGTTAGGAGGAAATTCATCTCATGGAGTTCTTAGGGGAAAATATACACCAATTAAAGTTTTGCTGAAAGTAGCAAAAAGGGATTGAAAGTAGGCCAGTCTGCCGACAATGCCCATTACACTATATTTAGTCCAGTTATTTGGAAAAGTGATTTTTTTTCCCTTAAATCATTCACATGGTTCTGATATCATATAATTAACTGTTCTATTTTGCAGGGAATACTTACTGGAATTTTAAAAGTAGGTAATTTAGAAAAAATAAGCAAATACAAGTTAGTGTAAATACAATGTAAAGGTATGCATCTCTTTAATTCTATTAAATTGTTTACTTTTCTTCTTTTTGCTACCTAGAACTATAATCCTATCACTATTGAACAGTTACATGCATTTTATTTAGCTAATGTTGGTGTTCATTTTATTTTCAAGTGGCAAATATGTATTGATGTAGATATGTCTTTTTTTTTTAATACCGATACTGACAACGAAACAACAAAGTGGATAAAACACTAAACTTATGTATAACTTTCTGCAGGCAGTTCTCTCAAAAGGAAACTTTATATTAACTGGTTCTATATTTTAATCCAGTTTTATATACAAAATATACAGATTTCAGATTTTCGTATTTATGTCAATTTGCAATCTCTTTGAAATACATGTAATATTATAAATATGTTTTTTAAATAATTACATATCATGTGATTATTTATTTCAATATAATTATATTTCTTAGTAATTGTGATTTAGGGACACAAACATTTAAAGACGGAAGATTAGCTGTAGCCCAAAGTTCTATAGCAACCAAGTTTTATAGCATCACAAAGAGTATATATATTATTTATTTGCTTTAATTATCACCTTTAGTTGCTGAAGAAAGAAGTGAAGCTTTTAAGTTAGATGATTTGCATAAAAGAAGCTGCTCTCAGAATAGATTATTTTCTTAGGGACCCTAACGTAAGTCCAGTAGTGTACAGGCAAATATTTTGCAACTGGATCTCGTGGGACCCAGGCTGCACTGCAATGGTGTCATGACACTCACCGCAGCCTCGACCTCCTAGGCTCAAGCGATACTCCCCCTCAGCCTCCCAAGTAGCTGGGACTCCAGGAGCATACCATTATTCCTAAATAAGTTTGCTTATTTTTTGTAGAGATGAGGTCTTACCAAGTTGCGCAGAGTGGTCTTGAACTCCTACCAACAAATGTTTGTTGATGATGGAGAGAAGAAGATGAAATCATAGCAGACCTTGGCAGAGATGATGAGAATTAATAATTTGGCCTGGGATTTGTCACAATAATATGTTTGGCCATGTGGTTTCTTTTGCAACATTTTCTCTCTTTTAGGGAAGAAGTAGGCTATTAGTTTATTTTCACAATTCTTGAATCTTGCAAAATTATGATTTTATACATTAAAATATCATGTTTTCAGAAATGACTGCATCTGTGCGTAGGTATGTTTATGTATGAATGTAGGTATAGGTTTTATATATATGACATCTTCTTGATATGGCAATATTCCTCATTTTATTTTATTTTATTTTTCACAAAACCAAGCGAAGCTGTGCAATGTGTGGGATACACAACCTCTGATTATGAGGAACAACATATGCTAGAGTGATTAATGTTTTAGCTAGTCCAGACTTACCACAGCCAGGAAATTCTGGCCAATTAAGGAGGAAAAGAGAGAACTATCAATCAAATCAAAATTGACAACCTCTCCACCTCCACCATTAAAAAATGGAAATAACAGATTTGTTCATCTGGTTTCTTTTTGAAGGATATGAAGTAATTTTCCCCCTGTATAGATTGTAATATCAAAGAAGTGTGAGATAGATCTTACAGTAAGTTAGCATCTAAAAACCAAAATATATTTCAATGAAAGAACTAAATCTAGATCATCCGATGTACTGGAAAAATGGAAATTCTGATATCCTCTCTCCCATGATCTGAGAGAGCTATTATTTTCAGGATATTGAGGGTATCTTATTGGGTCATATTTAAAACAAAGTCTGTACATTCACTCTTATATAAGTTAAGTTTTGTCATACTTTCTTCTAGGCATAATATATCACTTACGTGCATTTCTATGGTGCCATAGAGTAATTGACTAGATTAGCCATTCAAAAATACTTCTAGAAGGACCAATTTGCATCAACAATTTTGCTTACTGAAGTACTCTTAAATCAAAGTAATAGGGGATACTGGTAAATGTAGCCGGCCATAAATAGTATAATAGGTGGATGGGAAATGCTGAATAGCATTAAGTAATTAAATAATTGTCTTCATTTTAAAGGAGATTAACATTTGCAGTAAATATGAGGAAAACTTAAGACACTGGAGTTACTAGAAGGTGACCTGTATAGCTGTCGACAATGAGCTAGTTTATTCTATTCCTTTTCTGTATCTATTCTATATATTACATTTCCCTGTATTCTATGTTCAATATTTGATATATCCCCTATAATGTGTATTCAAATACAAATCTCAGTGTCCCATATCACAACACACTATCTGTGCCACTCAAGTCCTTCTTTTGCCAAGTTCTTTACAGATACTAGAGACATTTTCTATGTTTTCTGATTCTCCTGAACTTTTGCAGTAATTTTCCTTCTTCTTATTTATGATTTTTGGTATTATAAAAATGCTAGATCCCATGCAATGTGTGGCAATCAAATGGAAAAGCGATGGATTTCCTTCTGAATTTCAAGGCCAGGTATGCAGCACTGACTATTCATTTGATATTTGCAAAGCACGTTGACAATAAATGCAAAACACGTTGTTTCTACCCTTCTTATTCAATGATTTTCTGAAGAGAATTGTTGATAAAAGGGCAAGAAAATGTTAAAAATATTTTACAAATTATTTTAGAGTAAAAGAGCGAGTCAGTATCCTAATTTCACGAAGCCATAATCAGCATAGTAAATCAAACTAATGAATGTATGTATAAGAAAGAATAAAAGAGTGATATAAACATGAAAACCACAATGAAAAACATTATAGTGTTTGGCTTATACATTTGTTCATCCAGAGAGTATTTATATAACAAATATCTAATGGAAGATACCACACTGGACTCTGAAGATTTAAAAACATAAGTTAAAACATGGCTTATATATTTTTCCTGTGAAGAAAGAATTAACTCTCCCTGACTGGGATTTCAGTTCCGTTTCAAAATGATACAAGCTTTATGATCTTTGGTTAGCTCTTTGTCAATGTCCCTAACTTGCTTCATCAATTGTGCTTCAATCGTGGTTCTTTCTGATTGTTTACTTACTTTTTCCAAGGTATTGAAGAATAAAATCACACATTTCTGGCTTCATTGATGCTGCTATATGTCCATATCTCAGCTTGGCCAAGACTTTCCTTGAACTCTGCTACAGTCTAACACTCTTTCTATCTAATTCTCCTTCCTTATCCTTCTAGGTGTAGTAGGTCAGACCTCTATCCAATGTCTATTCCTGTTTTCTCCTCTTTATACTTCACAAACATTTCCTCTCATAAATCTTCTCTGTTTAATCCTGTTTCAGAATCTGCATTTTGGAGAACCAAAACTAACCAAATCTTCATCCTGAAAAATGAACAAATATAAAATGCATTCCAGTTCATAGCCAACAGATAATCTGCTCTACTGCCCACCCCCTCTGCTAAAGTATAAACATCTTCTCGAGTCTTAAATAGCTTTTAACTAGCTTAAAAATTTTTTTAAAAAGTCAGCCTCCTCACCTATGTGAATTCCTGCACATACCAATCGTCTTCTCCATTTACAGAAAATTGTAAGTTAATTTTTACTTAAAAACCTCAAGATCAGGGTCGGGCACGGTGACTCACGCCTATACTCCCAGCACTTTGGGAGGCCGAGGCGGGCGGATCACGAGGTCAAGAGATCGAGACCATCCTCGTCAACGTGGTGAAATCCCGTCTTTACCAAAAATACAAAAATTAGCTGGGCATGGTGGTGCGTGCCTTTAATCCCAGCTACTCGGGAGGCTGAGGCAGGAGAATTGCCTGAACCCAGGAGGCGGAGGTTGCGGTGAGCCGAGATTGTGCCATTGCACTCCAGCCTGGGTAACAAGAGTGAAACTCCGTCTCAAAAAAAAGGAAGAAAGAAAGAAAAAGAAAAAGAAAAAAAACCTCAAGTTCAATGTAGCTACCATGTCCTTAGGGCAGGTCCCCACTTGTGTTCGTGTGAAGGTAGGAAGAAGGTGGAGAAAGATATTCCAGAGAGCTAAGTGGATATCTTCCTAGGTGCATATAGAAACCTGGGAGTAATATGGCTTAATTTGTTTAAATGTACAATTGAACAGGGCTGGGAGAAAATGTAGAGGCCGTACTTCATTAATACATGCTGATTAACTCCACTGAAGTACTTAAACCTGCCTGAGTTTGCCAGTCGTTTACTTCTTTTTTCCAATAGATTGGGAGTTTCTAAAGGATGTATTGGGTCTATTGTATCTGTAATTCTAAATCTTAATGCAGTTATAAAGAGTTCAATTAATACTAGTTGAAAAGAAAAAAGAGACTAAACCAGAAAGATGGAAACAAGGAAGAATAGTAATATAGTTTTATGATATAAAAAAAAGGACATAGGAAGATTTTAAAGAATGATAGTTCCAAAGGAGATATGAAAACAAGGCTTTTCAGTGGAAGAGGTTATGGATGTTTAGAAGTAAATAAAAAAAAGATTTTCTGGTGGAAACAAAACTTAACCCAAATTTTGTCTGAATAGGAAAACTGCTATTAAAGGATAAACAAGGTGGAAGGCTCTTCAGGCAAGACAGAGACCAAAGACACATATGTAAATTGCAAACTAAGAAAACACAATAACAGTAACAAATAGGTAAGACCTGTTACAACAGAAGAATTATGCTATACTGTGTGATACAAAACATCATTTTGATAAGGTTACAAAAATTATCTTGACCAAAATGCCAACCAAGCAAGCAGTACCAGCAGGGCAGCCTGACCATTTCATACTATTGGATAAGGATTTTTTATTTATATGTTTATTTATTTTCTCTGAAAATGTAATCTGCTCACACAGTTTAGAACCCGCATAAGGTGGGGGAGGGGGCAGGGCAGGAGGATGATAATCTCTCCCTGACCATTTGGATTAGCAGAATCAACACTGACACTGAAAAGACTGAAGAGGTTGTGACCAGATCACTCTCAAATTGAATTCCACACTCTTCAAAAGAATTCCCTTCACTAAGGGAGTACTACACACTGAGGTCTATTGGCGGAAATAGGGGAGGGACAGCGGGGGGCGGGTAGCGGGGGAGGGATGGCATGGGGAGAAATGCCAAATGTGCATGAAAGGGCAGAAAGCAACAAAACACACTGCCACGTATGTACCTATGCAACTATCTTGCATGTTCTCCACATGTAACCAAAAACCTAAAATGCAATAAAAAGAAAAAAAAAAAAAGAATTCCCTTCACTATAAGTTTGAGAAAAAAAAAAAAACAATCTTTTTGTGCACTTGCAAATGACAGAAAGGCAATTACAAGCTTCCTGTCATATTTTGAAAGAGTATTAGCATTGAGAGAGAAGAAAATTTGGAGATGTGAAGCAAAAAATTCCCTTGGTAGAATAGAAATAATATTTTGCAAAATCACTTAAGAAAGATAAAATAATAAAGATCCCAGGACTTTGAAATTACATTTCTAAATATTTGATATGCTTGAGAACAGCAGGCTAGATTGCTAGAATCTTGCCTTGCTATATTCTATTTTGATGTATCAAGGAATGGTCTTGTATAAAGCTAAATTTCAATATTAAAGTATGAGAAAAACATCGAAGAAATCCCTTTCACTCATATTGATGCTCTTCCACCTGATATAATGGAAATACTTTTCCTAATAGATGATGACTTGAAGCTTTTCTATAAATGCAGTCACATAATTGTGTTACACAAGTTATGGAAACTAACAGGTAATTATACTTATTATTGATTTCTATTAATTCCTATTGAGCCTCCCAAAATACCAGTACCATAGTTTGTTCTCTAGTGTCTACAAAATAAATTTACTTTGTTTTCTATAGGACAGTGTTTAAATATTTCAATAAGGTATGTGCCATCTAAGTTTTTTCATCTTCAGGCAGAATATAAATCCTCCTAATTCTATTAACACTTGCACTAGAACCTTCCATTTATAATTAGATTTTAGAAACAGCACCCCCCAGCCGCTTCAAGTTAAGACAATTCTCCAGGTAAATTCTGGCCAGTACAGTATAAAAGTAAAGTTCTTTTTCTGGACTCAATAATTCTATAAACACTTTATGGACAGCTTGATTTTGTAATGAGCTTAATAAACTTGGAATCCATTTAAAGACTGTACTTAATAAGGAAAACAAAGCAAAAGATGAATTGCTGTTCAGCCAGCTTTTCCTCACCTGTACTTTCATACTGATATTTTTCTCATCCATATGGAGGCCTTCTTATTTACTCTTACTAGCTGTCACCATTTTTAATTTTGTTTATCTGTATGGTGCACTAAGAACCTATGAACATGATTCCATGCTCTGTATAGTACATTGGAAGCAAATAAAGTTTTCATCAACTTATATGGCTGAATTTCATGAATAATTTTAGGGATGCAGTTGGCAGGATAAGGTGAAGTAGAGAAAACCTGGGGATAAAAGTAAATTTTGTAAAAAAAAAAAAAAAACTTAGGATAAATGAGAGTTTTAACAAAGATGATAAGACAATGAAAGAACTAATGAAAATCAGTGACTTACTAGGCGTATATAGTAAGTCCAAAAGTGACTCATGTTTTGAGTTTAGGTGTTTAGAGCTTGATAATAAATTTGGCAGACATAATGAGGCCCAAAGGGAAAGGTGGTCCGGGAGAAGGATGACGATCTTGACTTAGATATATTAATTTTGAAGTGATGGTGGTACAAACAATTAGAAATTCCCAAAGTACATGTCAATGATGGGAGGAAGCTGTTCTGAATTGCAGAACGGAGGTGAACGTTGAAAGTAGATACTGATAGTCATCCAGGCAGAAATCATTGCTGAAGCCCTAAGAAGAAGCACTCAGAAATTTTTGAGACATAAATTATCTTAAAATTATAAGCTCTGGGAATCCAGCCTAGGGAGAAAAGTCATAAGGAAGCTCTGTGTTCATAACATATTTGACATATATGCTCTTATTTATTATCAAAATACAATATTGTTTTTAAAATTTTGTCTTAAAGAGGTTAAATATATTATGAGATTTCTTAAATTTGGTATTAATTTTAAAACACTTACTCTTAAGATGCATAGCAGTAACTGCATTTTTTAAAAACTGTTAAATTATTGATTTACATTTTTTAAAAATTTGAATTATCCCTGTTATTATTTTGTAGTTGATATCTCTTCCATAAACTATACATCCCAGAGGTAAAAATTATTACATTTCTGACTTTTCCATTAACATTAGTATTATTACCATAAAAATGCATAAATGAAAATAAAATGAACAATTCAAAACCACTAAATTATGGGCAGCTGTTTCTATTATAAAGTATCTTATGAAAACGTAAAAGATATATTTCACACGTAATATTTTAAAGATTCCTCAAGAAACATTTGTATTATTGGAGCAGGTTTAAAAATAACCTTAGAATTTTCTGATCTCATTTTATGTAGTTTTACATCTAAATAATTCATTTTCAATTGTAAAAGCAGTAACTCTTCTTATTTAGCTGTAGCTTAACAACAACAACAACAAAAAATTTTCAGTTCTGGCTCAAAGTTAAATAATCTGCATGGAGCTATCTGAACTTATTGTACTCATATAACCATAGCTTAGTTTACAGCCAATTCACAGTTTTTTATTCTCTTCTTGGACTTCATTTATTATGATTTAGATCTATATCAGATAATTATTTATAAACTATTCACTGTGTCAAAGAAAAGAAGGATTTTCGAGAAAAGAGTTTGTAGGGTATTGTTGCTATTTAATTATTTTATATTTTATCATTCCTGTTTCTTCTTTAACGATGCTCAGTGCATTTAAAGGGTAGAATTATAAAAATGTGACTTTCATGCAAACACAAAAATATGATCTCCCGTTGAACATCTACAGCTACTGATCTTTGAAAAACTTTTCCCGTAGTTTTCTCCTAAAAGAATTTAACATTTTGTATGATATTTTAAAATTCAGGAAAATATTTAGTTGTTTGTGATTCTAAAAATAATGTCATCTTATTGCTGGGAAACACAAACAACCCAAATAAGGAATGCAAGCCTGAGCAACATAAGGAGACCCCAAAAAGTTTTTCAGAAAAGTGATTTATTAGACAGACAGAGAGAGAGAGAGAGAGAGAGAGAGAGAGAGAGAGAGAGAGAGAGAGAGAGAGAGACAGCTTCCATGCTGTGGTAGGAGAGAAGGAATCCAAAAAGGTAGGAGCAGCTGGAGTTTCAACCCTTGAATTGTTCCCGCCCCAATCATGTTCTCATCCAATGAGAGGTGTTCTTTCAAACTTCCTCTGGAGTGACTGATGTTTTACTCAGATTCCTGTTACCAGATTGACTGCTTGGTCCACAACTCTGAGTTACAGAGCCCACTCCTCCCAAAGCTTTCTGTGGGTTTTTTTGGGACAAAGGAGCCTCACGTGGCTTTCTCTACCTAGACCGCTTGCAAGAAACCCAGTCAAAGAACTTTACATTTGAAACCCCTCTGGTTCCCGGATAGAGACGTGGAGCGGGGAAACTCCTGCCTTTGAAACCCTGCCCCTTGCAGACTGAGGAAGAAAATCTTCTATAACACAGTCCCTCAGTATATAATACAGTAGAATATTATTCATCATTAAAAAGGAATTAATTCTGACACGTTACAACATGGAGGATCCTTGAAACTATAATACTGAGATGGATACGCAAAGACAAATAATGTATGATTCACTTACAAGAGGTATATAGAATAAACACATTCACATAGACCCAAAGCGGGATAGACACTACTGAGGGGTGAGGATATTGATGAGTTATTGTTTATTGGGTACAGAGTTTCTAATGGGCATGATAGATGAGTTCTGAAAATGAATATTGGTTGCACAACAGTGTGAATATGTTTCATGTCACTGAGCTGTACACTTAGAAATGGTTAAAATGGTAATTTTTTGTGTTTTTAAATATCCTTTACATTTAAAAAGCAAACAAACGTCTCTTTTCAAACCCAGACTACCGATGCTGGCAGCCAGATTCCCGCCAGAAGAGAAGTAGGGTGACATCCCGAAGCCTTTTTTGATTCAGGGAAAAGACATAGGCAGAGGGTCTCCTTGGAGCAGGATATTTCCCTTTTGTGCCATAGACCCTGACAGCCTTACCTGAATTCCTTCTTTAAGTGTGAACCAATTATATTGTATTCCTGTTATCTGAGACTAAAGATTCCTGACCATAATTTCCTCCAGACCCACAACAGTCGTTCAGTTCTCTGCTTTCAGAAACAGGTTCTGAACATTGAAACGATGATTTCCTCTTCAAAAAAAAAAATGCATTACAAACAACTGCAATAACAAACAACTCTCCCTCTGAGCCATGACTTCCCTCACCACTAAGCTGGGCCGGAACCTCTATTTACCACGTTCATGGGGGGACCTACAGCCTGAACCACAACCCGGTTCTGAATCCCTGAACCGGCCTCAGCTAATGGTTATTTCTCTCACTAGTAAAGGTACTGGGGTTGAGTCACTCCTCGCAGTCTTAGGAGGTGGACAAGTAGCCTTTCAGTCTCTGTCTGCCAGAAACTAGAAGTAAGATTCCGTTTACAGAAATAATACATGGCAACTTTAGGCAACAGGAGGATGGCTTTCTCTACAGAGGCACAATTCTGTTCTGTAGAACAGAGGCACAGTTCCTCTACAGAGCCGATGGCTCAGTGGGTGGGAGTCCCGCCCCAGAGGATACTTGGTCAGCATGTGGTGAAGATGAAAGGACCACAGGAGGAAAAGAGCAGGGGTCACTGTGTCACCCCAAGAGGAAAGTCATTTCTATCCCAGGACTCTGAGATTGAAGGAGGGCATTCTGGATGCCCAGAAAATCCACGGCATTTTAAGA
Organism: Leontopithecus rosalia; assembly: GCA_028533165.1. NCBI lineage: Eukaryota > Metazoa > Chordata > Mammalia > Primates > Cebidae > Leontopithecus > Leontopithecus rosalia. The sequence goes on along the minus strand of CM052665.1, from coordinate 8,114,185 downwards.
ACTTGCTAGCTTCAATTGATTTCCCATATTTCTTACTATTGAAAGCAGGGTCCCTTAGTTCATACATTTGGAGAGAACATTTAGTCCTCTTCCCTCCATGTTAACATTGAGGAAACACAAAAGAGAGAAGGAATATTTGCCATCACCTCTTCCACCCGCGCCAAAAGTAGGAGAGTTAAGCTGGGGGTAGGGGCTCAGCATCTGGGAGACAGGCATATTGACTCAACTTTCACACCTGCCAAACTCAGAACAGTCACAACCACTGCAAGATGTTTGCCTATGTTTTCTCTATTTAAGAGATATTTGGATTTGTCTTTTTATAGTTTAACGGCTGTTATTTCACTAATGCTACAACTGTTCTTATTGAACTTTTAGTGATGTATTACCTAAGTATTGTCCAAATGTAGATTTATTATAAGTCATAGAAATGCATTATTTCTGTATTTTTGATCTTCTAGAATTAGTATAAATGTTTTCATTTGTAAAAGTTTCATTATTACATAAACCATTATTAAGGTTTTACATGGATTTAAAACAATAAAGACCATTTCTATGAAGGATACTAACAGAAAAGCAAAAAAGAATCTACAAGAGCTTAAGCATATATATATAGATCTTTATTCTCTATATTACAAACCATAATAGTATTCTTATTAGTAGGTAGATTTAAAAAATAGGTAAGTTCTGTTACAGAACAATATTCAAGTTATACATATATCCTTTTACATAACTACACTAGTTTTGGAAAGGACACCAAACTCAGTAAGTTTGCACATATATATTTACTGGCCACATCCTTTATAGATTTTGTCTTAATTTAGTTCTTATTTCATTTGTTTTACTCTGTAAAAGGTTTTGCTCTCCATATTTTATTTTGGGTAGGTCACAGAAAAATATTTTTCTCAATAAAATCTTGAAATATCTAATATAAAAAAATACATCAACATGTTATTAAAGGTATGAAGTACAAAGGCTGACAAAAGCAGTGAAAAAGAATGTCAGAGTAAATTGTGACTCTGCAATTTGAGTCTGGGAGGTCATCAGAGGTCCTCCTCAGGACCATTCCATTTTAAAATGCACAGTCTTTGAAGTAATACCTCATGATGCCAATGCCTGTGCTAGAAGCTATGATAAAAAAAAACTGTAAATGTTTTTGTCACCATGAATTTTATAAAGCAATCAATCCCAATCCCTCAGGACAAGAACTTTGAGGAAAAATTGTGTTTCTTCCATCTTGAAGGGCTAGTAAATGATTTTCAAACTGATATCTTGTCAGATGTTAATATATGGTCTATCTATTTAGAAAATGTAAGAATAATTAAGTGATTTGCTAGGAACCATATTTTTGGCATCATTATTGCCCCACAGTAAACATAATGGAAAGTTTAGAATGAAGCTATTCTCTTTTAAGATGTATTTGCTAGGTATTAATAGCATTTTGTTTAATCTTTGGAGGTATTAAGGTTTACGAAAAAAATGAATGAATTTTTTTTTAAATTTAATTTTTAAAACATATTGTAGAGACCTACTAGATTTTAACTGTCTGCCTCATACTGATTTTATATTGCTAAAATTGTTTTCATGCGTATGAAATGACATTGCATTCTTTGATTTTAAGTATGTAGTTCTTTACTGCACACCAAGATAAAATTGAGTGAAAAAGTAAATTGAACTAATACGTCAGTTTTATCTTCACATATTGGTGTTCACACTCTTTCTCAAGGGCATTTCTTGCACTTATGTTTGTACCTAATTCTTTCATAATACTTTATGCTTATATATTTGTTCATTTTTTCTTGTAATATGTTTATGGAAAAACAGAAAAAAATAAGGCAAATTTGGCTGTGACCACCACCACAGCAAATGCACTTGAGGCATTTTTATGAATGCAATCAGCTCATTAAATGCATACCCTGAAATTTATTTCTATTTTGACACATAAACATAATATGGGTTTTAGATTTCAAACGTTCAGAAGATTCTTCATAAGCAAAGAATTTCTCTCATAATCTCATCCAGCATGATATTCAAAGCTTCCAGATGTGTTTAGCTGAAGACTGCTGAGGACAATGCCTGTGTTGATATCACATGTCAAAAATGCATTGAATTAAAGAAAATCAATACGTATTATACTTTTTACCAAATTCTGTAACTGAGTAATGTATTGTGAACAAGCTGATCAGATATTCAAAAACTGGTTTGTACCAGTTGAGATGAAAAAAAAACTTGGAATTTTACATGGACAGAGAAATCAAGTTACCAAACTCAATTATGGCTTATGCATAACATGTGGTTTATATGTAGATATATGACATGGGTATTTAAAATGCAAATACAAGTAGCCACATTAACAAAAATTATATAAACTGTACCTTAACTCATTGTGATAGTTTGAAATTATTTTTCTTAGTTTGTAAGCTTGAATTTGCCTTGGGATGTTAGAATTTGGAATGATTCAAGAATATATTGCAGAAATTGTACAGTACACACCATCATCCCACCACTTGACTCTTTCTTTTCCTTTCATTCAGCATAGCATTCCTTCACTTTGTGAGATGACTTTGTGCCCTTGGGACCTAATGGCAAATATAATGATTGCTTACAGTTTGTGTATTGTGTATGTGTTTATGTACATTTTATGCTTTGCATAGAAAACATTCAAATGAAAAGATAATTGAGTATTTTTAATGAAATGAGACTCCAGAAAAAAAATTTTAAAAAAAGAGCAGTTAGGAAGAATACTTTCATAATGTTTAGGACATTATGATCATGTTTAGGAAAACATGTTCAATGTTTATGAGAAATAACTATTTATTGTTTTGAGTGTTTATTATTACCTCCAGCTCTTTATTAATTTTGGGGGAAAAATCAATCTATATAAGATAACCCTAAGTGAAGGTAATCTTTTAATTCTATTTTGCAGTTCAACTGCTTGAGTTAAATATGTTTAAAATACCAAAAACATTGGAAACAAAAGCCAAAACAGACAAATGGGATCTAATTAAACTCCAGAGCTTCTGCACAGCAAAAGAAACAATCATTAGAGTGAACCAGCAACCAACAGAATGGGAAAAAATAATTTGCAGTATACCCATCTGACACAGGGCTAATATCCAAAGTCTACAAAGAGCTAAAACAAATTTATAAGAAACAAACAAACAAACCCATTCAAAAGTGGGTGAAGGACATGAACAGGCACATTTCAAAAGAATACATATATGAGGCCAACAAACATATGAAAAAATGCTCATCTTCACTGGTCATTAGAGAAATGCAAATCAAAACCACATTGAGATACAATCTCACACCAGTTAGAATGGCGATCATTAAAAAATCTGGAGACAACAAGATGCTGGAGAGGATGTGGAGAAATAGGAACATTTTTACACTGTTGGTGGTAGTGTAAATTAGTTCAACCATTGTGGAAGACAGTGTGTCAATTCCTCAAGTACCTAGAAATAGAAATTCCATTTGACCCAGCAATCACATGACTGGGCATATATCCAAAGGATTATAAATCATTCTATTATAAAGACACATGCACATGTATGTTCACTGTGACACTGTTTACAATAGCAACGACCTGGAACCAGCCCAAATGCCCATTGATGATAGACTTGACAAGGAAAATGTAGCACATATACACCATGGAATACTACACAGCCATAAAAAATGATGAGTTCATGTTCTTTGTAGGGACATGGATGAATCTGGAAACCATCATTCTCAGCAAACTGACAGAAGAACAGAAAATCAAACACTGTATGTTCTTATTCATAGGCAGGTGTTAAACAATGAGAACAAATGGACACAGAGCGGGAGCATCATACAATGGGGTCTGTTAGGGAGGACTAGGGAAGGGACAGCAGGGGGTAGGGAGGTTGGGGAGGGATAACATGGGAAAAAATGCCAGATGCACGTGACAGGGGGATGGAGGCAGCAAACCACCTTGCTATGTAGGTAGCTAGGCAACAATTCTGCATGATCTGCACATGTACCCCAGAACCTAAAGTACTATATATATATATAGTTAGATAGATAGATAGATAGATAGATAGATAGATAGATAGATAGATAGATAAATGTGGGGACATCTGTTAGAATTTGATGTATGATAGCTTGGTCTTCATATTATCCTCAGGTTTTACTAATGCAGTATTTATAAATGTACAAAATTTGCTCTGAGGTGCAGCTTGTTTGCTTACTTTGATAAAGTCTTGACTAAATTTTACCTGTTTTAAAGTTTGTTACTTTCAAAATCAAAGTAGTGAAAATGGTTTTTACCAAAACAAATAATAGTGTGATAAAAATAGTTTGCAGTATAGGTAGAACTTCTAATTTTACAGTTGCATTATCTTCATAGTAGACATGTTGGATGTATTAAATACATACTTCAGACATGACAAGTTATTAGAAAGTAGGAGTGATTTTTAAGAAGTCTCTAACTGTTGGATAAATCATGAGTGCAAATGTTCAGAAGTTTTCAGTATTTAAATGCATAATACTGTGAAGAACTTGAGTAAAAAAATAGCTTTCTGGGATAAATGTTGCATTGCTCACCCTGAAAGGCCTGTTTGGATGTATTTATCTATTACTATTCTTAGAAAATCCTAAAGTATGACTTGAGTCTGGCGCCTTAGAGCACTCAGGCATCCCAACAGCCAATATCATACTGAAT
>CM052665.1:8085293-8099422 GCA_028533165.1 Leontopithecus rosalia | reverse complement strand
GCCACCGTGCCCAGCTAATTTTTTGTATTTTGAGTAGTGACGAGGTTTCACCATGTTGACCAGGATGGTCTCGATCTCTTGACCTCTTGATCCACCCGCCTCGGTCTCCCAAAGTGCTGGGATTACAGGCTTGAGCCACCGCGTCCCGCCTGAAAGAAACTTTTAAAGTGCAAATGCCTCCGCCATGTGACTAGGCAGTTTGGTATGGAAAATAATTCTAAAGAAGCTCATTCTAAACCACTGAGACTTTGGTATACAGTTTTGCCTCCACTATAGTCCTTGTATTTAATCATGTATATGTACATAATTATCAGCAGAATTATAAACTAAGGTCTTTTTATTGACTTTCAAAAACATCTCAATTTGCTTATACTTTGAATCTTCAGAAAATACAGAAAGACATATTTGGCTCTAAATATTTAATAAGCATTTACCTGTAAATTCTAGTACTCTAGTTCTCAAGATTAGTGTATGAAAGAGTTACCAGAGTTGGTTTAGGTGTACTTCCAGGGTTCCCCACTCAGGAATTCTGATCGAAGTCTAAGTGGGCCTAGTAATTTGCATTTTTTTAAATATACTCTCAAAGTGATTGTGATGAAAGTAGGAATAGGGCCAGCTTTTGCCAAAAAGAAAAAAAAAATCTAGCCAAGGAATAGTAAGTTCAATGAGAACGGAATCTAAGTAACCAGTTAAATAGTTGCCCTCAAGATCTTTTTTTTCTACAAATGAAAAGGCAAGATAAAATAGTTGATAAAAACAACTCTTTTACATGGATTCTTCAGGTACTTTTCCTCTGGATTGCATGTGAAATTAGCAGTAGTATACTTGAAAAGAAATTTAAATGCACTTTACTAGATTTTCCTACATTGCACGTTTTATAGCACAAGTTCAGGAGAGCTATTAATTGCATTTGTGAATGCAAACTACGTACTTCAAACAAAATTTTTGCCTCATGCATTGATTTTAAAGTTATGATTTGTATACAAATAAGGAATTTAAAACTCATCCGCAGTAAGATCAAAGCTTGTAAGGGAGAGTTGTGTTGTCAGCATCATGCATAAATATATTACACTTTCTCTTAGGGATAAAGCAACAAGAATATTTAATTATTGCAAATTTGTGGGGGGAGCAGTGTATAATATATTATTTATTGTGACATTTCATGCTAGATTAAGCAACATCATAGTAATGTCAATGCCATTTAGAAGTTAAGGAATTATAATAAAACTCCCCAGAAGACAGATAATCATCAAACATATTGATGTTTTATACCAGAACATTTCTTTGTTAAAAATTTAACTTTTCCTATATTTTTTTTCTATTAAACAGCTAGATGAACCATATGCTACAAAATAAAATTGTGTTCTTTTGTAATGTAAATTAAGCCCAGATGTTTAAAAGACATTAAGAAAAGTAAATAACCCTACAAACTCTCTTTCCAGAGTTTTTGTTATTAGAGGGAGTTCGTCTATTTACAGTAAGGACTGATATATTTTAAAATATCTTAATTATCTGATCATTCTTATTCTTTTCATGATGGTCTTTCACACAAAGATAATTAAAGATAATTGTATTATTTAGTCAACAACAATATTTTCTAGTTAAAAGTTTAGATACTGTTGGTGGCAGTAGACCAGAGATGCATAGAAATGAAAAATAATATGGTTACATTTTGAAGAGATATTAGAAAATATAAAAAATTTACATATCACAATGATTTATACAACAGAAAAGGGCCTTAGAACTTTCCCCTTGAATTTTAGAAGTGATCTTAAATTGGCACTTAGGTTGAGGAATCTGCTTTGTCCCTAATGCCCAACTCCAAAGAAGCAGTGAGAACAAAGAAGCCAGCGTGCTGTTTATAGCAACCAACATAAATTGTGTTGGGAAAACAGGCAAGCCTAGAATGTGGTAAAAAGTTTCATAAAAGATGCCTGCAGAAATTTGTTTCTTCTAATACAATGATATGTATCACAGTATAAACATATGCGCATGCATAGATTATGAAATGTTTAAATTTGGGAGAGGTATATGGTTCTTAAAACTATCATCAATTAACAATTCTGGAGTGAAATAATTGTATCGGGAAAAAGTCCTATATCTCCGTCTGATTATCTTGTCTATGCTGTGTGAATCTTAATTGAAATAATTAAAAAAAAGGTTGAATCTTTATTTTTGACTATCTCAGCTTTACTTTTCAATTGTGGTTTATTCAAATAAAGTCTCTGATTATGAAAATCTGTGATATGCATTTCGAGTTTGAGATTCAGCATGAGATGATTATATCCTAATATAGAGATACAATTTTGTAGCGAATTGAAGAGCTTATAAAAAACTTCATAAAATGTAGCAAGGATTAAAAAAACAGAAAAACATTGGATTTTAAATTTTAAAGTAATAAGAAGTTACATTTTGTATTCATGTATTTCTTTCTAGCTAACTCCTATTCCATAGACTATTTAGACAAAATCACCAAAATATTTAGATGAAAGCAGAGTGAATCCTGTTTGCAAATCCGGCAGTTTGTTTCATACTTGTTCATTTATCCTCCAGATTCTCTGCTACTGCCATGACCACCTCCTGAAATGCACCCTGCACACAATTCACTATTATTTAAACCTGGATCAAGGTCCAACGTCAGAATTTGGCTCTTCTAGTGCTCTAGTGCTAGTACTCTAGTGCTTTTCACTTAGTCTATACTATAAAAGAGGTCACCAAACTGTTAAGAAAGTCACAAGACCTAACCAAATATAGGCCAAATAAAATGGTTAAAAGAGGTGAGGATTCTATTACCAGCTTTCGATTAGTTAGCCATGCAACTTGTAACCAACTATCATATATCTATTTATTTATTTTTGAACTAACAGTTACCGGAAGCTACGAGGCAGGTGCTATGTACAGAAAGAAAGATAACCTGCTAATCATCTTCAAAAACATTGAAGCATATAAACACCTTGAATAGGTTCTTCAATTAAAAGTCAGAGAAGTTGAACTAGATTATTTCTGAACCCTTTTAAACTCTAATATTCTATAAGTTCAGGGGCAGATGCTGTTCTGGTTCAGAGCAGTGCTTATACATTTTAATTTGTCAAGAGTAACTTAGGGATTTGTTAAAATGAAAGTTTATATTTACAAGGTCTATGATGGATCTGAGATGCTGAAATTTTTACAAGCTTATAGGAGTGTAAGTATCAATGTTTCTGGTTCCTTAAACACAGTTTGAGAAGCAGGGTACTGGAACCAACACTATACCACACTGTCATATATTTTCAAATAATAAACAAAATTTTTGCTAGAAACGTCATTTTATTTTTCACTAAATAGCAAGCCTTGAACGTCTCTTATGCCTTTCCTAAATAAATTTTAAACTGTCTTTATCAGTATAATGTACATTACAATTATGCCAGGACAGAATATATTTAGTGCCATGAAGCTAATCTGTATAATAAGTAATGGTAGATGTATGTCATTATACATTTGTCAAAATCAATAGAATTCACCAGACAAAAAGTGAACCCCAATGTAAACTATTAATTTTAGTTAATAATCATGTATCAATATTAATTCATCAAAAATAACTATCAAAAATCACTGTAATGCAAGATATTAATAGGAGAAACTGGGTGAGGCTAAAGGATAATATAAGAATTCTGGCCGGGCTCGGTGGCTCACGCCTGTAATCCCAGCACTTTGGGAGGCCGAGGCGGGTGGATCACGAGGTCAAGAGATCGAGACCATCCTGGTCAACATGGTGAAACCATGTCTCTACTAAAAATACAAAAATTAGCTGGGCACGGTGGCGCCCACCTGTAGTCCCAGCTACTCGGGAGCCTGAGGCAGGAGAATTGCTTGAACCCAGGAGGCAGAGGTTGTGGTGAGACAAGATTGTGCCATTGCACTCCTGCCTTTCACTCTTGTTACCAAGAGTGAAACTTCGTCTCAAAAAAAAAAAAAAGAATTCTACTTTAGCTCAATTTTTCTATAAACCTAAAGCATCTCACAGAATAAAGCCTGTTAATTAAAATAATAATAATAATAATAATAATAAGGCAGGCAAATGTTACTTACTTTTCTTATGGCAAATGTTCCAAGGTCTATTATAGTTCAGGGTTTCATCCAACGATTAATCAATGTAATAATTTTTTATGGTTCTCTTAGTGACATTATATATTTAGGTGTATCCTGCTAAGTCACAATTTATTTTTTAAAAAGTAGATAACTTGTTAAAATCTCCAAAAGTTGAATAATTCTTGTTTCAGTTGAAATATTTATAAATAGAGTAACAAAATAAATGAACTCTGATTTTACATTTACACTTCATTCTCCCTTCCTTAAAGTTAATATTTGCAGTGGGAGCTGGGCATTATGAAGTGGTCCCACAAAGTAGTTTCTTTTCTGATAATTTAGAATTGAAGGTGGAATTTAATTATAGTAGTTAAAAGCAGTTTCTCCATCTATACTTTTTCTCAATATTATAGCTATATTTGACCTGCTTTTCTTATTTTGAAAGCTTACTGGCTTTCTTTTTCTCACTTTGAGAAAAAGAAAAATGAGAAGGTTCAGGAACAGGGAGTTCAAAGAGAGTCCAGATAAGTACACTCAGCAATTTTGTGGACTGCTTGTTTAATGTGGCCTTATTTCTTGGCACTCGTTTTCACATCGTCCAGACTGGTCTCACTCATGTAAACAACTACTCATTGCCCAACACTGACCATATTCTGTGAATGAAACGTAAAAGTTAGGGAACCACTACTATGGGCTGCTCTTCTTGGGTTACACTTATTTTGCAACACCATATTTGACAGACCACTTTTCGTTTTGCATGTTAGAAGTTAACACAAAAGAAGCTTAAGCTAGATGGAATAAAGAGACGCATTTATATCTTCTGCCTATGCCTAAACTTTTCTATCATATTCGGACAGTTGTCACCTAGAATTTTTTGCTTATTTTGCACACATATTGCATAGCTGCAAAGAAGAATCATGGGCCTCATCACAGAAATATGACTACTATAACTACGACTACTAATAATAAATTTTCCTTTTTATTGTTAAGGTTGATATCTACTAAATCAGTGGTTTTGAAACTTGACTGTGCTTCAGAATCACCTGGAGAAGGTTTTTCAAAGCCAGATTTCTGATATTCTGCATCTGTGGGCATTCTGATTCTGTACATCAGGGGCAGTTTATGAATTGGTATTTCTGACTAGCTTGTAGGAGATGTACTAGTGTTTTTCGCCTTCAGACCACAGTTTGAAAAAGCATATATTAGACCAAATAGTTTATAACAAACTTTGCCATAGCTTCAAAGGATAAAAAGGCTTTTGGACTGGGGAGAGGGTCCAGTTTAGGCCAACGTTTCAGTTAGAGTCAGGTATTTTTCCTGGAATCCTTTTACAAGAAAGCAGTGAAGGGGAGAAAAACTGCTTGACATTCAAAATGTTTACACAGAAACTCAATTTTCTCTCAAACTTTTGCTGCACTAAAATTACAAATAACCCCTAGTGCACACTCTTTTGACTCTATAGATGCATCTACTTACCTATCTGTAAGGTGGATAGTATCTTCTGAGATATATGTCACAGTCATTAATCTCTAAAATAGATGTTGTATTTAGTTCTACCTTTCATCTTAGAAAAGAATGCATGAGAAAATGAAAAATGGAACATAGGTAACTGACTGTAATTTCCACAGAGAACATGTTGTGAAATGATGAAATTTGTAGAATTTCTATTTGTATGTCCCATGGGGGAAAAATAATTTATAGCCCAAACTACTTCTCTGGAGCAAAACACATAATATGTTCCATGGCAAAAAGAGAACATATTTTTTTTCTAGGTTTTCCACTTGAAATGCTATCAAATGGACTTGAGCCAAGACAAAGTATTAAAAATGTAAAATAGAAAATCTTTATGCCTTGATAAAAGGGCCATAAAACATTTCTATTACATTAATATTCATCACCTTATTGAGTTCTTACTTTAAACAAACAAAGGGTAAAAGATAATATTAAAGACAGGGTTGAAAATAAGGACTACTCTGAATGGGACAAATAAAACTTTCAATTTGTAAGAGCTGATGCTCACTGTACCTACGCTATCTTATAAAATAAGTATTGTATTTGTGTTTCAATTTTTTAAGACAAGGTAAAAATTGAGCGGGAATTCCGTGAACCACTGACCACCTAACAGATTTAGTTTCACAGAAATTCACTTGCCATAGCATTAAGGGTAGATACATAGTTTTTATTCTTATTTAAATAGCAGAAAATCAGATTTAATATATCTTCACCCAAAGCACAGTGTGAATGCTTATTAATATTTCAGTCTTAGTGATTAAAGGAATTTTTGAACTGAGGTGAGGATGAGATGTTATGAAATGATTTTGAGAAAAGGGGTATGCATCATTGAAGAATTTTAGGCTCCAAGACAAGCAGCGCCAGGGAATGTTAGTGAACTTTACCTCAGGAAGGTCTGCCTGCTTTCAGTACATTCTTCGTTGTTATATAACCGAAATTTGTATTTGTTCTTGTTGTTAAAATTGGAGCAGTTGGTGTTGAAAAGGATCATTATTTATTGCTCGTTGCTTTAATATATTTCTTTATACCAGTGTTTCTATTTTTAAGAGTGTAGGCAATATTTAGGAATGAATTTAAATTATGGTTGTCATCTCTTCAAATTAATTATTTAAACGGCAGAAATTAATTCATGCAGAAGAATCACTTTCAAAGCTAAAGAAGGATAGGAAACATTTATTCTCTTATGTTTCATCTCAAGTTGAATATTGATTACTAAAAATTATTCTTTTGTGGCAAGTTTGCCACATGTCCTACAAATGTACGTGCAAACGGATTACCTACACCTGATGGTCTTGCATCTTTTCCTTTTAATCTCTACTTCAGAATTTTTATAATTCAGCACATTATTTTTGCTTTGCTGATATGTACAGCGCTGTGTTTTGCTTCATTTACCATATTTACTCACCTATTGTTCATTATTGAGTAATTGGCTTCTGTAGACTTTTGTGTAGGTTAATTTGAATCGAGCAGCTTACAAAGCAAGAAAGAAAAGGGCAGCAATTATACAAGTAAATACAGCATTCAATTCCCTTTCTGTTTAACCAGTATGGTGGCACTAAGCATCAAAATGTGACATTTTCCCTTGCTATTGTTTCATAGAAAAAAGCGAAAGAAAACATCTAGAAAGTTTGTTTGTAACTTACTCGTCACTGATAACTTCAATTTTTATTTTCCTTGTTCTTTCTTGAAGGGACTGACGTTGGAGTTCAATGCAGGTTTTGGTGTGAACATATATATTTTGTTTCCACATTTTAATTAAAGGGGTTATTTAATTATGTATTATGATCTGCATATGTAAAAGTTTTAGATTGTGTATATAAATATACACGAACCACATTTAGATTGTAATAACAGTTGTTCATATTTTTAAAGTTTTTATTTGCTAAAATGTCTAAAAAATCATTATTATCCTTGAAAGCAAGAAACAGATTTAATTATTCATGGATAAAATAATGCATCAGTCTTTTAAAATACTTCTATATTATAGCTTCTTTTAACCCTTATTAATTGAATGCTTTAATGCATTGAAGTTTAATGCAACTGTTCATATATAAAATTTTTTGCATGTATGTATATATTTTAGAGATCATGTTGAAATTGGAGGCTTTCCTCACCCCCTTGCAGGATGTGCTACCGGGGTGTGTCTCATTTATTTGGCTGGGCTCAAACACCTTATGAGAGAGGGAGTACACAGGTGAGCAGGTACAGGAGCTGGGGCGAGGGCTTTGGAGCTCCAGTCCCATGGCAGTGTGTGGGAGTGTTAGAATGTTCTTTTAGCCCTGCCATCTGGGTACAACTTAAGTGTTACACAGCTCAGGGAGTTAGTGTGACAGCCTTTTTGGGTTCCTGCATCCAGTTTATCCTGAATTCTTGTCCTGCATCCAGGAAAAATCAGGCAGCATAGACTCGAAGGATGATGAATGTGAGGATTGTATTGAGTGATGGAAGTGGCTTTCAGTGGGATGGGGAACTGGAGATGGGATGGAGTGGGAAGCTCATCTTTCCCTGGTGTTTGACCATCCTGCAGCAGATCTGTTCTCCATCCACCCCCAGACAAACTCCTCTTGATATTCAGTAGCTTTCTCTCTTTTCTCCTTCTCTGGGGTCAGATTCTGCTCCTCTGCCACTCTGCAGCTCTTCTTTTTGGGGTTTATGTGGACCTATGATATCAGGGGGCATTGTGAGCTAAAAGTCATTATTTGGGCATGAAAACAAGAATGGCTGCTCTCACTTAGGGCTGCAGGTCCAGGCTTGAGGGTGGGTTTCTCACCAGGACCCTGTCCTCCTGCCTCCTGCCCATATCAATGTGACTAATTAATGAATCTTAGCTTATGTCTGTTTGAAAACCAAAAATAGACAAGGGAAATATAATAATCCTGATGGGCCTATGTAGAATAATACAGATTCCCTTCTGAGGTTATGGACTCAACCTACCCTAAAGCTCATGGTATTATGAATCTGCTAGCAAAGAAATAGAATGAGGTGAGTGGCTATTGAGTCTGCCTCAATTGGCAACTTCCCTATTTGCAACATCACTATTCTGGTTTCTGTGCTTGCCATTGCCCTGAGACTGGTGTGGTCCCTCTAACACCCAAGAGCATGCACATCTCATTGTTGTGCATTCTCTCAGACTTAGTTTTATTTTTTGAAGTTCGGATTTTGTTTATGAATCTAATTACACTGTAACCATTTACTTATGTCAGCTTAAGAAGACTTGACAGGTCCCAAACAATTACTTTCTGAAACTTTTACTTTATCTTCGCTATCAGATTCAACTATTGACTTTCATTTCCATAAACCTATAGTATCTTCTTGGACCCTCTTTTAACCCCTTTCTGTCCTGTGCTTTGGTATCCAATTCCTGATAAAAGTAAATCTGCTGTGCTACAAATTGTGTTTTTTTAAAAAATGAAATGAACTTATCATTATTTTCATAGTTAAAGGTATAAAATATTGTCAGTAAATAACACTACTGGGGAGATTTTTCTGAGAAATCCATTTTAAGCTTATTTCTGCAGAGAAATTTTCAAATAAATCAGTTTCATACATTTAAAATGTTACTCATCAGAATCTTAAAGTAGCATTAGTAATTTGGAACTGATTTGAGATTAAAAGAATATTTATTTTGTATTATGGTTAAATCCATAGAGATAGAAGACTGTAAAAAATTCTATTTGACAAAGAATATATATATATATATATATATTATAAGAGATATGTATATAAGACAAGCATATATATAAGAAATTTATAGTTATTCTTTCTTAATTACAAATAAATATACTGGTTTTTTTCTCTTTGAGGACCCCTACCTTTCAACTTCTTGCCTGTATATTAGTATGTAAAACTAAGCTTCTTAGTTGGCGAGTATTAGGACAGAGCTGAAATAAAGGGCTTTGGCTCCACTGTAACATATTTCCAGCATCACCCCAATTGTTGGGTTCTAACTGGCTTCCTGAATGGTTTTTAACGCTGCGTGCCCATTGTTCAAGAAGAGTTGTTAGAGCCTCCTGTGAAATGCAAACAGGAAAATTTGCTAATTACAACAAAAATGTCTTAAATATTTTCAATACGTAATTGCTACTGTTTTCATTGAACAAATGTCTTTTCCTTTTTTTTAATTCAGAAAGTAAAAAAAAAGAAAAAGACATTTGCTCAATGAGAACTGTAGTAATTAAAATCTCTGAGTTCATATGATTTCTAATGTTTAAAAATTATCATTTTGTGACTAAATTGGTACTTACCAGCCTACATAAACAGTTTTTATAAACTTTTTGGACACTAAGATATAATTAATTTCAAATAATATATATATATTTGCTTGTGGATAATAGCCTTGATATGATCATGTTTTGATATAATTTAATAATATGATAATATAATGAATTTAATAATTTAATAATAATATAATTTAATAATAATTTAATAATATATTGAGTCACCTAAGATTGAATTAACATGAACCTCAAGACTCAAGGATAGCATGACCAACAGTGCTATGATGAAAAATGTAAAAAAAGAATTCATCTAAAATTTATCCAAATATGAGAAACACACGTTTTATTAACATATAAATGAAAGCGGTCACAAACATATTCTATTTACGCAATAGAGTAGTTGGTACGTTTCTAATCAGTACCTTTGCCTTTGCCCCATCTTCTCCATCATGCGTGTTTAAACAAATTAATTCTAATTAGAAAGTGATAGAGGGTTCAAAAGAGAATGTTCCGCTATAAATTGTCAGACTTAATGATTCTCTCTTCGGAACATTAATGGTTAGTCAAAAGAGCTGAAGCAGTAAAATGTTTTTATCCTGTTCACATGAGCTATTTTCAGTTCTTGTTTTCCTTTTATTTGTAGTCGATGCATAGTAATTGTACATATTTATGGGATTCACAATGATATTTCCAGACATGTATACAATGTGTAGTGATCGAATCAGAGTAACTAACATATCCATCACTTCAAATACGTATTAATTTTGTGTGTTGCAAACATTCAAAATCTCCTTTATCTTTTTGAATGCACATAATACATTATTTTAAACTATATTCCCCCTATGGTCCTATCAAACACTAGAAATTATTTTACATATCTAGCTATAATTATATATTCATTAACCAAAATCTCACTATTCACCCCTCTCAGCCATTTTTGTTTTATATCACCAGGCACAGACATAATGCAGCAATAAATCTTGATTTCAAACTATCTTCATATATATATATATATATCTTCATATATATATATATATAGAGAGAGAGAGAGAGAGAGACTGAGTCCTGCTCTTTCACAGGGGTTTGAGTGCAGTGTCATGAACATGGCTCACTGCAGCCTCAATCTCTTAGGCCTAATCAATCCTCCTGTCTCAGCCTCCCATGAAGCTGAGACCACAGATGTGCACCATCACACACAGCTAAAGTTTTGTAGAGAGGGTCTTATTTTGTAGCCCTGGTTGATCTCCAACTGCTGGACTCAAGAGACTCTACTGCCTCTGCTTCCCAAAGTGCAGGTATTACAGGCATGAGTCACTGAGCCCAGACTTTAGACTATCTTTTTAAAAAATATTGATGTGTTCATTATTCTTTTAAATTAAGAAATACTTTTGTAGGTACACTGTAAGTGTTTATATTTATGGGGTATATGAAATGTTTTGATAGAGGCATGCAATAAAAAATAATCACATAATAGATAATAGTATATCCATCTCCTCAAGTATTTATTCTTTGTGTAACAATCTTACTACATTCTTTTAGATATTTTAAAATGTACAACTTATTATCGACTATGGTCACCCAGTTGTGCTTTCAAATACAGACTCTTTTAAGAATTTAGTGTAATAAAAATTTCCATATGTTTCTGCAAAGTAGAAGTCTGGGAAGAGATCTATGTTCATTTCCTGCTTTAACAGGAACGTGAACACAGCTCCCCCAAAGAAGTATATTGACATGCGGTACAACAATTAGTTCAATAATTAAACTGGGTGGAATGTTGTAACTGAATTTATTTCATGAATTAAAATGGTTTTACAAGAAGATATGTTCACCATCCTCTTGTTCGTAATTTGTTTACTAGATTCTAGATTTTTGAGAGGTTAAGCATCTAGGATTTAGCTTCTTTTCAGAGTACAAAAGATAACAGCTGGCCCATCAATCCATGTAATAGTCTAAAAGTCAACACTAGGTAATAATACCCTTCATAAAAGCAGTCAGTCTGAGTCATCACCTTCTGAATTCATTCTAAAACATGAGGAAATGACACAGCAGGTATTGTTTGTGTTTGAGATCCTTCATTTGTAATGCAACAGCTATATTATCAAATCATCCTGGGAAACTGCTACGATCTTCCAGCAGTTTATGAAAGTCATAATAGTGCCAGCATTGTCACCAACAAACACTCTATGCCATGCAAAAACTTCTGTCATCATTTTGAAGCAGTCTAAATTTCTATGTGGAGACTATTTAAAACATGTTCCTACTAATAGTTGCATTTTACTTTGATTAATTCTAACATTAAGGGAATAATTATCTTTTAGTCCATAGAGTTGAAACAGGGAAACATTTGTTTTTTTACATTGTGCAGCTATAACTTCAATGGAATTGAAAAATTTGTGATATATTATTTAAAACTAAGAAGAGTTGTTCCTAGTTAATTCAGGAATGGCTTTTGCTTTATTTCAACCATAGCTAGGTACTTATTCATCTCTATATTCTTTTAGTGCTGTTCCATACATGATTTTTAAGTTGTCTTGTTCAAAATGTACCATAGTTAGTGTGGTGCTGGTTACTTCTCCATGAACTATTGAGTGCTTTTTCACATGAATTATATAAGTCATGTTGACCAAAGGTGTGCATATAATTTATACATAAATTGAAAAAATTAAAAGGCACATGGTAAAGTAGTTCATGAATAATGTACAGACTTGAAGTTAAATAGCCAGTAATAGCTAAAGTGCTTTTTCTTCAAAGGTAAAAATATAAAAATCGAATATGTATTTATATTCCCATAGGGAAATATTATATAAAATGAGTTGAAACACGTTTATGTGTCAGTCTCTATCCATTATTCATTTCCTCTTGAACCCTTGCATTTTTTCTTTTACACTCTTTTCTCTCTTTAGGTTGCTTAGGTTATTGATAGTATCAGGAATGACTATGAAAACTTAAGGCATTTGCCTTGTTTCTTGAGTTGAAAATTATTTTCAGGGCCATTAATAGTAGTTAAATTTTCTGATCAATACTTTAAACGTAGACTTGGAAAAATTATTCCTTTGGCTCAAAATGTTTTGGTTTTAATATAATTGACTCTGGTTTGGCAATAACATATCATTTGAATTTTGAAAAATCTTCATTTGAAAGTTCAGTCAATGTTTCATTCTGCTATGGAGGCAGCAAATAAACGATGATCAGTTCTTGTATATGCTATTAGAAGAATGGCTCTGTGTTCTAACTCTATCATGTTCTAGCTGTGTTCTACTAAAAAGGTCAAATAATCTGCATTGGTCAATTTCATCATTTTTATCAGTATCACTTTCATAGTATTCTTATATGATGCAGTAATATAACATATGTTAGAAAGCATTTTATGCCCCATATGATAAAATCAATTGCATTCTTACTAATTATGCTATGCAATGCTACATTCTTCAAAGAGTAAGGCACAATCTCTGCCTCAATAAGTAATAAATATGAACAATCAACTGGTATAGAGTTTAATCATATATTGTTAAATACAGTATGTATTATTTTTATTTACTATAAACTTAGATAAGTCATGTTAACCTCTCTTTTGATGCAATTTCTTCTTCTATAAAATGAAATGGTTGATTATATTTGTGGCATGAACTCAGGTTTAAATATCCTTTATTATTTGCTTCATATTAGTTAATATCTACAAATTGGCAAATGAGTACAAAACACGGGGATAATCACTAGAAATAAAAAAATGATAAATTCCCTACATTCCCACAATAAAATGGAGGAGATTGTATATATTATAGAACAATTATAATCCAGGACAAATATTAGCAAATTACATCCTTTGGTGATATCTGACCCACTGCCTATTTGTGACATGTTGAGAGCAAAGAATGGCTTTTATATTTTAAAATATGAAATGCTAAAAAAAGTTTCTGAGAAAATAGTTGCTTGTTTTGTCTGACAAACACTAAAATATTTACTGTTTGGCTTTTTTTTTTAAAGAAAACGTCTGCTGAGTTCTGATTTAAAATGGTGATCAAAGTGAACAGATTATGCATAGTTTGCTTTGTAAAGAACAGGATTAGATGGGGAAATTTTGAATGAACACATGATGGATCATGAAATGTGAATCATGTATAGACAGGCGTTAGCTAGTTAGGAGTGTGTGTGCATGTGATGAACACATGATGGATCATGAAATGTGAATCATGTATAGACAGGCGTTAGCTAGTTAGGAGTGTGTGTGCATGTGATGAACACATGATGGATCATGAAATGTGAATCATGTATAGATAGGCGTTAGCTAGTTAGGAGTGTGTGTGCATGTGAGGAACACATGATGGATCATGAAAT
>CM052665.1:8065661-8084793 GCA_028533165.1 Leontopithecus rosalia | reverse complement strand
TCTGTGGATTTTGGGTGGAGAGTTCTGTAAATGTCTATCAGGTTTGCTTGTTTCAGGTCTGAGTTCAAGTCCTGGGATTCCTTGTTAATTTTCTGTCTGGTTGATCTGTCTAGTATTGACAGTGGAGTGTTAAATAGAGTTTTTTATTTCACGCATTGGAGGAAGAGATGAAAATTATTTTTAATAGCAGTACCAGAAATTTATTGTACAAGAAACATCAAAAGAGTGTGCTGAAAATACAAATTCTAGACTCCTGCCCTACAAATACTGGTTCTGGTGCTTCTGAAATGTCTGTAACATTATATATTTTTTAAAAATCATTTTTCATAGCATTGTATTCCTGCAATGTACATCCTAATTTTGAATTGCATTCTCATAGGCAGTTGATAAGCTCATAAGCAGATATATAAACTAAGTTCTGAAATCTCTAATATCATCCTAATGTTTTCATCTTTATGACCATGGTCATAGTCATCTCATATCATTTAATACATTTGACACTACCTAAGATGCTCCAACTTTAGTGTTTGCTATTTATTTGAAAAAGAAAAATACAACAATACAAAATTCTAAATACCTACAATAAATATTTGTAGCATAGTTCATGCTATTTAGTTAGAAGTATGAAGTATTTAAGAGTATATACATACATTTTGGATATGCAAATTTAGATCATGGGTTAAAAGAAAAACATACATTTGTTTCTGTGTTCTCTCTTTTTTTCTTAAGCAGGATTTAAAAACTAATAAAATATTAAATATTGAATATGACATTAAAATAACTAACTACCCTTTGAAGTCCAAATTTAGCCAGTGCCCAGGGAATGTCAAATGACCTGTATAAATTGTTTTTCCAGACGTATGTATCTAGTGATAATTTTAAATATATATATTCATTTATCTTTTTTAATGCTAGAAACGTATATGTGAACGTATATATGTGTGTGTATGTCTGTGTGTGAGCTTGTGTGTGTTCTTGCTTCAAATAGGCTGCTAAAATTACTTTTTTTCCCCTTGCGGTTGGAGAATGAACTCAGTTAGGAAAATCATTATGGATTGCCTCATTAGAGGATTCTTGAAATTGCTTACTTGTGACTACCCGACTGGAAAGCAATCTCTTGCTCCTTTGCCAGAGCACTGGAGAAGTAGGGGTTATTGAACCCTCTGTCGAGTCAGGGGCTAGCAAATAAGGGTGGGTTACGCTGAGAGAAATCACACAAGTCCATTATGAAGATGAATTCTGATTTGCATATTGCCCCATAGACCCTGAGAAAGGAATTGTTTTTTCAATTATAGGTTGTATAGAAATATGGCTAGATTAACAATGTTTTTTTCTTTGAATAGTGGTTTAGAGCTACAAGTTTAACTTTCTCTCTGAATTGGGTTATTTTGATAAGTCTCAAAAGAGAACTTCCACAGGAAATGATGCTTAGAATCATACCAGCATGCATACATCACAGCACTCAGAGATTATAACTTGAAGAGTATCTAATTGATTCTCCTTCTGAGTTCAAACATTTTGGATCCCTGAGCCTGGGTTGCATCCTTAGCCTTTTTTTGTATTTCCTTTGCCCACCATAATTTCTGACACCTATAGACAATCAGTAAATTTTTGTTTAAAAATTATGGTATATGTCAATTAATTTTAAATTTTGCCAAAATTATTATTTGCTAATTTTTAGCAGGATCACTGTTATGAAGTTTTCCTAATATTCTCTAAAATTTGAATAGTTTTCCCTACTCTTTTTAGAAGAAAGAATTTATGCTAATTATTCTTTATTAACACATTTATATTTTTAAAGATTTACATTAATTCTGCTTTTTTTTAACAGCTATGATAAATGTGCAATTTAATTTTTACCATGTCAGTTTCTTCATTTGGAGATATGTTAGACTTCAATTATCCTGGTTTACTATTTTCATTTTTTCTTTTAAATGTGAGAGCACCAAGCTAAACATAGCACTCATTAACTTTTATTACAATTACCATTCTCTGTCAAAAATTTGATATAATACACATGCATTCATCTATCCATTCAATAAATATGTATTAAGAGGCTACGATGTTTTATAAACTGTTATACCATTGGAAATATAGTTATAAAAAATCAAATATTGCTTTATTTATCATATTACCTATACTTTGACTTCTACATTTTTATGAAGATTATTGACTCCCCAAATTATATATTATTATTCTCTTTTGTTTTTATGCAGTGTCTCTTTAGTGTGCTTTTAAAGAAAATAAAACTTTATTCTACATATTTCTGATAATATTTAAAGTTAAAAGTCACTTTGAAGTCTAATTGCAATATTATCCTCTGAGATTGTAGCCATTCTATTTAATTTAGTATTATCTAAAAACAAAAATAAAACTGCTGAGCCAGGATTCCACAATCCTAAATTACTTGCTCATGTTAATAAGCCCCATTTAAAAGCTAAGTAATATCTCACTGTCTTGCTGATCTCTTTCACTGTGGTATATTTTATCCACTTAACATTAGAGATGATGTACAGTGAATATGAAGAGTTGCTATAATATAATGATGTTGATAACTAGCTCGTAGCTTATATTTGAAAATAACTTACGTTTCATTTTATCATTTTATTTTTTAAGTGCTGTTCTCAATCAGTTATTTAAAAAAAATGTTGACAATGTAATTTAGTTACTGCTCATACATTTTATTCAATAGCCAGTCCATATGCCATTTTTTGCCTATGATTTTTAGGTTTCCAACATGCATTTGTTATATGAAAGAGCTGAAAAGCTTGGCTTTAAATCAGGCAAACCCAGATTTCAAGAACTCCTTAATTTTGTAGCAGTGTGACCTTGGGCAAGTTTTAACTTTTCTGATTCTCAGTGCCTTTACCTGTCATAAAACACCACCAACCTCATTCCCTCATAGGAAAAGTTTTTTTCTTTGCACTGTGTTTGGTATTCCCTCAAGGCTAAATAAATGTTAGAGGTGGTATTTGAAGCTCCTGTATTTTAACTCATTTAATATATTATGTTTTTTGAGCAAGTGAGTTCTGTAGTTTTTTCTTTTCCTTCCTTCATTCCTTCCTTCCTTCCTTCCTTCTTTCCTTCCTTCCTTCCTTCCCTCTCTCCTTCCTTCCTTCTCCTCCTCCTTCTCTTCTTCTTCCTCCTCCTTCTCTTCTTCTTCCTCCTCCTCTTCTTCCTCTTCCTCTTCTTCTTTCTCTCTCTCTTTCTCTCTCTCTCTCTCTCTCTCTCTCTCTCTCTCTCTCTCTCTCTATCTATCTATCTCTCTCTCTGAGTTTCTCTAAGTACAGTGGCTGGGATACAACTTACTGAGCCCTCAACTTCCCAGGCTCAAAGAACCTCTCAATTCAGCCTGCAGAGTAGCTGGGATCATACATACATACCACAACACCTTCCTAAATGTGATTTCTTTCAGTCCAATAGTACCATTGAAGAGTAATGAGGAAACTCATTTCCAATTAAAGTAATGAGAAGATAATGTGCAATTAAATTAGAAAACTATGGAGAGCCTTGGGAGCTTCATGATCAGGTTGGGCCAGATAGAAGTAAGCAACATACTTTCATTTTTCCAGTTCAGAGTCTGAAGCCTGATGAAGTGTAGATAACTAAAAAACACAAAGATGAATTTGCAAAAAAGAAATTTCAAAAGACAGAAATGAAAATGAAAAAATTTATTTGGTAAACCAAATGTACTATGTGGTTTCTTGCAGCATGCTGCTTAGAAGTTTTGAAGTTGTGTTTGTGTGTGTGTGTGTGTGTGTGTGTGTGTGTGTGTGTGTGTGTGTGCGCGCGCATGCGCGCTTTTATGCTGAAGAAACTAAGGAAATTTGATGACATGGTACAGGTTCTTTAAACTTGGCTTCAAATAGGGTTTTAGAAGAATAGAGAAAACTTTTTATTTTGTCTTTGAACATATTTCCAGTAAAACATATAGATATATTTATGTATAATATACGTATATATGTATGCATATATGTAAATAAATTATCAGCATCCTCCTAAACCACTGTTCCAAAGAGTACATTATATCAAACATGGGTATATAGTATGTGATTACAGTTTCACTGAAACAACAAATACTATTCAACTAAAGCTTCCTTTAAAAATTATTATATCAACATTTTCCCCCCAAATTTTTCTTTGAAACATAAATATTTTTTTAAAAAATATGTTTATTTTGAAATAAACCAGATGAAATTTGAAAATGAAAGTAAACATTCTATAAATCAAACATTTTAAGGTAAATTTTTTATTTTAGCAATTTTAAGTTTACAGCAAAATGAACAGAAGGTGCTAAGATTTACTGTATACTCACTGCCTTCCCACATGGATAACCTCTCCCATTATTAATATCCTTCACCAAAGTGGTACATTTGTTAAAATTGATTAACCTACATTGGCACATCATTGTCACCTATAGCGAATAGTTTATACTTCACTCTTGGTATTTTGCATCCATGAGTTTGGAGAAATACTTTGAATGTATTCATCATATGGGATCTTACTGAATATTTTCAGTCTTAAAAATCTTTCTTCTGCCTATTCAATCCTTTCTCTCCTCTAGTCCTGGCAACCACTGATCTTTTTACTACTGTCTTTATAGTTTTGCCTTTTTCAGAATGTCATGCAGTTGGAATCATATAGTATGTAGCCTTTTCATGTTGGCTTCTTTCACGTAGAAATATGCATTTAAGTTTCCTCCATGTCTTTTCGTGCCTTGATAGCTCATTCCTTTTTTTCTTCTTTTTTCTTATTTTTTGCGATGAAGCTTCACTCTGTTGCCAGGCTGGAGTGCAGTGGTTCGATCTCAGCTCACTGCAACCTCTACTTCCTGGGTTCAAGAGATTCCCCTGCCTCAGCCCCCTGAGTAGCTGGGACTACAGGCACACACCACCACGCCCAGCTAATTTTTTGTGTGTTTTAGTAGAGGCAGGGTTTCTACCTGTAGGCCAGGATTGTCTCCACTTCCTGACATTGTGATCCACCCTCCTTAGCCTTCCACAGTGCTAGGATCACAGGCATGAGCCACTGCACCTGGCAGATAGCTCATTTCTTTTTAATGCTGGCTAATATTCCATTGTCTGGATGTATCACAGTTTATCCATTAACGTACTGAATATTGAAGGACATCTTGATTGCTTTTAAGATTTTGCAATGATGAATAAAGGTTCTATAAACACCTGTGTGCAAGTTTATGAGTGCACACAGCTTTTAACTGCTGTGAGTTAATGCCAAGAAGTGTGATGGCTGGCTCATATGATAAGAGGACATTTAGCTTTGTAGGAAACTGCCAACATGTCTTCCAGAGTAGCTATGCCACATTGCATTCCCATCTGCATTGAAGGAGTGTTGTGTTGCTCTACATCCTTAACAGCATTTGGTGTTGTCAGCGGTCTGTATTTTGACCATTCTAAGAGGTATGTAATGGTATATCACTGTTGTTTTAATTTAAATTTCAATGATGTAGTATGAGTTGGAGTATCTTTTAACATACTCATTTTCCATCTACATATCCAACACGTTTTTCTTTAATAAATATTATTATTTAAATGTACTTAAATAAAGGGCTGTGGCAATCCCTGTTAACTAAATGAGATTAATGTTTCCATAAATCAGAACCTTCACGTTAGCCTCCCCATGTATCACACACTTCTAGTTCCTTTTTTAAAATATAAAACTTCATCAGAAACAACTCATAGAAATTTTTTCTTCTTCTTAACTCTTAATGTATTTATTTATATCACAATTTTGTTATAGGCACATATTGACTTTTAATCAAAATTTCATTGTTTTCTGATAATGAAAACATTATCATTAGAGAAAAGTAGACTGAAGAAAAGAAAATACACTTGTTACCTTATTATGCAAAGTATTAACGACTCTCACAAATGTCCTACATTTATTGTGTTGAAAATTATGGTTAATGCTGTGATATATTTCTCGGTATATTCACTTTCAGTACTTTCTCGACAATAGAAAAAGTAATGTGATTTGAACAGAAAACATAGATAACTTTGAATTCTCATTTATTTATTGCTTACTATCAGTCTTTGATCATATTTCTAATCACTGAAAAACTATCAAAAATATTTTATTACCAAATTCACACCATGGTCTTAACAAAAATTATTTACTTATCTTTGTATTTTAAGGCATGTAATTCATTCCCAGTATTTTATTTTCATAGAGTAGATAATACTGCAAAGTAAGTCTTTAAATATAGATAATTATCTATATCTTAGGCATGTTGGGCTCCAGGTCCTGGTCTGGTGTTTGAAAAAAACACATTTGATAATTTTGTGTAAGTATAAAGAGTAGATGTATACATTCTTTGGCAATGGACCCAATGAAAGTTATTGTTAATGATTCCCTCATATAGGCAGTCATCCACCTTCACTCCTGTCCAATTTCCAAGAAAGAAGAGTGATAGTTTGTTGATTTTTATCATATTTGTTAAATAAAGTATTTGAGCATTTTGTTATTTAGGGAAAATATTTAATTCTTATATGGGCAGTTTATGCAAAAATAGTTATAAAGATCACATTGATAGATATTTTCCTTTTTTTTCTTTTCTTCCTTTCTTTTTATCTTTTCTCTCTTTTGAGATAGGGTCTCACTCTGTTACTCAGGTTGGACTTCAGGGGCACAATCACGGTTCACTGTAGCCTCAAACTACTTGGCTCAAGTGATCCTCCTGTGGCAGTCTACCACGGGCCTGGGACTACAGGCATGGGCCACCATGTATGGATAATTTTTATTTTTTTATTTTTATTTTTTGTAGGAACAGGCTCTCACTATGCTACCCAGACTGATCTTCAACTCTTGGGCTCAAGTGATTATCTTGCCTTGGCCTCCCAAAGTACTGGGATTGCAGGTGTGAGCCACCATGCCTGGCCTAATTTTATGTCTTGATGAATATGACTGTATTTTAGCACCTGCTGTTCACAAAGAGCTCAAAAGATAATTATTATGTAGCTGGAATTCAAAATGAGTTTTGGGAAATGCATTTTGAAAGGATAGAAAAACTTTCACATGTGACTTAATAATGATTTAATGTTTGACTGAAACTGGTTTAATGTAAATTAATTTACTGTTATTTATGAGTTAGATACAAATTCTTCTATTTTTTGTTTCAGAAATTTTCTATGTAATATTGAAACTGATGATTTAGCAGAAAGTCAGTATGTTTTAATCATGCTAATTCTTTAAGCCAAAATTATTGCAGCCAGTTAACTCAACCAACAGTTTCATCACCCAGTATGCCATGCATTTGGAGCCACTTGATTTCCCCTAAAATCTTCATGGACTGTCCCTAAAATCTTGATAGATTTTATACAAATAAAGAATAGTTGCTAAAAAGGACCAGGTGTGATGGTACTTGCATTCTGAAAATTTTCTATTCAGAATATTCAGTTATCAGGTACATTAAATAGAAGATTAAAGCAATTTAAAGTCTGACTGAAAGACATCTTCCTACCTGTGTAATGTAAAAGCAAGATGAGTTTATTTAATATAAAACATGCTTATAAATCAAAGTAGTTATTTCATTTTGATACATTTCTTTTGGATTTATCTTCCTAATAAAAGTCCATTAGGAGAATTGCATACATGGGATATATTTTAGATTAAAGGGAAAGATTAGTATGTTGCAATTATAAGATAGAGTATCTTAGAGTAAATGTATTTGTACGGCTTTTTTAGAATGAGCTCCCTCTAAATTCAGGAGTGGCTAAAGCAGAAAAGATAGCAGAAGTGCATAAACTTGTGTCTAATTTATATCAGACCCCTTGATCTACTTCTGAATCCAAAGAAGGTGCTTTTTCATTTTAGTCAGAATTAGGAAACGTGATTACTACATAATGGTAAAATCAGAGATGAAACGCACCCCACATCATTCTTCAGCCCCTCATTTTTCTTCAGAACAGGCAGTTTTAACCTCTCGAGGCCTCAGGTATATGACTGTAAAGTTAGTAGGTTGAACTGGGCCTCTTTTAGGAATTCTTTTATCTAAAATTTTATTGCTCCAATTTAGAAAAGTGAGTGAGTATAAAAGTCTATTTGAAGAGACAGTTGTGCATAACAAATACATGACAAGGTGGGAATCAAGGTCACTTTGCCGTTGAAACATTGTTACCTTACATCTCAGTGTGGCCACATTGAAATGATGGTCTCTAAGGTTTATTTCTTGTCTAACACCCATGACGATAATATAAACCTTTGGTTTACTTATGGGCAAAAAGGAACTACGTGACTTTTATACAATCACATTGTATAACATGGTTTTCATCATTTTAAAAAGGCATTATCATGGCTCACATCTGTAATCCCAGCACTTTGAGAGGCCCAGGTGGGCAGATCACCTGAAGTCAGGAGTTCAAGACCAGCATGGCCAACATACTGAAACCCTATCTCTATAGAAATACAAAATTTATCCAGGCATGGTGGTGGGTGCCTGTAATCCCAGCTATTTGGGAGGCTGGGACAGATGAATCACTTGAACCCCAGAGGCAGAGGTTGCAGTGAGCTGAGATCCAGCCATTGCACTCCAAAAACAATTAAAAAGGCAATTATCTTTATAATACTAATATTATACATATTAGATGTTTTTCTTTTTTAATATATATAAACACATAACCACAATTTTCACATGTATTCATGTATTTCACATATTTTACAGTCTTCAATGTTTTCATACTTGGATTTTAATATTCCTATCTTTTAGTTGACTAATAATTTTCATAGTAATTAAGCACTCATTTTTTACTATTATGTTATTAACAAAATGAACATTATTGGAAACAATCTAATACATAATGCCACTTAAAATGATCATTAAGATTTATGGATGGATACATTTTTCACATTACTGTTGAAAATTGTATGCTTATAATTAAAATTATTGTCAATATTATTAATATAATATTTATAAGTGTTTTTTGTACTGCTGTCAGTATTTGGTGAAACTAATATCTATGAAATGCTTCATATTTTTGGTTGATTTTTATATTACGCAGAGTCATATTTGAAATATAATCTACCATATTTCCTTTTCCTCATCTTTATTTTGGCTAACACTGCTCAGAAAGATAAATATGAAATTGATTTTGATCCTCTTTATTAACATTCTGGATTTATAATCTTGATTCCAAATCACCCAAATATGACAGTATTGCCTAAGCTCCAGAAAAATACAAACAACCACATACCTCAAAAATATTTTTACAAAGGCAACACCTTCCATGTAGAAAGGCATAGTGGTGGCAAGAAGATAATTACATGTGAAAGAAATGATGTAGCTTAACTTGAATAGAATGGGAGGTTATGGCAGGTGGTGATAGAAATACATGAAGAACCACATGAAATTGATTTAGAAAAAAAAAAAAACTTTAAACAATGCAGAATTCAGAGGAGTGACTAAAAGAAAAAAAGATGAGGAAGTAAAGAACAAAGAGGAGAGGCCGAATTGTAAGCAGAAGAACAATAAATTAGCTAAAAAATTTATTCTGCTATCCCCAAGTTCCACTCCTACAATTCCTATCCTCCTGTCCTGCTCGATTTTTATGATAGTGTCTGTCACCATATAACATACATTTGACTTGTTCTATATTATATGACTCTGAACTTTAGAAAATAAGAGCCATGAATGTTAGAATTTTGGTCAGTCTAGCTCCAGCTATATAGCCCTTATTAAACAGTCCCTTTAACAAGTTTGTTTAATTAATTGATTAATATAAGGCAATGAGGAAGAAAATATATACTTTCTCTGTCCAGTGGGGGTTGAAGTCTAGCACAGTAAATATTCACATCATATTCCAGTTGAATCTGAGTAGATGTAAATTTTCAGAACAATGTTTAGGGCATAATAAAGATTATGTAAATGTTTATTATCAGTATTATAAACCTCAAACTATCATTAATATCATAATTATCATGATTATAACTATTATTAAATGAGTACATATACTGTGTATGTAGTTTCAGCAACAACCCTATTAAAAAAAGCAGTTTTTAGTATCTTTCTTTTGTTGATGAGTAAACCAAAATTTAGAGATTTTCAATTACTTCTAAGGAAACAGAGCTAGTGTGCTACAAAGTTAAAATGCAAATTTTAAACTCCCTGCGTGTAGTACTTAAAATTTTTCAAAAAACTAGGCTGACTTGCTATTAAGGGTGTCATAGAAATATTTTAACTTACTAATAAAACACTATATGTAATATATAGACATGAATTTGATTTAAGTTGTATCAATTGTGCCATGGATGTGAAATGTAATCCAGTGAAGTTCTTAAAATGTAGTTTGTGAAATGCGATCTAAATGTCTTGTTTGTAATGAGATTAAGTAGATTAAATATATTGTTGTATAAAAATATACTATAATATACGCATTTATAAGTCTTAGTGAGAATTTGATTTGATTAATACTTTCAAAAACCAATAAGAAATATGGTTTATTGCCTTCAGAAATGTGCATTGCTTATCTATGCATTATCCTATCACTAAGCATTTACTAAATGCCTAAAATGCATTCTGAATTCGGAAATAAGAAGAAAACATAAAAGAAACTTCCATCTCAAGGAATTAATAGTGGGAGGGACAGAGGTAAAGAGATAATTACTCTGCAATTTGATAAGGGCTATAACTGAAGTATGAACAGGGTGCAATTAGAGAACAGGCTGTCTTTTTAGAAAAGGTGACTCTAAGTTGAGGATTTTTAAAAGCCAACTAGATGAAAGGGAATAAATCTTCTTTTGAAACAAAATAAAACTGTACATGCAATATACTACAAGTTTGTACTTTATTAGGTCATGTTGCAAATTTGCACATCCTGAAAACTGTAGACCAGTTATCAAGCTTCTACAAACATTTATCTGATCTTAATGATTTCAGATAAGACGCATGCATGACAGATAGTCATTAACTCCTGAGAGGTAAAACTCTCTTGCATTTTACTCTGTGATATAATTCTTGATACTTGTTTTCTCTAATAGACTTTAAACTTATTGAGGATGAATATTAGCTTCTTCTTCCCTTTTTTTTCCGAGTCGTTACGGTTTTCATTACAGAGTCTAAACACAGAAGATATTCATTGAGTGAATGAAAGAAAAATGAACTGTATTACTCAGGGATACAAAATAAAGGTGTAATCTGAGCCTGGGTATTAATAAAAATTTACAGAAGAGTTATGTATTTAGCAAAGTCTATAAGAAGACATAAAAATTCCCCATAGTTGTACGTATTATTTATGTCACAGCAAGACAATGTTCAATAGCATCCATCTGAATGATGAGTTCCTATGATTTCAGAAAATATTTCTTGTAGCATCATTTAAACACTGACTCTGGCAGAAAGTTAAACACTTACTCTGCTTTTCAGCTTTTCCTGTTTGAAAAAGAATTCGCATTTAAAGATAAGGATAAAAAGATTATTATAATATTTTATTATTTTTTTTTTTTTTGAGATGGAGTTTCACTCTTGTTGCTGAGGCTGGAGTGCAATGGCCCAATCTCAGCTCACTGAAACATCTGTCTCCCAGGTTCAAGTGATTCTCCTGCCTCAGTCCTCATTCCTGAGTAGCTGGAATTGCAGGCATGCGCCACCATGCCTGGCTAATTTTGTATTTTTAGTAGGGAAGGGGTTTCTCCATGTTGGTCAGACTGGTCTTGATCTCCTGACCTCAGGTGATCTGCTCACCTCGGCCTCCCAAAGTGCTGGGATTACAGGCATGAGTCACCGCACCCGGTTATTAAATATTTTTAGTGCCTCTTCAGTCATGTTTATACATCATTATGGCAGCTAAATATTTAAATGACTTAAGCTCTCTCTCTCTCTCTCTCTCTCTCTCTCTCTCTCTCTCTCTCTCTCGCTCTCTCTCTCTCTTTCTCTCTCATATATTCAATGTAAAATTGCATATATATATCAATGTTATAGTTATAATGCATATGGTAAGAAAATGTGAAAATATGCTTTGGATTGAATCTTTTTTTATTGCCATATTGGCCCCCAGAGAAGTACCTCTATGATTCAAAGGAAAAATGTCAAATATTGGGGCAAGTGCCACAAAATAGAAATCCGCATCATCCTGGAAACTGTTCAGGTGACTTCAAGTGGATATATGGAATGTAAAATGTGAACGAACATTTTAAATAATTCAGTTCTTGTCATTTATATTTGAGATTTTATAGTTTGCGATAGCTTTACTGTAATGCTAGTTCTATAACAAATTAGTTGATTTTAAATTCCTTTCAGTATTTTCCTTCTGTTAAGCTTAATATTTAATTTGTTTATAATGTAGTTTAAAAGTAAGATTGTATTGTGCAGAATCATAAATCTTTGCAACTTATACATACAGGCAGTGGATTCTGTAGTCTACACGAAGAATGATAAAGCAATGGTTACCCTTCACTTCATTAATCTTGTTTATTCGAGATTGCATTCTATCTACATCACAAGTTGTGGCTACAAAAAATTGCTTAAGCATTTACATTTTGCAAACATGCTCATGGAATTTTTATTACTTACATGCCCCTGTGCTGTGACTAGGCAAATGACATTCCACTGTACATCACAGACTGTTATACCAAATCAAAAACATTTCTGATTCAGAAGTCTCAAGGATTTTAAATATTTGTATTTAAAGAGATGAGATGAATACATTTTTTTTTCATCTCTATGAAATTCTGGTTCAGTCGAAAATGTGCTAACTAAATATGTATTAGCCAATGTTTTTGACAGTGCAGTAATGATTCTTATTTGACTTTATCTAAGACAAAGCAGAATATGTATCAGATATCCTGAGCCTTTCTATGTGGCAGACATCATCTGAAAGAAAGCTAATAAGCCAAACACCAAAAATAACAAGGCGGTGATGATGGTTTAATTGAACATAATCCTAGCTAATACATCTCACTCCATTTTGTCATATAGGTGTTTTATTCATCTTAACAAAGATATTTAAATGGTTGTTCCGCACCATTTATCTTGTGTTTGGATATTATGGTTGTCTTCATGATTCTAAACAAATAATTGAAATGTTTAAAAGTTCAATAAAATATGGCACTGTGGCAGTATGTGTAACTCACCAAACCTATGACTCTATCTTTAAAGTAGAGTCAGTGGAAAGATTTTGTGCACTGGTGTGTGTGTGAATGTGTGTGTGTTTTCATACCGTGCCACATAATCATTTATAAGTTTAAATAGGTATTACCTTGATAAAGTTATTTCATCATTTAATTTCCATAGGAACCAGTGGTCTAATTTATTAAGCAAGATGGTTGGAGTACCTGAGTACTCAAAAGTCTCCTCTCTTTAATAATAATCAACGTTTGGCCGGGCTCAGTGGTGCACACCAGTAATCTCTGTACTTTGGAAGGCTGAGGCGGGAGGATCATGAGGTCAGGATTTCCAAATCATCCGGGCTAACATTGTGAAACCCCATCTCCACTAAAAATATGAAAAATTATCCAGGCATGGTGGCAGGCGCCTGTAGTCCCAGCTACTCAGGAGGTTGAGGCAGGATAATTTCTTGAACCTGAGGTGGAGGTGGCAGTGAGCTGAGATCGTGCCATTGCACTCCAGCCTGGACACAGAGCAAGACCCCACCCACACTCAAACACACCAAAAAAAAAAAAAAAAAGGAAAGAAATAAAAATTATATAATTGCATTATATCATCACTGTATATTCTCCTGGAATTTTTGTAAATAAAGAGATACTTCAGTCTTCAGCATTTCATTTTAAAATTTTTCATCAGAGTCACAAAGTGCTATTAAGAAAAAAAAGTCATTTTATGTAAAGCACTAAAAAAATTCATGGAAGATAAAATTGGTCTGATATGGTGTGGATGAGGGTTTTCTTATCTAAAGGCTAGCTTTTCCCAGTGAAATAGCTCCGGAAACTTTAGAAATATTCCTTTTGTTAAGTCAGATTGCACTGGCATGAATTATCAATGTTTAAAGACACTTTTCTAGTATTTATGCCATTTGGGGAATAATTAATTTGAATGAGATTTCCTTGAGTGTTAAATAGTTTTAAATTACAGAATAGTGGCATGACATCAAGACCTGATTGTAACAGCTCTTTTTCTGATACAGTAGTTTCCCTGAAATATAAGATTTTTTTCGTTGAGCTGTATTTCCTTCTTAGCACATAAAGCAGTACTACAACAAGATCCTTACACTCAATATTGAATTTTTGTATCAAAACATTGACTTAAATATCATGTTTACCTTAAAGTAAATGTGGAAAACAGACTATCAGTTGTTAAAATTCTCATATTTCACAAGAGTATTACAGAGTTAAGGCAACTTCACACATCAAATAATCTAGATTTCTCATTCCACAGATAACAGAAAGAGATGCACAAATGAATAAAATCAGATGCCCACGGTCTCTCAGTGAGGTAGTAGTGACATTGATAATATACCTTTTTATCCCAGTCCAGTGGTCTTACTAGCTCATCAGTCTGCCTCACTTTCAATGGAAATTGGTTCCAGTGGATTAATTTTCAAATGCATACTTGCATTATGGATGGCAGGTGGAGGGCTTGGGATGTCAGAACAAGGTTAGGAACTAGGTAAACAGAACAAGACTGCATAGTTGTTCCTATCAAAATAAATGGGCTGCTCTCCTGATTCCTGTGGGAAGAACTGTTTCAATGAAACCAAAACTTCAAGTCAGCGAAGAGAAGCCTATCAACTAAAGGCAAACCCTTGCATAGTGACCTGTTTGGACAGCATTATATAAGGAGCATGGTAAAACATCTGGAGTGATTTTATAAAAAAAAAATTGTCACATATGTTATACTCTAATTTGCTTATCATATAAATACATTTCAACAAATAACTGAAATAATATATTGGCATGTCCACTTGCTGGAATCTAGGGAAAGTTAATTGATTTATTCCTATTTAATATGTTATTGCATATAAATACACATACATGAGTTTCAATCTCAATTACAGAAAATGATTTTGAACAATAGATTTAAGTCTAACATTCAGGATATCAAGTAAATTAGAACGTTGAAAGTGTAGGATAAAAAAATAGTAAATCAATAAAACAAATACAATAAGTAAAATATAGAATGAATGCTTCATTTTTATGAAATATATTTTCATAAAATTTTCATGACTATATTTTGAAATGAAAAATGTACGTTTTCATACATTTTTGTATTTAGCTGCTGTGAAACCTTATAATTTTCAAAAGTGTTAGAAAACTTCTGAGTATAAATTTACTGATATTTTTATATGAGAAAATCATGTTGGCCGGGCGCGGTGGCTCAAGTCTATAATCCCAGCACTTTGGGAGGCCGAGGCGGGTGGATCACGAGGTCAAGAGATCGAGATCATCCTGGTCAACATGGTGAAACCCTGTCTCTACAAAAACTACAAAAAATTAGCTGGGCATGGTGGCGCGTGCCTGTAATCCCAGCTACTCAGGGGGATGAGGCACGAGAATTGCCTGAACCCAGGAGGCGGAGGTTGCAGTGAGCCGAGACTGTGCCATTGCACTCCAGCCTGGGTAACAAGAGCGAAACTCTGTCTCCAAAAAAAAAAAAAATCATGTTTTATAAAAAAAATTACCTTTATTGAAACTTTATAACTTAAAATTTTCTTTAGATACTGACCAATTATGAATTAGTTTATTGAAACTTGTCTCACCAGAAAAATATCAAGTAAAGTAAAAACAGAATGAACTTCAAATTTAAACAGCTCTAGTTATTAACTCAGCCTAGGCTATTATGTCAAGTTTCTTAACCTTGTTAATTTTGGGTTAAACATATCTAACTGGAACAGTTTTATTTATTTATTTTTTTTATTTTATATATATATATATATTTTTTAATTGCACTTTAGGTTCTAGGGGTACACGTGAAGAACATGCAGGACTGTTGCATAGGTACATACATGGCAATGTGGTTTGCTGCCTCCATCCCCATCACCTATATCTGGCATTACTCCCCATGTTATCCCTCCCCAATTCCCTATCCCCATTGTCCCTCCATTTACCTCCCCCAACAGACCTCAGTGTGTGATGCTCCCCTACTTGTGTCCATGTGTTCTCATTGTTCAACACCCACCTATAAGTGAGAACATGAGGTGTTTGATTTGCTGTTCTTGTGTCAGTTTGCTAAGAATGATGGTTTCCAGTTTCACCCATGTCCCTACAAACGACACAAACTCATCGTATTTTATGGCTGCAGAGTATTCCATGGTGTATATGTGCCAAAATTTCCCATTCCAGTCTATCATCGATGGGCATTTGGGTTGCTTCCAAGTCTTTGCTATTGTAAACGTGCTGCAATGAACATATGTGTTCATGTGTCTTTATAATAGAATGATTTATAATAGAATGGGATTACTGGGTCAAATGGAATTTCTGTTTCTAGGTCCTTGAGGAATTGACACATTGTCTTTCACAATGATTGAACAAATTTACACTCCCACCAACAGTATAAAAGTGTTCCTATTTCTCCACATCCTCTCCAGCATCTGTTGTCTCCAGATTTTTTAATGATTGCCATTCTAACTGGCCTGAGATGGTATCTCAATGTAGTTTTGATTTGCATTTCTCTAATGACCAGTGATGATGAGCATTTTTTCATATGTTTGTTGGCCTCATGTATGTCTTCTTTTGAAAAGTGTTTGTTCATATTATTCACCCACCTTTGAATGGGTTTGTTTGTTTTTTTCTTGTAAATCTGTTTTAGTTCTGTGTAGATTCTAGAAATAAGTCCTTTGTCAGATGGGTAGATTGCAAAAATTTTTTCCCACTCTGTTGCTTGCTGGTTCACTCTAATGATTGTTTCTTTTGCTGCACAGAAGCTCTGGAGTTTAAATAGATCTCATTTGTCTATTTTGGCTTTTGTCGCCAATGTTTTTAGTGTTCTAGTCATGAAGTCCTTGCCTATGTCTATGTCCTGAATGGTTTTTCCTAGGTTTTCTTCTAGGGTTTTTATGGTGTTAGGTCTTATGTTTAAGTCTTTAATCCATCTGGAGTTAATTTAAGTGTAAGGTGTCAGGAAGGGGTCCAGTTTCTGCTTTCTGCACATGGCTCTCCAGTTTTCCCAATACCATTTATTAAACAGGAAATCCTTTTTCCATTGCTTGTTTTTGTGAGGTTTGTCAAAGATCAGGTGATTGTAGATGTGTGATGTTGCCTCCAAGGCCTCTTTTCTGTTCTATTGGTCTATATCTCTGTTTTGGTACCAGTACCATGCTATTTTGATTACTGTAGCCTTGTAGTTTAGTTTGAACTCAGGTAGCATGATGCTTCCAGCTTTGTTCTTTTTGCTTAGAATTGACTTGGCTATGCAGGCTCTCTTTTGGTTCCATATAAAGTTTAAGGTGGTTTTTTCCAGTTCTATGAAGAAAGTCATTGGTAGCTTGATGGGGGTAGCATTGAATCTATAAATTACTTTGGGCAGTATAGCCATTTTCATGATATTGATACTTCCTAACCATGAACATGGAATATTTATCCATCTGTTTGTGTCTTCTCTTATTTTGTTGTGCAGCGGTTTGTAGTTCTCCTTGAAGAGGTTCTTTACATCCTTTATTAGTTGTATTCCTAGTATTTTATTCTCTTTGTAGCAATTGTGAATGGCAGTCCATTCTTGATTTGGTTCTCTTTAAGTCTGTTATTGGTGTTTAGGAATGCTTGTGATTTTTGCATATTTATTTTGTATCCTGAGACTTTGCTGAAGTTGCCTATCAGTCTCAGGAGATTTTGGGCTGAGATGATGGGGACTTCTAAATATATAATCATGCTGTCTGAAAATAGAGACAGTTTGACTTCCTCCTTTCCTAATTGAACACACTTTATTTCTTTATCTGGACTGATTGCTCTGGCTAGAACTTCCAATATTATATTGAATAGGAGTGGTGAGAGGGGGCATCCTTGTCTAGTGCCAGATTTCAAAGAGAATGTTTCCAGTTATTTCCCATTCAGTATGAAATTGGCTCTGGGTTTGTTGTAAATAGCTTTTATTATTTTGAGATACATTCTGTTGATATCTAGTTTATTGAGAGTTTTTATCATAAAAGGCTGTTGAATTTTGTTGAAGGTCTTCTCTGCATCTATTGCATTAATCATGTGGTTTTTGTCTTTGGTTCTGTTTAAAAGGCAAAAGACTGGCAAATTGTATAAAAAGTCAAAACTGGCTGGGTGCGGTGGCTCAAGCATGTAATCCCAACACTTTGGGAGGCTGAGACGGGTGGATCACGAGGTCGAGAGATCGAGACCATCCTGGTCAACATGGTGAAAACCCGTCTCTACTAAAAATACCAAAATAATTAGTTGGGCATGATGGTGTGTGCCTGTAATCCCAGCTACTCAGGAGGCTGAGGCAGGAGAATTGCCTGAACCCAGGAGGTGGAGGTTGCGGTGAGCTGAGATTGCGCCATTGCACTCCAGCCTGGGTAACAAGAGCGAAACTCCGTCTCAAAAAAAAAAAAAGAAAAGAAAAGAAAAAAAGGGAAAACTTATCTGTGTGCTGTATCCAGGAAACCCATCTCACATGCAAGGATACATATAGGCTCAAAATGAAGGGATGGAGGAAGATTTAACAAGCAAATGGAGAGCAAAAAAAGGCAAGAGTAGCAATCCTAGTCTCTAATAAAATAGACTTTAAACCAACAAAGATGAAAAGAGACAAAGAAGGGCATTACATAATGGTAAAAGGATCAATACAACAAGAAGAGTTCACGATCCTAAATATTTATGGACCCAGTAAAAGAGCACCCAGATACATAAAGCAACTTCCTAATGACTTACGAAGAGACTTAGACTCCCACACAATCATAGTGGGAGACTTTAGCACTCCTCTGTCAATATTAGACAGATTAACCAGACAGAAAATTAACGAGGTTATCCAGGACCTGAACTCAGACCTGGACCAAGCAAACCTAATAGACATTTACAGAACTCTTCACCCTAAATCCACAGAATATACATTCTTCTCAGCACTACATCACACCTACTCTAAAATTGACCACATAATTGGAAGTAAATCACTCCTCAGCAAATGCAAAAGAACAGAAGTCATAACAAGCAGTCTCTCAGACCACAGTGCAATCAAGTTAGAAATCAGAATTCAGAAACTAACTCAGAACTGCACAGCTTCATGGAA
>CM052665.1:8042715-8065561 GCA_028533165.1 Leontopithecus rosalia | reverse complement strand
AGTAAATGCCTACATGAGAAGTAAGGAAAGATCTAAAATCGACACCCTATCAACAAAGTTGAAAAAGCCAGAGGAGCAAGATCAAATAAAACTCAAAAGCTAGCAGAAGACAAGAAACAACTAAGATCAGAGCAGAACTGAAGGAGATGGAGACACAAAAAAACCCTTCAAAAAATCAATAAATCCAGGAGCTGTTTCTTTTGTAAAGATCAACAGAATAAACAGACCGCTAACCAGATTATTAAAAAAGAAAAGAGAGAAGAATCAAACAGATGCCATAAAAAATGATAAAGGGGATATCACCACAGTTTCCACAGAAAAACAAGCCACCATCAGAGATTACTACAAACAACTCTATGCACATAAACCAGTAAGCCTGAAAAAAAATGGCTATATTCCTGGACACTTGCACCATCCCAAGCCTAAACCAGGAAGATGTCGAAATCCTGAATAGACTAAGATCAAGTGCTGAACTTGAGGCAGCAATTAATAGCCTACCAACGACAAAAAGCCCAGGTCCAGATGGGTTCGAAGCTGAATTCTACCAGACACACAAAGAGGAGCTGGTACCACTCCATCTGAAACTATTCCAAACAATCCAAAATAGGGACTCCTTCCCAAATCATTTTATGAGACCAACATCATCCTGATACCAAAATTTGGCAGAGAATCAACAAGAAAAGAAAACTTCCGGCCAATATCCGCGATGAACACGGACGCAAAAACCTTCAATAAAATACTGTAAAACCGATTGCAACAGCACATCAAAAAGCTTATCCACCATGATCAAGTAGGATTCATCCCGGGGATGCAAGGCTGGTTCACTATATGCAAGTCTATAAACGGAACAGTTTTATATATCTAATGAGATAAGATGTAAGCAGCTGGATTCACTCAGTGCAATTTTGAAGTTTTTGCGTCTTTTCATTATGTTTTCTCTGCCTGTAAATTCTAACTTATAAGGCAGGTAATCAAAAATAAAGTTGAAGCTCATTATTTTAATATTTAAAATGTAAATGTTTATAATTTTTATTCATATCTAGAGAAAAATAGGCTGTGATCTGTTTATTTACATTTTAATTATATTTAATATTAGATATTCAACACAAAATAAACCTTAAATATGGGATAATTAAAAGACTAGACAGTCTCTCTCAGAAAGAATAGTAGTGATTCTATATTTTAAGAATTATTTTTAATTTGGCAGCATGTAGGCAAATCCAATGGACAAAAGCTAAATTATATTATACTGAAATTACTTATTACATTAATGATAATTGTTTTAGGAAAAGGGAGCTATTTCAATGATCTTTTAATAACCATCCATAGTCTGCATTTTTACAACTGCTTCAGAGAATATTCGATGTGGATCCTCCCGGAAAGTAACAACACTGCTGTTGAATACCAGTTGTTTGGTTGTATGTGTGTTCCCCAGCACACCTCAGTTTTTCCCTTACGGTATTGGGATTGCAGACCTATCATATACTCCCTTCTGGTTCATCAATCCATTGTTGTATTCCTCTTTAAAACCCTCAGAGTGTCTAACAC
Source organism: Leontopithecus rosalia (assembly GCA_028533165.1). Taxonomy (NCBI): domain Eukaryota; kingdom Metazoa; phylum Chordata; class Mammalia; order Primates; family Cebidae; genus Leontopithecus; species Leontopithecus rosalia. Next base: position 8,064,013 of record CM052665.1, on the reverse strand, counting down.
ACAGAAATTAACATCATAGGCTCTTAGCAATTTATTAGTGAGTGAATGAATTACCCATTTGGTGTTTGCTATTCTGTGCATAAAGCTGATGCCTCTAAAATGTTATTTTATTTAAATTATTACCTACCAGTGTTATTCCAAGACTTTTTAAAATCCATTTTGTATTTAGGAACACATTAACAGTGGTCAGTAATTTTAGCTATTAATGTGAAGTGTCATTTCACCAGGGATCCATCCCATGAAATGGATGATATGGAAGCATTTATTTAGAAGAGTTTTAAAGTACTTATGTGCAGTCCAAAGCACTCAATTTCTAAGCTAAATGCTTCACTAGTTCACTCTCTGGCAAGTCTATATGACTTTGGCTTTCAATTAGAGAGCAATGCTTCCTCACATTCCAGGCTGAAATCATTTACATTCTGTCAGACTTTCTCATGTGCTTCTGTCATTCAAATAATATATTGCCTTATCTGACATGTGACAGATCCAAACTGCTCCCACAAGATTTATTTTGCTCGATTTTCAGAATGGTACTGTGTTGTTGGGAAAATTTCTTAAAGCCCATTTTATAGATTACAAGTCTAAACTATTGAGGCATTTTGGGTTCTTTGCCCAAATTGTCATATCCAAGGTAAATGGTAGAATGATGATTGGTACCAAAACTTTCGGTATCTTGCCAAGTGCTTTCGCTGTTTCATCTTTGCCTTAAGAGACTAACACTAATATAACAACAGCAATAATGGAGATTCAAAGAGAAAATAGAGAAGGAACAGTTTGTCTTGAAGAAAGACTTTATGATATCCTCAAAAAAGGCTATATAACCACATGAGTACTGGTTCTGTGTTTCGTTTTGTTTTCATTTTAATATCTCTATTAATTTGTTGCATGTTTTCCAATAAATTTAACACACACTGTTGTATCAGGCAATTTTAAAAACGGAGACAAACAGTTGTTCAAATCATCAGTCTTTGTTCTTTGAAAGAGCTTTTTAAAAATTCTCTTTCGTTTGGACTCCATAGAAATGATCTCCTGGCTCATCCTAAGAGATAATTCTCAGATGAACTGTCAAGGGTAGTTCCGATTTTGGAAATTTTCTTGTTGTAGCAGATGTGATTTACTGCACAGTGTTCTTTTGTTTAAACAATGAAACTTTTGGAAGTGTAATAAAGTATTTGCCAACAAAATTGCCTAAAAACTATGACAGTAAGGTCCTTACCTATAAGTTGATGTAAAGGAAGATGCACAACTCATATAGACACATACACAGGCATGCAGGCTTATAGACGCACAGACACACAGTCACAGAAACACACACACACACACACACACACACACACTTAAATTTGTGTTAGAAGAGTCATTTGGAAACTAAACCTAAGTCAAAATAACTTCAAAAAGTGTACTAGTAGTTCACAGATTACAAAAATGCCAGAATTACAAAAACTATACATTCAGGCTTTATTTCCTTTCCTAAAATAACTTTATTAGTATGTATAAGTAGGTAGTTAATTTTAAAGACAAACTATTTCATTCCATTTTGTTTTTGTTTGTTTGTTTGTTTATGTGCTTTTTGTGTGTGTATTTCTTACACTAATAATTTCATAAAGGACATAATTTCATAAGTGTATATGCAGTAAAAACATAAATGCATAATATAATAGATACTTATTTGAAAATAATTGCACTTATTTTATTCCTTTTCACTGTTTCCATATACTAGTATTATTTTTGTGTGTTTTCCTTTTGGTGTATTAAAAGAACTTTTGAAGTCAGCATGATTATTAGTAGTTATCATATTTTTATTTGACAAGAGACAATCTTCAATTCATATGTTTTATGAAGCTGTCATAAGCATGTTTTTCCTGTAGTACATATTAGCATTTTGTAACATCATATTGATTATATTTATTGTCAATTTCCTGGATTTTCAGAGTAATACCAGAATATTTTCAGCCCAAGTTTTTTTGTATGACATCTCAGTTTAAATAATAAAGACAGAATGGAAAGTGACTATCGGTGGATTCAAAAATAATGGAGCATGATTTATTGCATTTACATAATTACTTACCTAAATAAAAACCTGTTTAATGTGGAACTTGAAAATTTAAAGGAATTGTATGAAATAATTAGATTTAAACTATATTAAACAGATTTAAAATAATCAAGTAGTTTTTAAATATATAAAAACAAATAGTCACAATTTTTGCATAGATTGAGCAGTCTAAAAACATGAATGATTAATATTTTGCTTATTTCACAACAGTATTGTAGGTAGTAACAGTCATAAAAATTAAAAGTAGAAATGGCAATATTTCACATGGTGAAAATTATCACATGTAGTAAGCAATCTTAAGTATTTGGGGAAAAAAGGAACCAAGAAAAAATTCATTTAAGTAATTCATTGAACCAAATTAAAACTAAACCTGAAGTCTTTATTTTAAAAAATACAAGCAATATAATTAATTCTTCTAGTAGCCGGAATTCCCCTAAGCAAGCACACCACAAACTCAAAGAGAATCACTGAGGAAAAAATGGATCTGTTCAGAGGTATGGTCAAGGGACTAACAGAAAGAGGAAGCTATTATCACTCCTAGGCTTGAAGACATAAAAGAACATCTTTTAAATAACTTAATCCTCGATGTATGAAAACCAGATATAGAACTGAAATGCTCACTGTTATTCACAATTGGGGATCAAGTTACCCATTATGTCAAAATGGCACAGTCAAAATCTTTTGCACACAAACTGAATGCATATTCAAACAGAAAATTTAATCCAATGATACAAATGTGTTAACTCGACAAATGTTTGTCAAACACCCACTAGGAACCAACTGAAGTACTAAAACATTACGTGCAACTATTGCTGCCTTCAGGGAGCTTAAAGTTGAGTGTTGACATTAACCGGTAAGCAAACATTAACACAGAAAACAGAATCACACATTCTGAAATGTGCTGTAGATGACAATTTCATGCTGTGGTTGAAATTTCATGAAATGCTTTATTGACTCAATGCTGCCATACCTTTTGATGGTTGCATTCGTTGTAAGTCATTGCAGATAGAAATCTTAATGTGTGATAAGGGTTCATGGTTGAAACAACTGTGTGGACATATTAGCTATGCTGTGGTCAGCCCATATCCTACAGATATCTGGAACCTTGATAATATAATACATTGGTTAATGGAATTCCAGTATATGCTTCTAAAACAGTAATTTGTTAATGAGGATAATTAATCTCATTAAATTAGTTAAGTTCAAAAAAAGGAAAATCTTAAAAATTAAAGCCACAATAAAACAAAAATGCAAAAGTTTTTAAATTCCCTTTGAATTCATAAGTAAAGGATATTTTAGGAAGCACTGCTAAGTAACTCAATACATGTCGCTAATTGCACTAATTATTATTTTGTCACATTTATTACCTTCATCTTTCATAGCATGAGTAATTAAGTGACAAAAACAGGTTTTATATTGTGATCACACAATATTCTGTTACATCCACCCTACTGATGTCTTCAAAGAAAGTGCTGTCACAGTTTTTCCAGTAAAGAACATGTAAGTTGATAAGTAGAAAAATGTCTCAGTTTAAAGAACATAAGCCTAAGGCCTGGATGGACTTGTTAGCATGGATAAAAATATGCAAAGAAAAAGTTCCAACAGAAACTAATTTAATACAATTAGTACTGTCTGTGGCATACGGATGCTCTTTTTTAATATGTCCACTGTTATTCTTACTTAATATCACAGGATCCTGTAGTTGCTACTGAAATCTTCACAAAAGGTCTTCTCAGCTGAATGGCAATTTTATTAATGACTGACTCCTCTTTTAAGTGCTGGACAAAAGCCAGCAGAAACACAAAGCCCCCAAGCCGTTAACAATTGTGTTTGGTTTCCACGTGGGCAGAAGAAAGCATGTATGAGTGTGTTTGTGTGTGTATGTGTTTAAAAGACATAGTTGTCAGTCTCCAGAGATATTCTGCCTCATGATATCAAAGATTAGATAAATTACCAAAATAACACAAAGTTAATGAAACGAAAAGTTACTACGTCTACACACAAAAATAACAAAATGACATCAAATGACCTTCCTTCCACGTTTCATGGTGAAGAACTTTGAGTCTGTGTCTAACTTTTGATCTATATGGCTGTCAGAAGTTGCTTTTAAAGGAGCGTTTTGGATTTGCCCGTCAGTGCATCTGAAGCACACCTCTGCTGATACTGGCTGACTTTGATTATAAGCATTTTTATAACAAAAAGTCAGTGTTGTCTGGTATCAGCAGACACCATTTTGAACCGTACGTTATCTAGACAGTCTGAAGCCAAGTTGAGACAATTGATATTTGAGATTGATAGTCTACTTGGCAGCCACTCCTAGACAGTGTCTGAGCTCTGACCCTGTATCTACTTGAATCACTACAAAGTTGGATTTCCAGACCACACCGTCCTGTAGACAGTATAATGTAACACTTGGCTATTAGGTTTCACATGTGAGAAGAAATGGCCATACAAAGAATATTCATGATATATGTAGATCATTAGATAAGGAATATTGAATGATATTCTGTAAAGTCTTAAACAAGTTTCCAAAAGATTCATGCATGTTCTTTGTTATATATTATATATTCAACTATCTCAAATTTTTAGACAGCATACTTTTTCAGCAGTTTAAAATATCATCTGTCTTGAACCTTTTTGGATAAGATTTCTATTTACTAATTACTCAAATGTAAATAAATTTTAATTTGCTTTCTAATATCAATTTCAGATGACACCCTCTATGAAGCTGAAGGAATAGTTAAATCTGTACACCTGCTTTGTTCAGTGAGAGGACAAGGTTGATGCATACAAAGTAATATCAAAATATGATTCAGAAGACTTAGGTATTAAGTAAAAACAACTGATGTTTTTTCAAAATACTCTCTTGTTTTCAGATTTTTCTACAATAAACAGGACTCATTATCAGGCTCTTTAATAACAAACAAATGTGCGCAGTTTAAAAACAGTTGATAATGTAGCATAGTGCCAAATTGGAACAATTTTATCCCTGTAAAATTTTGAACAATTGTTATTTCTAGACACTTGAAAATTAAGATCCGCTGCTGATCATCAGGCATGTTTTTGGCATTATTTCTAATTACCCCAAACTGTTTATCAGATTATTTCAAAGAGAAAGGAAAAGAAAGGAAAGGCCAAGAGCAGTGGCTCACGCCTGTAATTCCAGCACTTTCGGAGGCCGAGGCAGGTGGATCACTTGACTCCAGGAGGTTGATACCAACCTGGACAACATGACAAAACACAATCTCTACAAAAATTAGAAAATTTAGCCAAGCATAGTGGCGTGTGCCTGTATTTCCAGCAACTCAGGAACCAGGAAGATTGCTTAAGCCCAGGAGGTCAAGGCTGCTGTGAGAGATGATTGTACCACTGTACTCCAGCCTGGGTGACATAGCAAGATCCTGTCTCAAGGTAAAACATTAAAAAGGCTTTATTGTAATTTTTTAAATATTTTACCACTTAAGTGTTCACATGAAAAGGAGCTAAAGTATTTGTAGTATACATTTGCTATCTACCCTGCTTTGTATCATCATCTAATCTCTGCCTACCTAAAAGGGCATGAAGTGATTATAATTTTTACTGAAAACTTATACTAAATATATCACCAAATTATGTTGTATATTGTTATATATAACAATTATCTTATTTTTAGGACCTAGATGACTAAGACTATTGAGGATTAAGTAATAAATACTGTAAGATGAAGTCAAGCTTAGCATTAATTTGTAATAATTGATGCTATCATATTACAGATTATGATAAAGGCAAAGGATGACTTTTAAATTAGTTTTTATATTATGGATAAATGTTCCAAAAAGTCTGGGTATGTTGAATTGATTTTTGGATACTTAGGTGTTCAGATGTAACAGGATTTTTTTGACATTCAAAGATTCTCCGAATATAATCCCCAAGTCCTTTAATACTCTTATTTCTCACAGTTATGATTAGGGTTTTGTTTGTGTGTGTTAAACAAGCAAACCAAAAATCTGGGTTACTTAAAATTACTCAGGAACACTCTATCATCTCTTTACCTAAAACGCTTTCACATTTTTCTTTCCACAATTCAATCTCTGTTTCATGGTCTACGTCAACTATTCCTTTGTTTATGATCTTCCTTGCAGGATACAAACAGTTGTTCTTTTGAACTTCTGAAAAGCTTTATATCTCTCTTGTGGCACAGATTTTCTTCTTTGTATCTTGTGGCCATGCATATCGTTATTCTGTCTCTCCTGCTAAATAACATTACTCTTTGGCAGGGATTAGATGTTATATATTCATTGTTCTCAGGAAATGCCCAGCACCATGCCCTGCACATAACAGGGACATTATAAGCATATGCATTTATTACTTTATGTTATCCCACTCCTCTGCCTGTAGCAAAGATATCTTGGAATAATGGAAAGTTCTGGCATAAAACAACAATAAGTCTTGGCTCAATCTGCAACACAGTGGTGTAAAAGTTTTATTCATTCATTCAACAAATATATATTCATCTCCTGTGGTTATCTATATGCTACCTGAGTTGAAAAGTGGAGAATTAGAAAAGGTCATATTGAACTGCATCTTGCCCTTCTTTTCCAGAATATAAGTAGGTAAAGATCACTTTGATTTCTCCTCTTACTGCCTTTCTGCTTCAAATCTAGGACTAGAGGAGTGGTTTTGACAGTATGTTTCTCATAGTCATGTAGAACCTATTGAAGAAAAGAGGATTGGAAGCCAAGTGGGAGACAGGCTCTGAGATTCTGCTCTCTTCCTCTTTAAACAAGACAGCACTAACCTTCTTTCTCATTTTATTATTAGAATCCAAAACACCAAAAAAAAATCAAAGAAACTTTCACTTGGGGACTATAGCAAACAACAATACATTTTAAAATCACAGTGGAAAGGAACACAGCACTAAAAGGAAGGCAATCTCTGAAAGGTGAATCATCTTGCATGCTTGTGCATTGCTTTTGTGGTGAATCTCTTCAGTATACAAATAGAAATTCTTTTTGCAATACATCAAACCACTTAAAGAAAATCATATTTTACTTTTAGAAAACTGAGCATGATTACATAGAGTATAGTGTTATTGCAGACCAGATAATTTAGGATAGATGCAGGGTTGAATTTCTCAAAAGGTGAACTGGCTTTCAGTTGTTTTCTGGTAAAGGAATACCCAAGCCAAAGTGACTTAAACAATAACATTTCTGGTTAGCTCAGTGGTCCATCTTCTTTTCTGAGATTCTCTGCATCCTTCTTTTATTGGGGCAAGATAATGGCAGAAGCTCCAGTCATCTTGACCGCTCATGACATTGTCCAAAACCAAAAAAGGGGAAAAATATTTTCTTCACATTTCTCTCTCCTTTTGACAGTAAGCAAAATCTCCTTAGAGGTATTCAGCACAGTTTCCCTAGGTGTGGATACCTTGACCCGAACAAGAGACTAGACATTGGAGTGTGTGAATTTTCTAGCCTCTATCCAGGATGACGGGCTCTGCCAGTAGTGAGAAGGGAAAGAAAGGACTACTCTGTGTCAAACAGCTACTGATAAATGATGTGTAGCAGGGACACTTAAAAAGAAAAAAGTTGCATTCTCTTATCTATATCAAATTAGTGTGACCCTAACCATATGCTGAAATAAACTATATTTAACACAATTAGATTCAATGAAACTGTGCTACATTTGGTTTATGATTTCCCTTCTCTTACTATGATATAATTATAAATAGTTAATTGTGTACCATTTATTTTATTGCTGATTCATTTTCAGTTTATTCATATTTTATTGTCATTCATGGCTTTTCTTTTGAAGTAAGACTAAAAAGCAAGGATGTTTGAACTCTGCATGTGTTTTTGATTGTGGGTGCCATTCATACATAGTGTGAATTAAGATGTGCTTGTATTTTTCCACTCTTTGATGCTTGTTTTCATGTCCACCGAACATGATCCTTCATTACTGCATTGTTTCATCTTTTTATTCCTATTTTATATCTGCCAGAGGAAAAAAGATTAACATTTTTAAAGAGATTTCTTAATCAAAAGATAAATCATTCTTAGACTTTGTGTGTAGAAACCTTAGATACTGTAAAAAATGATTTTATCTCTTCTGCCCCAATTGATGTCCATCATATCTTGATACATTAAACTGTAGAAAGGCACCGGGCATGGTAGCTCACGCCTGTAATCCCAGCACTTTGGGAGGCCGAGGTGGGTGGATCACGAGGTCAAGAGATCGAGACCACCCTGGTCAACATGGTGAAACTCCATCTCTACTAAAAATACAAAAAAATCAGCTAGGCATGGTGGTGCATGCATGTAATCCCAGCTACCTGAGGCAGGAGAATTGCCTGAACCCAGGAGGGGGAGGTTGCGGTGAGCCGAGATCCTGCCATTGCACTCCAGCCTGGGTAACAAGAGCGAAACTCCGTCTCAAAAAAAAAAAAAAAGAAAAAAGAAAAACCTGTAGAAAGCCAGCTTGTAGAATTACTGTCTGGGAAGTTAGGATTTGTATGTTTTTAATTTAATGTTCATACTCAACTTTATGTTAATCAGTTCAGAATTTTTCAACTAACTCAGATTCTAAGTAGGGAATATTCTGAATATGGTGAAACATGGGAGGTTCAGAAAAAAATGTGTTATCTATTTAATTTGTTACTAAAAAGCATGAACCACTCTGAATACAGAAGCCGACTTTATAAAAAAATACCAATTTTCAGCTTACATAAATTAATAATTGATTTTGTACTCAGACACACTTATTGATCTATAATTAAAAGACCTTCAAAAGCTATTTTTAATCTGCCTTGCATTTCAAAATGTAACTGAAGTTTTAGAATGCAGGAAAACCTTAAGTTTTTCAAGGAGGTATAAAGGATATAGGCAAACCTTCTAATTTTTGGTTTTGTGAGATGCCTTTAAAATTTCCATTGCGATATTTTATCTTTTATTTTACCATTGTGATTGTTTCAATGCAAAAAAAATCTTGTTGATAATACATAGGAAATTAGGAAAATTTAGTATAAATCTTAACTACTATATCTGGAATCATTTTCCTGTGTGTGTGTGTGTGTGTGTGTGTGTATTTATTCACTAGCCCACCACCATTCCCATTCCCTTGAAAGATAGGTGAGGAAAGCATCTAGATTTTCTTTTAATGTATTTGCCCCATGGAAGTGCTCCTCTAGAGAAAAATACTAAAGCAGAAAAGAAATTGTTGCTTTTTGCTGTGAGTGTTAACTCTGTCCTTGCTAACTGAGAAAAAGTAAGGTCTGGGAATAAAGAGGGGAAATCTTGTATTCTTTTTTCCAGTGAGTTCATTTCCAGCTTTTATTCTATTATTTTACCAATAAACTTCTTATTTCAGAGAAGTTTTCGATGCACAGCAAAATTCAGGGGAGGGTGCAGAGATTTTCCATATGCCCTCTGCCTCCATTTATTTTTGGTTTTAATAAAAGGAGCATTCCCTTATGTTTTGGTATGAGATGTACACACTTTGAAGAAGACTTGAAGCACTGCGATTTAACACAGAAAAAGGCTTTCTCCCTCCTCCAGTCATCTCGGCAATGTGTAATGTTATACTTTGCTGGATAATCTCTGTGAGATTTCAGACACAAGTCAGCAGGTTTAGCTAAAGACAGGTAGATATCATATGAAGAGGAGAGGTAGTGAAGACTACTTTAAAATAATTTGAAATTATTTAGAGTGATATTTTATTTGTAAAATTTCATATAACATACACTTTTATTGATATTTTTAATGAAAACCATTATTGACATTTTAGTTTATTTAGGAAAAATAACAAGCTAAAATCTATATATGGTTCTTAATATGCAATCATGTTATAACTCAGGAGGAAAAAGTTACAATTTCTGGTTTGAGAATGTTTCTTCCACCTGTCCCTTTACTTTCATCTCTAATTATCTCAAAAACCCAAACTGATGTTCTTACTGCCGTTTAGCGGGGATTTATGATAACCTTTCATTTTCAACTCCTAACCTATTCTAATCCATTCTGTTTGATGCCAGAAAAGAATCTTGTTAAATTCCAAATTGTGCACTACCAATTCTCAAATTTGAAAGAAAGACAGAAAAACTACTAAACACCTGTTGTCCTGTCATGTATTGCTATCTAATTAATGCCAACTTCTATATCCTGAAAACTTAGACTCAGATAAATATAATGAATATATAGCAAAGTTGGACGTTATAGTCTCCAGTGAAATAGTAATGACTATCAGGGGTCCGGACTTACAGCTGTTTCTGTAGAACCGAGCTATAGAAAAGTGCACTGATTCCACAGTTCTTTGGCCCAATTATTAGATAGAAACATCAACAGAAGAAAAGGCCAATTAATCAGGTTACCACTGTCTCACAAAATGATCCCTTAAGACCACTTAACTTCCTTTGTTCTAATTCTGTTATCTCAAGAGAAACATCTAATCTATGATTTTGTCTCCTCTGAGAACCTACCTACCCAGGAGGGTATGCCCTTGCCAATGACTTGCTCCAGTTGTCAAGCTCCAGAATATCCCTGCAATATAATTTGAAACATTGTTACTTCAGCCTATGAATTAGCCTCATACGAATTTAACTCTAGTGACTTTATCCCCTAAGACTAGAACACCTGTGGCGATCTAACAAAACAACATTTCTAACTCCACCTCAAGCCTATGACAATTCCATTAAGCAATATCTCTTGAGGCACATTATTAAAAGGAGTCTAAGTCACCCACAAATGTTATTGAAAGTTTACTTGGTTTGACACCATCTACGAAGCTTAATTCATTCCATGGTGGCCTTTATTGGGAATTCCTGATAGCCATTATTGTGTGCTAACTTCAATAGAGTAATGCATCCCTCTCCAAACATTAATCTGGGTTAGTTTTATTCTAAATCATTCCCGCACTTTGACCCCAAACATACAAAAACTCTAGCATTACGTCTCAGTACTTTCAAATAATATTATGCCAAAAAGAACCCATTAGTAAACTTTTATGTTTAAAAATTCCCAATCTCTTAGCCAAAAATACTGTTTATAATCACAGGAAAATAAAAGCTTCAACAAGCATTACCACTGAATTTTACTGTTTTTGGTATACACCATACACCCCCTTTAATTAACATCATATTGTATTACTACTTTGTATTTTGAAAGTAATGGACCATATTACTGAAAAAAAAGTCTCAGTGTTAACCTGGTAGATGTTAGTCAACAGATGTTTGTGCTTGGAGTCATTGTTTGAATTCTCCCCAGTGACCTGGAAAATCATTTTTCATGCCTTAGTTTCATCGTCTGTGAAAGGAAACTACAGTACACTATAGCGCATCATAGGGCTCTTTGGAGAATTAAGTTATTTAACCCATAAACTTCTTAGAATCTTATACATAGTAATTTTAACTCTTATGATTTTGTGTTTTCAAATGCAGATTTATTTGAAGCAGAACTAAATGTTAGAGACTTCTTGTTCCACTATTTTTTTACTTTGCTGACGTCTCCAGAGATACCCTCATTTTATAGCCTTATAAATGTAAAGTAAATTCTAGTGATTATAAAATGCTAAAATATTTCCCCATTTTTCTAACTGATTTTGAATGACATGTTCTTTCTACATAGCTCTTCTCATATGTTCTCATTGCAAAGTGAGAGGAACTGTAACTTTATCTGGCTCGAGCAGGTTTGATTGTTTTGGAAAAACCTGAGTCTTTTCAGGAACACATTTAAGTATTTTGGTGTTCTTGATCAAGACTTGTGTACTTACTCAGAGTCAGTTGAGAAAAAACTCAGAGTTGCATTGCTTTTGGCCTCAGTGGATTCGGATTATCTTAGTGTCTTGTGTTTTTAAATAAAAGGTAGTATAGTTATATATTTTCAAAATATGTATTAATAAATATGCACCTATGAGTGAAAAAAATATTTACATTTCAATCCTAAACACTCACAGCTAAATGCATAGATATATTCTTTGACTGAGATATGTAAACAATTTGCTTTAAAAATGATGTGGGAAATAATTTTACTGGTTATCTCATTAGTAGGTTTCAAAAATCTAAAGTTCAATATTGTTTCACTCATTTTCTGTTTTCTCTAAAGCCTTTAGGCTACTACACCATTTATTTATAATTCTGACAAAGGACATAGCAAGTTCACAATTGCAATAAATTTTATGACTATGGTTCTCTCAAATTTTAAACTATAGTATGTCCTTAGAGCCAAGTATATTGTGGTATAATATCTGATACAAACTTAAATCTTACTCTAACTTTGAAAGATTATATATTGCTTTTCTTTTTTCTTAGTGATCAATATGTAATTCTATCCATGATCCAGTACGAGCAATGAAGCTTAAGAGTTCACTTTCCCCTAATAATAAACATATTTTGGATTTGAAGTTCTGAGAATAATTTTGGTGCGCAATGAGACCTAGTTACTTAAGCTTTTCAGATATTTATAAATTATCATGATTTGCTAAAATTTTTATTTTCTTCCACATGTGTATAAAATACAGATGGACTTGAAATATGATTATATATTTCTTTTAAAACTGTTATTTTCTTTTCTCTTTTGATCCAAATACCATCCCTTGAGATCAATCTAAAACTTTCTTTCTCTGCCACCATCTTGAACTCTTTGCTTAGAGACATTTAATGAAAAGGACAAAAGGAAAAGAAAATCCATCTGTCTCTTTGGAAATTCAGGCTTCTTAAAGATCAGGGACAGGACTCAACAGATCCTTCAATGTTTAAACTTCCTGAATATGACATGATTTGTAATGTGGAAGGAAAGGCACATCAAAGTTGACAATTCAAAAATGTGACCTGTCTATTGTACCTAACTTTCAGGTGACTCCATGAGTTTCTCCCCGCTGTGTCTATTTCTTGCCGCATTTTAGGCAGATGAAAGAATAATAAAAATGATTTTTCTCTCTGCTTGAATGCATGATTTATATGAAGATAAATAATTTTCATCACATATCACATACTATCAATTTTAAAGCTCTATAGTTAAAGGAAATATATAATATATTCAGTGTTTTCATGTAGAAAATACTTTTTAATTTTAAAATGGATGAATTCAGTTTGGTTGATTAGATGCCTTACAGTAATATTATCTGCACACCAATATCAATATATAGTCAATTGGCTGTAAGACATACCTTTGGCCGGGAGTGATGGCTCAAGCCTGTAATCCCAGCACTTTGGGAGGCCGAGTCAGTTGGATAACGAGGTCAGCAGATTTAGATCATCCTAGCTAAGACGGTGAAACCGTGTCTCTACTGAAATTACAAAACCTTGGCTGGGTGTGGTGTCACCTGCCTGTCATCCCAGCTACTCAGGAGGTTGAGGCAGGAGAATCACTTCAACACGGGAGGGGGAGGTTTCAGTGAGCAGAGATCAGGCCACTACATTCCAGTCTGGCGACTGAGTGAAACTGTGTCTCAAAGGAAAAAAAGACATACGTTTGTGTACGTATAATCAGAAGGCAATATTAACAAGCTCAAGTTTTGTCACCTAAGATGTAGAACATGCTTTTCCTTAAGTACTATTTGAAAAACTAGAGATATCTGAGCACGTAGTAAAATCAAGAAGTAAATTTTGATGAGCAAAATAATAGCTAATGAGTAATTTTAAAAAGTCAAGTAACACATATTTTGTATAAGTAAACAACAGTTTGTTTTAATACCTCTTCACCAACTCCAAATCATGTCACTATTTTTGTGAGTTATATTCATTTGGAAAAAAGATAACTTATTAGATATTTTATGTTTTACCAGTTTGGGGATGAAGTAGAAATATTTTTGTGCTTAAATTTTACCTTTGTCCTGAAACATATACATGAAGATTATAGGCATGTTACTATTATCTTTGTTGTTTTGTATTTTTTCCCTACAGTGAGAAAAATGGTCAAAGGCTTCTTCTTGCTAGTCATGAGAGCTACTTATATTAATATAGAAGGAAAAGCTTACAGAATAAAATGAACACAGTAACTTAGCGTAACACATATAGGCTGTATCTTGTTGAGTACTTGATGTTTATCTAACTGCACAAAGATTATTTGAAGACCATTACAGAAAGAATGGAAAATAGGATCTTTTCTGGAAGCAAAGAATTGCTAACATATGAAGTGCTTGTGTTTATTTGTTAAAGCAAGTAACACTACATTTTGTAGAGGAGAATATATTTGATTTTCCACTCAACTGTCTTGTATACTTGTAGATAAATCGTTTTCTGTATGACTAGATATAATTCTAAAAACCATGTGTTTGTGACTTGGAGAAGGCCTTATTTTCAAAATTATCTTGTCAATTTCATTGTGACAGTAGCAGAAGCAGGTAGCGGCAGTTTTCTTCTGATTATGTTAAAATCTCATCTATTATTTAGTTTAAAGCTGACAGCATATATTAAGGCTTAATGAACACTTTCAGTAATTTCAGACTAAATTTATCTTACCCAATTTTATATGTTTTTGTCATTTGAGGGTTGTAATTTGATCAAAGGTTAATTTCAGGAGGAGTTCTTCCAAATTATTTCAATATTAAATAAGTAGAGCACAAATTTTTGGGAAATGTATCCACGTGAAACTATTTTTAGCAAAAGAAAAATGATAATACACACATTAAAAACCCTTTGACTTTTTTCTAGTGGAAGAATGAGGTAGTTGCCAGTTTTTGTCCACATCTGCTAGTCACAACTCTAGCTTGTCTGCAGCACACCCGTGACCGTCACCCCAATTCATAGAATATAGTTACAATCTCAATATAAAACATTAGATTTTAATCCTATATGAAAGGGTATCAGATTAATTGCATAGATAAAAATAAATAGATATATTTAAGCAAAGATACGTTTAGGAGATAAATGTTTTTATTGAAAAATAAAATCAATTCAGTTGTTTTAAAAAACCTTTTAACAACAACAACAAAAAAAAAATTGTTACCTTCCTGTAGTTTTTTGGTTTTCTTTTTCAACAGTTTTTCCCCATTGAACATTATCAGCCTTAGAAAATATTTTCAGCCAGTCTTGGAAAATGTGAATTCCTTGAGCTAAGAAGAAAGAGAAATTGCTTTTTCTTTCCTTTCACATTCTTTTTTGAAACTAACTTAACATTTTGATCCAGCAGAGAATTGGCCTCCTATAACCAAGACTGTGAATAACTACCAGCTTAAGTACATTTCTAGAATTCTCTAAATGTTATGTGGAAAACAATGTCACAATGTGCATATTGGGGTTAAAATTTCTCCTAGACAGATGCACCATCTAAATTCTTATAGCAATTTACCTATGTTGATTACAAGAGATACAGTCTTATCATCATGTATGTGCTCTAGGAAGCTACAATTAGTTGGGTAAAAACCAAACTGAACTTCTGCAACAAATGATGGAGAATGCAGATACTTGTAAACTACTTCCCAACTGACACAGTTTGTCATTTAACATGTCATTGATGTAAAATACTTATATCTAGAATTTAAAGTTTTGGCATGTTGTATTTATTAAACTTGGTATCAATTATTACCTAGTTAAATATTAGGAAATAAATCAAAATGATTTTTGTATTGATTCTAAAAAATGCGTTGCATCTTGTAATATGGAACACCTCAAATATTGGAAGTTTAAGGATGATCATTTTCACTGATAACTTGTCACAAAGCTACTCTGTAAGTTGGATGTTTGTGTCAAGTTTTCAATGACCAGAAAATGTAATCCATATCCTTGAGAAGAGATCGATACATCAAGAAATTCAAGCACATACCAACACTACAGAACATAAAAATTAAGAGGCTAATTAAAAAAAACACTCTATTAACTTTTGAAAATTCAGTTGGTATTCTAAAGAGATTACTAATTATGAGCTAAAGCAGTGTTTTCTTCCATATTGGAAATATGTCAAAAGACATAATAGGACTGGTCAAATACATCCACACATACATCATTTTATCTTAATTATTGTCTTGTTTGTACTCCTCAAAGGCCGACCCTGATATAGAGATGTGTGTGAAAGTATAGCAGATCTTCAAATAAGATCGATTCATTCAACACTGTTTCTGTTATAACATTGAGGGGGGAAAAATTTTATGGAGACCACTGTCTGTGTTGAGGTGACATGTTCTCCCTGTGTCTGCATGCGTTCTCTCCAGGTGATCTGGTTCCCTCCCCATAGTGAAGATTCGCACGTTAGGTGAACTGTTGTGTCTAAACCCCCTGTCTGAGTGAGTGTGTGTGTGCGGCGTGTGCCCTGTGATGGGTCAGTCCTGTCCAGAGCTGGCTCGCACCTTGTGCTCTGAGCTGCGAGGTGAGGCTCTTGCCAACTGTGACCCTGAAATGGAACAAGCCATCAAATAATATCTTACTTGTCATGAATCTTTTTCTTAATGTGTATATAGTTCACATTTATTTCAGTGTTTAATACTAAAAGTATTTGGGGAGTTTTTAAAGAAGTTATTGATCTTTTTATGACCAGAAATATGCTATAGAAACTTAACTCTTGTTTATATCAATTAGCATATCATATAAAGTTGGTTCATTGTATATCTTCTCACTTAAAGTCACAGTTTCCGAGACCCCATGGGATACATTAAGTGGGGACTTACTGTAATTTATTCGGGTGGTGATACCAGAACACACTAGTCATAGAGTAAATTTGGGTAAGGGATAAAAGGTAAAGTGAGATGTGCTAATGAGCAGGTCACCACTGTGGACAATCAGAGTTTGGGCTGGTTGGCAGTCCTGGGAGAATGTAGAGAACCCAGCTAAGAGTGGTCATATCCAAGGGCAAGAATACTTGGTGATGGTGGATATTTATTTACATCCTAATCTGTCATTGGTTGAAGACTCTTTGTGGGGAGGGAAAATAATTCCCTGCCATTCTAGCCTGCCTTGCAGCAAACTGAAGTACTCCACAAGTCAGAGAAAGCTTTTTAGAGTTAAAGCTGCAAAAGTTTGCAGCACAAATGCAAAGTGGAAGACCCTGGGCTTATTGACAAGAACTCAAGCCACAGCCTCTGCTAAACATGCTATATGAGGCGTTTTGATATGGGAATTGGTGGAGTCAACAATTTCTTATATATATATATATATATATATATATATATATATATATATATATGATAATATAAGATATATGTATATATGATAATATAAGATATATATATGATAATATAAGATATATATGATAATATAAGATATATGTGATGTATAAGATATATAAAAATATATGTATTTAGCATCTACTTCATAAAACAGTATAATAAAATTATTTGTGGAAGTGGGCTAAACTGGTGCAGTAATTTAAAATCAAATGCCACCCATAATGGCACCTAGAAAATAGTTGTATATTAGTAATGAAAGGGAACTGGTGCCTAGCAGGAAAGCATTTATCAATAGAAAGAAAGTCAGGAACATAACAGAAAAGACAGGCCCTATGAGGACAGGCATGCCATGTTGACATGGTCTCCAAAGGAGTCCAAATGAACAGTTTCATTCAAACGATAGAAGTGGCTACAGCTGAATTTATTCAAAGAGCACCAAATGTAATCTACTTAGAGAATCAGTCAGGAATGAGCAATCCTTTAGGAACTCTGTGAGCAAGAGAAAAGGGTAAAAATACAAATTGGGTTAAGAAAACATCAAAACCTATCAGATTGGATGTTATTCAGGGCAGAACTGAAGTGCTTGATGAGAGAGAAGTTGGGAGGTATTATGCATATCACTATTGAAAATTAGAGAGAAATCCAGAACAAAGCTCCTATGCTTCCACACAGGCTAAAACTGACTATATTATGTTAACTCCAAGTGTTACCATGGTCAATTTATTCACAAATGTATTGCATTTGGTACATGGAAGATGCCCAATGAGTATTAATAGAATGGACAAATGGAGATACTCTGATTTGTTTCCTGATGTGTTGGGTCCTGGGAGTGGTGGAGCATGACAAACCAGAAAAACAGCATTTTTGGAAGGGGAGGTGAGGTTGGAGGGAAGCAGAGTAGGAAATCAGCTGAGCTGCTCAATTCTCAGTACTGTAAAGTGATTTAATTCAAATTTGTATTGAATTTGATAATGTCTATTTATATTTGATTTACGTTCAGATGTCCAATAAGCAACCGTAATTGTTTGGATTACAGAAACTCAGAAAAATGATGCATATTATTATCTAACGGTGCTTTTGAAGAACTCAAAAACTTTGTATGGATACAAATAGTGTTTATATTCTCATAACCAAATAACAGTGCAAAGAATATATGCATCCTAAGGTGATGAGGCAGAAATTCATCTAAGGAGTTAGCAAGCAAGGGCCATGTGGTCTGAGATAAGTGTCCTGGGAATAAAGGTAAAAGGGCAGGGTGTTGGGATAACTTTCAAAAACTCAAAAGACACTTAAGCATATGGGCTGAAATACAGTGGAACCTTGTGATTTAGTAGAAATGGCAAACAAAAAAAGAATGCGGAAATTAATCACATGGGCTTTTCTTAAAACCTAGTTTAGAGAAGACTTTGTGAGAGTTCAATAGTCTAAAATGAAAAACAATATGAATGGGTAATCTTCTCAATTCTGGAAATGATCAAAGAGTGACTACCTGATGTTTTTTGGGAGAGATAAAATAATTTTTTCAACTAATTATACATAATAAAAATATACTCCAAGGCTATTTACAATTTTCGAATTCATCGTTCAATTATTTAAGGAATGTGTTAATAGATTTTACATTGAGAGACAACTAGAGTGGCACAAACAGTGAAACTACGTAGTGTAAAAACCAAGAAAGTCAGACGTAAAGGGCATAAGTTAAAGGAAAGTTTCTTCAATTCTAGCTTCCTCATTTATCTCTCAAAATTAAATTGCATGTACTCCACTCTTAGCAAAAGTTTAATGTTTAGCATATTGTCATAACCAATTAACTAGAAACAATATATTTTGTTTTGCTATATATTGAAAAAACTTTAAAATACAGGAAAATTCCACAGCTGTATGCTGCAGATTTGTTGTTTTATTTACGGTATTTTTATTCACTATCGTATTCTATGCATACCTTTACCACTTAGAAAACAAACTACAGCTGCTCTAACAAGAACATTTCAAAATATTCTATTTTAAAGAACATAGATTGTTATGTGTGTCTCAAAATAGCCTAAAAGAGAGCATTACAGGATGTAGGGGTGGCTCAGTTTCACTTCATCACTCACGGATCCGAGTTTCATCTGTCTTGTTCCTCTGCGCTATTCCAGGATACTGACTTCTTCTCCACATGGTTCAAATTTGCTTCATCCATTGTTCCAGCTTCCAGGAAGTGAAAAAGAGCCTGAAATAATACAAGATGAAAGTGTTAACTCCCGCCCAGACTAGAAATGATATCCTTCACTTCTGCTTAATTCTGTCAACACAAACTTAATGACAGCTAGCTTCAAGGGAAGCTGACAACCATCTGCGCTATTACAATTATATTAGTGAAAAGACAGACAAAACCAAATGTAGGTGGACCATAAGCAATCTGTGCCAAAGACCCAAACTTCAAGACAGAATGTGAGGTATCAAACTGCTCAAATCATCAGGGTGTTGAAATTTGTTTAATGTTAGATTTTTCCAAAACTTTTCATCTTCTGCTTAACAAAGAAACTTGAAAAAATTCCATAGCTAATTTAAGAAAATATCTACCTGCGTTTGTTTTTCCTGGTTATATTTTTAATGTTCTTTTATGCTTCAACTGGAAAAAGTTTGTGATACAGATCACAGAGACAAAATATAACTGATATTGCAAAAACATAAAATTCAATATTTTGTTAAAATTCTTGTAGTGCCTATATTTGAAATATTAGCATAAATTTATACCTGAAAGTAACTCTCAATCCTCAAACAACCAGGCTCTAATTATCTAATTCTTTATACATTATCTCTAGTTTAGGGATCTAAGGAAGTCCAAATTCAAATTAAATGTTTTCCATCTCCATGTAAGCACAGTAAGACTCTTAGTAAGGGCAGTAAAAGTTTCATAAAGAGAACCTTGAAATAGAACTTGATGAAAGAAAGCTGAAGTCTATCTAAAGTATTCCAGACTTTTCTTATTTCCTCTGGTGACATATTTTAATGGAATAATTTATTTTTAATAATGTATTTGTATACCACAGCCTTCTGCTACTTATCAAAACTTCGGTCTTACTTGATATTTTTAATCTAGTTTACATTTTTCAATTATTTGTTGATCTATGTCATTTAGTTGATTGTTAAATATTTTCTTTTTTTGGTGGGGGGAGAAGGGGAGAAAGACTGGAAGGGAGGGAAGGAGGAAGGGAGGGAAGAAGGAAGGGATGAAGGAAGGAAGGAAGGGAGGAAGGGAGGGAGGGAGGGAAGGGAATGAAGGAAATCAAGCAATGAGAGAGATATTGCCGACCTGGATCTAGAGGTTTACAAGTTGATTTCTTTCTTTATTTGAGAGAAGTAAAGAAAGAAAAAAAATGAGTAAAGGAGAGGAAGAAAGAGGAAGAGAAAGAGGGAGGGTGAATGAAAATATTGCTTTATTCTGAAAAAATGGATATTAATAATGACCAATCAATGTTTCATTTAAACCTATGAGTAGGTGTGATGTGGTATTGACAAGAATGTATATTTTGTGTATTTGAAGTGGAGAGCTCTGTAAATAGTAAGTTTACTTGTTCCGGATCTGAGTTTGACTCCTTGATATCCTTGTTAATTTTCTGACTCATTGAATCTAAGTCTCTATGTATCTGGATGTTAGGATCGTTAGCTCTTGTTGCTGCATTGATCCTTTTACAACTATATCTTTGTTGCTTTAAAATCTATTTTACCCAATACGAGAGTTGCATCTCCTGCTTATTATTTATTTATTTATTTATTTATTTATTTATTTATTTATTTATGATCTCCCTATGGTTGGTAAATCTTTCTCCATCCCTTTGTTTTGAGTCTTTGTGTATCCTTGCATGTGAAACGGGTCTGGATGTAACATGCCATTGGGTTTTGGCTGTGTCTTTTGAATGGGGGATTTAGTCGATTTAAATTTGGGGTTACTGCCATTTGTTGTTAACTGGCTGTTTTATTAATTCGTTGATGTAAATTCTTCTCTATGTTGGTGCTCTTTACTTTTTGGTATATTTTTAGAAAGGCTAATACTGGTTGTTTCTTTCTACTTGTAATGCTTCTTTCAGAAGCTCTTGTAAAGCAGGCCTGGTGGTAATATAATCTCTGAGTTCTTGCTTGTTCATAAAAGATTTGATTTTTCCTTCAGTTCTGATGCTTAGTTTGGCTGAATAT
>CM052665.1:8023942-8042215 GCA_028533165.1 Leontopithecus rosalia | reverse complement strand
ATGTTCTTTGAACTCACGGAAGTTTTTTATTATCCATAACGTGAAGTTTGATTCCGTTAATGGGATGCGCTCTTCCTCCATCAAGTCTTATTCCATTGTTGATGAGGAAGTGTGATCATCTTTAGAGGGAGAGGGGTTCTGATTTTGAGTATTCTCAGCCTTTTTAGGCTGGTTTCTTCGCATCGTTGTAAATTTATCCTCTCGTCGTCTTTGAAATTACCAGCTTTCAGTAGGTCTCTTGAGTGGATGTCCAAGATGTTAGTTCCCAGGGCCAGGAACAGTGGTGTTAAGACTGATGGTGTTTTTCTGCCCAGGATTCTCCTGTCTGGCTTCCTTCTTGTGTCCGTAATAGGCGAGTCTGCCTTCCTGGAGCTCCAAACCTCGGTCAGAAGGGGAACCAGTAGCGTTCACTCTGCACTGAGGTGCCGGCACAACTTCTGCGCCGGCCTCAGGAGTCAGCACTGGGAACCTGCGCGTCTCCTCCAAACCTCGGTCAGAAGGGGAGCCAGCCCCGCCTCGTCAGCTCCGAGAGCTGCCGTGCCGAGGTGCCGGCGAGACCGGTGCGCCCGGGGTGCCGGCAAAACCACTGCCCCGTGTGGCTCCTCCACTGGGAATCTGCTGCTCCTGAGCGACCAGAATTTGTCTGAAAGTGTGGCATCCTCTAGTTCTATGAGCTTTAACTGCAAGATGCAATCCCGAGATGTTAGCGATTGGCCATCTTGGATCGTTCTTGATTGTTAAATATTTTCTTTTCAAATTTTGCCAAACATTAAAAAAATTATTTTTAATTTCCTTGAGGGAAAAGTATAAGTTATGTTATTCACACACAGACTCACAGTGATATATAATAGACAAATATAGTTGTATATCTAGATATAGATGAAGATATATACAATTATGCTTTGTGTTCTCATATGTTATTTATTATGACATTTTGGTTTATACTAGAACTACAATATACTCTCATTGAAATTATAAATCTATATGTGAAAATTTTGGATGATGAATTTCAGCAATATGTTTAAATTAATAACTTATTATCCTTTGGCTTGGATAATTTGGAGCTGGTATCATGTTATCTATAGTGGGAGAGATTAATAGCATTACTTGAAAGCCTAATATGCTCCATTGGCTCTGCATACATCTTATTTCTACTCACTAAAACTACACATGGTAGATCCTATTATTGTCATTCATTCTCTTTCTAATAGATGGAAAATGAAATCTTTAAGAGATTGAGTAACTTGACAATGGTACTGAGCTAGAAGTGCTAGACAAACTGGCTTTAAAATATGTAGCCTTCTGTTCTTTTAATATCACGAGATTTGTAGTCCCTTTGTAAATTACTGCTAAATTGCCATTTGCATGTTGAGCCACCAGTTTCTTACACAATGATAACAATTATGTCAATTTTGTCTACCATATATATGTAATTAATAAGATATATATTTCCTATATGCAAAACAGACTGTTACCAATAAATAGAACAGTTAACTTGATTATGCATTTATTTCATTGAATTTAAATTTCTAGTTACTACATTATGTGACCTTCCATTGAAAATGAATATTATTCTTACCAAATTCTGCCATTTAAAATGGAAATTAATGAATGATTGTATGGATTATTTTACTGAGCACAGTGAGAGATAATGAAGGAGGTAACACTCATAGCAGAAATACATTAATACTATATATTTACTGCATAACTCATTCTTCTTGGACACAGCTGTCGATAAAATATGCCCTTACTCTTGACAAGTAGCTCCTGGGTTCTGCTTGTAGATTAGCTTGCGGCCCTGCTCTGTATTCTTTATCTTCATCACTGCACCAGTTCTTTAATTAGGTGGTGAAATCCTCTGCATAGTGATTAGGAAATCACAGTTAAGAAAGTGTTACACACAGATCTTTCTAGAAGCACTTTGCTTTGGAAACTACTCCACGTACAATATCAGGGAAGCATATTTGGACACAGCTGACATTCAGGTCATCAGCTTCACCAAATCTTCACTCCTCAATCCTTAAATGTTGGAGGAACTAGAAAAAGTCTTGAACATGGCCGACAACAGCAATTTCATTATTTAACCTGTGAAATGAAGGTAGTGAAGCTCTTTGGTGTTGTAATTCATTCTGTTTTTTATCTTTAAAAGAATATTTCATCTTATGCAAATAATTGTGTTACTCTTGTAGGTTCATAGATTGAAAATATACCATAGGATATGAAGCACAGTGTCACACACCTATAGTAACACAACCTAAAGTCAAATCCAGCAGTGCCTCTTAACTTGTGAATGCAGATATTTTATGCATCATCTCTTAGCTGCAGTTTTCTTATTTATAAAATATGATTAAATATATTCTTTCTTGCATTCCCTAAATATTGTAGCAAAGATTAAGTGAGGTTTTATTCTTGAAATTGATGAAAAATGTCTTAAATAACATATAATACTGAAAGTTATTATAATTATATCCTCAATTTTTGCATTAGAGATCTCCCAAAAAACAGACCCAGCGGGATGTGTGTATGTATGTTTATGTGTGTTGTGTGTGTTTATGTTGTGTTTGTGTGTGTGTATTAAGGGATTTATTTTAAGAGATTGGCCCATGGGATTGTGAACAGTTGGAAAATCTAAACTCTGCAGAGTGGGTTAGAGACCCAGGAAGTGTTGAAGTTGGAGTTGAGGACAGTCTGCTGGCAGAAGTCCTAATTACTCATAGGAGGCCAGTCTGTGTTTTAATTCTTTGTTCTATTGAGACCATCTGACTGTATGAGGCTCACCCACCTCATATCCATTACGGAAGATAATCTGTTTTCCTCCAACTCTACCTATTGAAATGTTAATTTCATCCATATAGCACCTCCACATCCAGAATAATGTGAGAAATGTCCAGAATAATATGAGACAGATAGCTGGGCCCCATGATGCAGCCAAGTTGACACATACAATTAAGCATATCATTACCTAATTGAGTGATTAAAACACTCCTAAGAATATTTCAATTATTTACCTCAAATTGCATGTTTGAAACATGATTTATATCATTCATTATCTACTGTTAGAATAATATTTAAAATGTTGAGTGTCTGTGTGTGATGATATGCACTTAGAGGGTTGTTACGCAAACTTAATGACTGGGTCTGTGTAAACATTCAACATGGCGCTGACAAATTTTAAGGATTCAATTTGTGTTACATACTATTATCATTGTAAAATGACTGAGCTAGTATGTGCTTTGGCTGTAAATGGTCACATACCTCCTGGACAGCAAGGTACTCTGTGTGTTGATAACTCTTCATAAACTACAGACTCAGCATCCTTGAATCTCAAGGAAAGATTTTATACACGTTGCTCTGAGCAAAATCACAGTGACACCTCAATGGCACAACCATGAAACTCTCAGATCTACTTTGAAATTAAGAAAATATTTTTTCTTGGAAAGAGTAACAAAGCAGACTAGGGAGGTGCTGGTGAAATGCACAGGAGATTTTTACTCTCATGGAGTTTGTTTTCTGGTGATTTGTGGCAATATATATATATATATATATATAGTCTATATATATATTGTCTATATATATATTGTGTATATATATATATTGTCTATATATATATTGTGTATATATATATATTGTCTATATATATATATTAGACAAATGTTCGGATTATTTTTACATTAATGCTGGAATAGTAAGTGTAAACTTCATACAAATTTGAGAATTGAGGCACTCAGACCTTTCTAGCTGAGGCTTGCCTTAATCTAATTGTGATAGAAACACATAGCTATGTGCATCTGGCTACTGTGGGCCTGGCCTCCCATCTATCCTATCCAGCTCTGTGACTTTCCCAATTAGTATAATATGTTGGCTAAATTTTATGCTCAACGGTAAGATATTTCATTCTGACAAAAATATTGAACTAAAATCATCGTTGTGGGAATATCATTTTTTATTTATCGTTTATGGGAATAAAGTTTGGAAAGACTCACCTTTTCTCATCTTCTCTTTACATTTTTGATGACCCATTTATTTGATTTAGGAGGACTCTTATAATGTAATCATTACTTATGTATCTAAAATAAGTTTCTATTAAACTATGATTAATATTCTATAAAAAAGCATCCAATTAATTGATTAATTTAAAGACTAACTTAATCTATAAATAAAGATGTCTTGCCAAATTGTTTATAAATATTTTGAAATGATACACTATATTTATCCAGCAATTTAAAGTGCTCAGACAGCAAAACATATCTAATATGAATGGAAATCTACATTTATGAAGGAAATTTTAAGATTCATGCACTGTTTCTGGATGCTTTGTGTTTCTAAATGAATTATTATCATTTTATTACTTTAATTAAAATCAATTGAGATACTTTATTATTTTGCAGAACTAGAAATGCTCAAAATATTCAGATTGAAATGTCTTCTATTAATTGCACACAAGTACTTGGAAAAAAAGAAATAAACAGCAAAAAAACAAAATTCCTGCCTATTATCTAAATAAGACAAACTAATGAATGATTGAAGAAAAATTGTCTGCAGGTTGTCTATATTTCAATCTAATTATACACTACTACAAATGATTCACCAGTCTGTTGAGATTTCTGTTTCTCCGAAAAGTGCTTTGCCTCAACAGACCTGACAAACTGAAAAATAAATTTCATCTATTGGACAAAGTTGTATAGATATGTTGACATACAAAGTTTTGATAACTTATAAAAAGAGCTTCTTCATCCATCTTTGTAAATTGGGAAGAGACGGGTAGTACACTTTGAACTTGTATTCTGGCCATACAATTGCATATAAATACCTTCCCTGTATTAATCTCTATATGAATGAGTTTAGCACCCCAAGTTTTTCTAAACAATACACATATTAAAGAAAATATTTCACCATTTTCAAAAATAATATTAAAAACAATAAATGTAGGAGAGTTGCAAAGAAGAATGCAGAAGTATCCAGTTGCAGAGGGAAGATGAATGCATTCAGCTTTCTTTGTTTCTAATTCACTCTTTTGTGAGTTTTTTCATGTCCTGTACACATTACCTATTGCAGTCCAAGGTCAACAATTTGCCAGTGCACTGCAAAGATAGCAGAGAAGAGCAAATTCTGCAAATCACTCAACCTGTTAAAAATATATCCTTTCATTTTTAAGAATCAGTTGCAAAACAAATAGTAGACTATTATTTTTAATGCATGGCTTGCAAAATACTTTAGACCCACAAAAGGAGCAGAATCTATTTTTAAGCTCTGTATCCTTGAAAAATACACCATGCTAGTTTTATCTGTCATTAGTCTATCTCCCTACATTACATCTTTAACATACCAATAAGAGCTTAAGACTTTCAATATACTTTTATAAAAGCAAATATTTTACACACACACACACACACACACACACACACACACACATCTATTTTCTGGGCAGTCACAACTGTCTGACAGATAATCATCACCTCTCTATTGCAGTATCCAAAATGAACATATAGAAAACCTCTTTAACGACAATGTATTTTCAGCTCAAGTGGTTTGCAGCAGGTTATATTGGGCAGCAGATTAGTAGCTTGATTAGTTAAGACTTTTTGCCTGAAGGCATTACCATTAGGTATGTGTTTCCCAAACCTCAAGAGGCAAGAATACCACACTGTCAAAACACCTCCTTCTCTTTTAATGGCTCCAAAATTTTGAAACTTTGGCTGTTAATGGTTAAACAGTCTCCTTAAAAGACACAAACACACACACACAAACACACACACACACACACACACACACACCACAGTATTGGTTATTTATAGAAAATCTTCTATTAATGGTTCTTTACTTCAACATTTGGCTTGTCATCATTTTTACATATCAAAGAAGGAGAGAGATTTAAGAAGAAAATGAATATAAAAAATATATGTTAAAATTCGTAGGAGTAGAACTAAGTAGTGAGAATTGTAACTAAATGTACTTCAGCATATATACAGCACTTTACACAGATGATGAGAAAATAGAATAGATTATATTCCCACTTATATATTATTATTATTTTCCCTCTCCCCATACATCTTACATTTTAGGAGAGACAAATCAAAGCAAAAGAAAATAAAGGATCAAGATACCACTGTACAATGTTAAATGTCACATTAACAGCAAAACAACAGAATGAGATACAATGATTTAGTTAGGTTGACATTTTTTTGTGGTGTCTGTCTGTCAGGATTCTTTCAATGATTTTGTTTGTGCAATCTAGATATTGCATTGTACTTTCACCTTCTTTAGGGATGATGAAAGAAATCTGGTCCTGTACAACCAGCAAGTCAGATAGTCTGACCCCTGAATAATGTGCCAGAAACTCCACCTGGCTGTATCCTCGTAAACTGGTGTGAAAATAATGCCAGTGGAGGTTTTCAGTAAAGCACAAAAATTCTGAGCTAAACACCTATTTATTTATAAAATATTATTGGAAATGCACTATTAGCAAAATATTCCTTGAAATAAGAGGTTTTTTGAAATATTTTTACTGAACCCTGAGTTTTCTAATATGCTTTTAATGCCTTTTAAAATAATATGGTAATTTAAAATGAAAGCTCTTCAAAGCATTTTTAGTGTAGAATCATTCCATGGCCATCCAAATCTCACATCTATCAGATATTTATGTAACTTTTAATGCCTTTAATAAAGTTTTTCTATAGCATAATACATGGCAGTCCAAATGTAAGAATTCCATATAATCTAAAGTTTTCTAATTTGAAGTCTATTGATTAATACAAAATATTTGTAATGATGTTGAAAAACTCAAAATTTCAAAAGTAACGATTGCAGCAACAAAGTGTGAAGCAACATGGAATTCTTTTGCTTTCCTGATATGCAAAAATAAGCCCCATTATTAATTATTTTATTTCATTTTATTTTATTTATTTATTTATTTATTTTTTGAGACGGAGTTCCGCTCTTGTTACCCAGGCTGGAGTGCAATGGCGTGATCTCAGCTCACTTCAATCTCTGCCTCCTGGGTTCAGGCAATTCTCCTGCCTCAGCCTCCTGAGTAGCTGGGATTACAGGCACGCTCCACCATGCCCAGCTGATTTTTTGTATTTTTAGTAGAGACGGGGTTTCACCATGTTGACCAGGATGGTCTCGATCTCTTGACCTCGTGATCTACCCGCCTCAGCCTCCCAAAGTGCTGGGATTACAGGCGTGAGCCACCATGCCCGGCCGATTTTATTTTTAAATATTTGAGTTGTCTGTCTCTATAGTGTCTCTGAAAACATGAGTATGGTAATAGAATGACTGAATGAGATGTTTTTGAGTGATAAGGATTTTTTTTTCATTTTGCGGCAATGAGATTTGGACCTTTCTTTCATTCTCACAATTGGTTGGAAAAATTGACCAGAAAATAGAATGTAAAATGGGAACACATCCATTTCCTAAGGTAAGAAGCAGCCTAGGGAATTTAATTATTGCAGAAACAAGTTTAATAAGGGATGAGCCCTAGAATGTTTTATTGAAATGAAATGCTTTCATTTTCTTTTTGCCTTGAAATTACGTTGAAAAGTGGTGAATTTTAGTCCTAGTGAAGCTGCCTGGTAGGCAGGCAGGAGATGGAATAAGGAGAGGCTTTGTGTATTGCTAAAGGGAAGTCAACAATAGGAAATAGTATATTGTTATTATTGAAGCTATGGAACTCTGCTACTGTGGAAGGCTGTATGTTATGTGTTTTTAACATTTATCACTTACTCCTTTAACCACTTGTATCATGTATGAAGTTCTTATTTTATTTTATTATCTTGAGGCAAGGTGGCTCTCTACAACCAACACCCAGTGCAGTCATGTAATCAAAGCTAACTGTAGCCTCAACCTCCTGGTTCAAGGGATCCTCCAGCCTCAGCCTTCTGAGTAGCTGGAATGACAGGCATGCAATAGCATGCCTGGTTAATTTTTCAAATTTATTTTTATGTTTTAGAGACATGGGATTTCCCTATGTCCCTATGTTGCTCAAGCTGGTGTCCAACTCCTGCCATCCTCAACCTTCCCAGTAGCTGGCTACAATACAATAGGTACCTTTACAATCAGGTATAATACTTCATCTTCCCACGTATATATTATTACTCATGATATATGCTATGGATAGGGGCTTACAGGTCAGTATCCTCAAAGGTTATGCCCAGATGTAAAAATAGTAAATGCTTTATAATCCTTATAATGGGACAGGTACTCTTCTAAGTTGTTACAGATATTAGTTCATTTAATCATCTCAACAACTTCCTAGAGTTAGGACTTTTTTTTTTTTTGAGACGGAGTTTCACTCTTATTACCCAGGCTGGAATGCAATGACACAATCTCAGCTCACTGCAACCTCCACCTCCTGTGTTCAAGCAATTCTCCTGCCTCAGTCTCCTGAGTAGCTGGGAACACAGGTGCGTGCCACCAAGCCCAGCTAATATTTGTATTTTTAGTAGAGATGGGGTTTTACCATGTTGACCAGGATGGTCTCCATCTCTTGACCTCGTGATCCTCCCACCTTGGCCTCCCAAAGTGCTCGGATTATACGCGTGAGCCACCATGCCTGGCCGAGTTAGTACTACTATTCTACCCTTTTTACTGATGAAATGCCTGAATCACACAGGTATGATGCAAGGCACTCATGAGGTATTATACCTATTGTAAAGTGGAAAATGTAACTCTTAGTTAGGGAAACTCCCATTTAGAGGATCAACATCAGAAGAAATTCTATTTAAGGGGTGCGATAAATGGAAACTAAGCCACTTTCAGTGCCAAGCTATGCTAACTGCTCCATATAATTGTACTACACAAAATCCTTATGACAACCTTTAAAGATGAAATTTCCTCTTCCTGATTGTTAAGATGAGATAAATAAAAGGTTCTAAAAGATTAAAAAAAAAAAAAACCTTTGTTAGGTTGCTTAGCAAGAGAGTCCTGGAAACGGATTCAGATTTGTCTGCTCCCAATACCTGTGTAATTTCATGACACTTCAATGCCTCTCCACAACTTCCTATGTCTTGGATTAAATCTTTTTTTTTTTTTGAGATGGAGTTTCGCTCTTGTTACCCAGGCTGGAGTGCAATGGTGCGATCTCGGCTCACCGCAACCTCCGCCTCCTGGGTTTAGGCAATTCTCCTGCCTCAGCCTCCTGAGTAGCTGGGATTACAGGCACACACCACCATGCCCAGCTAATTTTTTTGTATTTTTAGTAGAGACGGGGTTTCACCATGTTGACCAGGATGGTCTCAATCTCTCGACCTTGTGATCCGCCCACCTCGGCCTCCCAAAGTGCTGGGATTACAGGCTTGAGTCACCACGCCAGGCTGGAAATGTTACTTTCTAACCAGTAATTTACCCTAAAAGAAAGACTTGTCAGAGCTCTCTTTATAACAGATCTGCCCTAATTATTTAGCTAAGTGGTACTGTATCAGGCAGTAACTCACTTAGGGATACTTTACTGGGTCTTCTAAATACACAATCATGTTGTCTACAAATAGAGACAATTTGACTTCTTCTTTTCCTAATTGAATACCATTTATTTCTTTTTCGTGTCTGATTGCCCTGGCCAGAACTTCCAATAATATGTTGAATAGGAGTGGTGAGAGAGGGCACACTTGTCTAGTGCCAGTTTTCAAAGGAAATGCTTCCAGGTTTTGCCCATTCAGTATTATACTGGTTGTGGGTTTGTCATATACCGTGGAATACTATGCAGCCAGAAAAAAGGATGAGTTCATGTCCTTTGCAGGGACATGGATAAAACTGGAAACCATCATTCTCAGCAAACTGATACAAGAACAGAAAACCAAACACGGCATGTGCTCACTCATAAGTGGGTGATGAACAATGAGAACACATGGACACGGAGGGGAACATCATACCCGAGGGAATGTTGAGGGGTGGAGGGATAGGGTAGGGTAGCAGGGCTTGGGGGTTAGGAAAGGGGTCGCATTAGAAGAAATAAAGTAAATGACGGGGTGATGAATGCAGAAAAGCACCATGGCAGGTGTATGCCCGTTTAACAAATCTTCGTGTTCTGCACATGTACCCCGGAACTTAAAGCATAATTTAAAAAACAAAAGAATGCTTTACTGGGAACCTTGATTCCTAAACTTTGTGATAAAAATGATCTATTTTATTTTACTTCAAATTCCAAATTTCTGATAGAAGTCTAGTTGAATTTGGAATGTAAACAAGAATTAAATATATGTCTGGTTATTTTATTTGGAATCTTTCTATATTTGTTTAGCACCTAAATTTTTCATGGTGAGGGGATATAATTTTAAGTGATGTTTATATATTTTATACTGTTTTTGAAAACTCTACATTGGCATTATAACTTTAAAAGTTGTTTCTAATTGAAGTGTATGGCTTTGAGCTAAAGGTAGTTTCATTGCTGTGATAACAGAGGCAGCCAAACTGCATATAAACTGCTGAGATGAATCAAAAAATATATTATTTGAATAATTATCTATACCACTGTGAACTGACAATTTTGACTGCATTTTTTACAAAATAAGTTGAACTAAATAAATTTTACTCATTCCTCCATTATAAATTTAGATTTCCCGTGAGTTCATAAGTTGTTTTATCAACTTCATTATTTTCATTATAAATATTATGTTTAAAAATAAGTTTTAAAAGACGATATAATGAGGTGGTTAAAAGCAAGGAATATATGGATTTATGTCCAGACTCCACATTTCTAATTTGTTGCTGTGGACAAGTTACCATGTGCCTCACATAAGTGCCTTGCCTCATACTTGTGTGACTCAGGCATTTCATCAGTAAAAAGGGCAGAAATGCAGTCCTGACTCTAGGGGGTTGTTGAGATGATTAAATGAGCTAATGTCTGTAACATCTTAGAAGAGTAACTCTCCCATTATAAGTATTATGAGGGATTTGCTATGTTTATGGCTGGAAATAACATTTGCGTATACTCACCTGTAAACCCTATCCATTACATTTGTCATGTATTACTTCTTGTGCAGAATCTCATGACCAAATCATTTTGTCTTTAACGAGAATAATGACATAGGCAATTTAAAATAGCTTGTTCAATTAAATATCTTCAGTTACATGATGAACAATATATAGAATTGCAATCTTTTTAGAAAGCAATTTTTAGGACAGATTAACACAAAAATAGAAAATAAAAACTATAAACCTTTAATATATCATTTTATTTGGGGTTGTCTTTAAAATTCTCTCTTAAGAATATTTATATAAATGATCCTTTTAATTATTTCTGATAAGAACACATTTTTTCCTCATAGAGTGTAAGCATTAAATGTTTTCTCAGCACAACTTGAAGTCTAAACTTGATCCATCTTTCATCCTTACAATCTGAGGGTTATATTTGCATACAGAAGGAAGTAGCAAAACAGAATAAACATAATGTTTTCAATGATCAGTTCAGTATATATTTGCTTGTAAATTTTAGTTCCAATGATAATACATTAATCTCTGTAATAATCATACACTCACATACACAGCATATACATAAGTTATTTATATTAGATATACATGTGTATGGTTTTGTATCACATATAATCAGTCCACAGTGTTCAATATTTATACGGTGTCATCAATGTAAGTCAAAGTCTATATTAAAATAGTTAATTTATCACCAGTGATCTGGGAAAGTGCTCTCATATTGACAGACAAGTAATTCTTTTTATTCATATTGCTTAAGCCTCTTCCAGGAATGCTACAGAGTGAATAGATTCTTATTTAAATGAATAACTTTCTTAGTTGGATACAATCTACTAACAGCATGACTATTACAGTGGTGAATAGAAAAGCTGGAACGAGTTCATTAACAAGTCAGAAAGGGCAGTTTGATTTATTTCCAACATGGTAAAGCTTTTGTGATTCCCACCCATAAATATGGGGTGAGGGGTTGGGGGTGAGGAGGCATTGCACTATCATAATGAAGAGAATTACCACTGAGCTTTTAGAGACAAAAAATGGTTTAATATCCCCTAGCACAATGTCAAATGCTTTCAAGCAATTTAAATTCTTGTGTTAAGATTTCTGTCAGCACAAGGTACCAAAGTGAAACTTTCTTTTTCAGATACTCAAAAGAACTTCATTCTTGTTTTTTTTTCCTTTCTTACTCTTAATATACGAATACCCTGATGAACACTTTATCGATTTTATTAGTGTTCTTTGTGAGTTGGGAAGAAAGCTGCACTTCAAAAGATGCCAGAAAGAATTGAAAATACAAAATAACAAACAGAGATCAATGGGACAGCCTATGCTGTTCTCCTTCCTACTGGGCAATTTCATGTGTCACAAGTGTAAAAGGGAGAAGCCTTCATAATGATTTGACTCATTATAATAGTACATATTAAGAAAAAAATAGTTATTGAAAATGTTTACTGAAATTCAAAATTTGTCTTTATTCCTAGTATACACTTATTATTCCCTAATGCTGATGCATTGAGTCTGTGAACATGGGAAATTTCTCACATGCCTGCTACCAGGAGGCCTGCTGCCCTGGCATGACCTTTATTCCAGATGCAAAAACAGAAATCAACTAAAGTTTCAAGTTCTATATATAATAAAACAGTTTGCATTTATTTTGGTGACAGTTGTATTCCTAGACATCTGATAAGCTTATAATAGGTTTTGAGAGTTTGTCAGAGACTTTAAGAAATAATTAAATAACTAAAGCCATTTTTTAGTT
Organism: Leontopithecus rosalia; assembly: GCA_028533165.1. NCBI lineage: Eukaryota > Metazoa > Chordata > Mammalia > Primates > Cebidae > Leontopithecus > Leontopithecus rosalia. Next base: position 8,029,539 of record CM052665.1, on the reverse strand, counting down.
TCTCTTCTCATCAATTGATTTTTAAAGGCCTTGGGTTACTGTGTAATCTCTCTGACTTACTACCCTCACTTGAGAGGCTTAATTCTGTTTTTGCTAAGTATATAACTGTGCTGAATTTATGACTGAATAAGGCAGATTGCATCTGGGAGGAACTTACGTAAAGTTTTGCTTAAACGTGTTAGGTGCGGTGTTTAGTTTGATACTTTCAAAGAGAACTTAGTGCATTTTAATCAATGGTTCATATTGACAGAACACCTCCTTAGGTTAATATTCATGCGGTATTATTACGTGAATTCATGAGGTATTATATTATTATTATTATTATAAATTAGAAGACATTTCTAACCTTTATATTCTACAGCTTTTTTTCTTGAAATATATATACAATTTGAATAAAACAGTAATAAAAGTGAAAATATTTAATTTTGATAATGAACTTTTATTTGAAAATAAGTTAAGACTTATTAAGAAAATTTAAAATTTAGCAAGCTTTTTAAAGCATTTTAAGAATATATAAATATTTGACAAAATTATAAATTGTTGTACTGGCCCGAGCATAGAAAGTCAACACCAAGACAAAAGTATGCCAAATTTAAGGGTCTCTATTGCTGGCGGCCACAAAGGACTCGTCTCTCCAACCCCTGGCCCCGAAAGGAGGGTGTTAAGACCTTTTATACCCGTAAAACCACCTCGGGAGTGAGGGTGAGGGGTGGGGGTGAGGATGAGGGGCTTCAGGCATTCCGAGGGCTAGTGGATTCTGTAAATCACCTCCTGGACGGAGATGTGGGTGAGGGCCTCCGAACATTCCAATGGATTCCTAGGTGAAGAGGAGGGTGAGGGGCTCCGGACACTCCGAGGGCCAGGGGACTTTTGACATTCTGATTGTTACTTAAGTGGTTCACTAAAGTCAAGATTAGCATTTGTTTACACATTGTCTGTGTAGGGTGGAAATTACAGTCCTTAATTACTTATTACAAGTCACAGAGGCCAAGATGGCATGGGTTTGGACTGCTTGCCTGTCACATTTGGGTTACAGAGAGCAGTTTCAACAGAAAGCCAAAGTACGGTTGAGGTATGCAGGTTTATGGGGCTTTGACCATGTCACGTAAATGATTATTAAATCAATCCTTTGATTTTACTCTTAGAATATGAACAGAAACATATTCAATTCTGACTCATAACACCTATAAAATTGCCCTTTCTGCATTTCTCCAATAAAATTTGACCAACATATTAAATAGTATAATATGGTTTTTTTGAGTCATGTTTAACTTTTATTTAATTTTGGTATAATACACATATTATAAAATTTACCATTTTAACTGTCAATGCACAATTCAGAGGCATTAATTGTATTTAGAATTTGTACATTATCACAACATTTGTTTCCAAAATGTTTTTGTCATCCTAAATAGAAACTCCTTATTCATTACACAATGCGACCTGGTTAGTTTTAGGATTTTGTATATATTTAATTTGTGAAACTTAATTCTGTATGATGATTAATAAATTAGTGTAAATATTATTATAATTTCTTTAAAATTTTGCATATGTTTGTATATACATAAACAGATTTACATATGCATGTGTATCTAATTATTATATTAACAAATAATTTTGATGCATATGTTTCATATGTTCAGTGTATTGAACTTTGAAAATTGATTCAATTTTGTATAATTGATGTACATATTTTTAGTGCTTTGGAGATAGATATACATTATAGAACATTTCCAATTATATATTACATATTAATTTGTTTAACTGTCAAATATATATATATATAAAATGAATATAGTATGTATGTAGTCAAGTTTTATATATATATATCAGATATATATATTTCATATGTTTTTTAGGATCATATTTAATGCCATATGTTCAGATATGTATATAATAGAGTAAAATATATTTGATGTTATATATTCTTGAAGAAGGAGTAATATATTTGAAACCAGTGTTATTCTTACTTATATGTAATTCATATTGTTGCTTTTAAAGGTCCTTTTGAATTACAATATTGTAACTCATTAGCAGGAGTTATTATTATCTTCTGGCAATTTCTGTCTCAGAAAACTTGAAGGCATATAATTTCCTAAGAACTGAGTTACTAAATTTATCTACCTTCTTATTTTTAGGTCCTACAATTTTTGCTTTTAAGCTACTCAATGTTCTGAGTTTTTTCTCTTCCTTCCATTAAAATATCTGCTCAGGAAATATCCACATTTCCTCCTCAATTTTCTAACGTAACCTGGAAGCATATCCAATGTGTATATAAGGTATAGATTCTCCCTGTGTACTTAAAACTTTATTGTAACAAAGATTCCAGGCTACAAACTTTTTCAAGGAGATGGATGAGTCATATTCTTTGAATGAATTATTAGATATTATTGTCCACCTCACAGTGATCCCAAAGGGTCAATGATGTCATCATTGAAATTTTCTGGGGTTTCGTGCTGCTTATGCTCTGTATTAACAGAAGAATAACCCTTTCCCTAAATTGAAGTAATTGTTCTTATTATACAAGGCATAATAGGTATGAATTTCCTAGAATTATATAAACATTTAACAGTATGTACTTCAATGGAAATGTGTCAACACCACATGTCTACAATGCTTCTCCCTACCCTTTCCTCAAATGAGTGAAAAGAACCTTTCATTTTTTGAATTAAGTGTGTATTTTATGTAGAGCCAACAGCTACATTCGTGCTAACCACGTTGTTCTAGTTTAGCTGTCCAGATATGTGCCTATAACAATTTTTCTTCTTAACTTCTTCTTCATCCATTCAAATCAACTGTCTGCTTCTCACAACAAAGCCTTTAAAATGATATTCTCCCTTTTTACCATCACAGACCCTATCAACATAAGGACAGTTAGTTTAACTGTAGAACTTAAAACTTCTAGTATTATAAATTAATCCGTAATTCTTTATCATTAATTATCTTACTGACCTCACTGATTCTTTATCAAATCATTTTTATAAACACAAATTTAACATATTTTATAGTCACATGGTAGAGTTTAGATTTTTGACACGTGTCTCGGAGAAAGGCGTTCGTTGCCCTTCATGCAATTTGCCAGTGTAGCATAGCAATCGTTTTACGGCTTTGCACAACCACAAACCCCTGTCAAAATAGCAACACTTAAAGAGTAAAAACAAAGCAAAACAAAATGACAAAGAGCTTTTTTTTAACTTAATGACAAGACAAGATGCAAAATGAAAATAATAGTTTGTGTTTTTATACTCTCTACATTAACAATAAAACATGCTTTAATATTCAATACATGTTTAGTGAGAATCTGAGTTCCATCACAAGTTTAGTACAGAACGAGAAATCAGACGTATCAGGTACCTTTTATTCACCAGAATAAGGCCTACATGTGATATATTTTAAAAATTAGAACCGTTGTTCTGTATTTTGAAGATAAGTAACTGTTCACTATGTTGAAAAGATATTCTGACCCTCTAACACTTTCAATTTGCCTCTCTTTAAAAATGCATCTTTGAATATCAGCCCAAAGCATTGTTAACTTTCATTACTTCATGGTTCACTACACATATTCAGACATAGGCTTCAAATTATCCCTTAAGGAATATCAGCAGGTGATTGATAACTGGAAAAACTAATCATATCTATAGAATAAATCAAACACATCGACATCCTGAATGTGCAGTCTGCCACAGTTATTTGAGCAATGTCATGTAGCAGTAGAATTTATATAATGAGACCCCAGAATTCAAATTAACATCAGCAAAATCATAGTTAATTGCTTAAAAACTATCCTCTTGTCTACATAATTATATTTTACTCACATGAAAGTAACTATTTATTGCATCGAATAAAAGTTATAAATTACGACATTCTCTGCTGTATTTATTTTTCCTTCTCTAACAGTCATTATAAGAAGAAATAAAAGGTTTTACCCCAGGAGGCACATCTAATTCTTTGCCCGTTGATAATTCATTAGAAATGTTGTGATGTTTATGGAAACAAGATGATGAGTGCGTGGTAATACAAAGCCTTATAAAGTACTGTTTCAAATTCAAAGGCTTTGCTAGTATGAGGAACAGGATTTTACATTCAGTATAGTTCATACTTAAAGTTAATAATGGCCTTCAAAACTTATTCTTATTTGCTGCTGCTGAGTTACGAACAGAGTAGCAGAGGAGAAAATGATGACGTAGAGGTCACAGCAGGGAACGTCTTCTCACTTCAAGTAAAACTCATTTGCTCCTCAGTGAAACATACAATTTATAATCTATTATATTGCAAAGTATTTAAATGATATAGACATTAAACTGCTATCTTCAGAAAATAATTTCTTGAAAACATTATTCTTTCATCTCTAAGTATTACCATAAAAAGGATTACCATTTTAATTTTATAGTCTATGTAATTTATATTGCAAAGGTATACATTTTTATAGGCAATTTTGGGGGGAACAATAAAAATAGAAACATTTTGGCTAATAATGGGAATATATTACAAAAATTCAAACTGAAAGCCTGTTATAATCTTATTTACATAAATATGTTGGATTTCCATATTGAAAATGTGTCATAATCGCTTGGGAGAAAAGATTGTTAATTAATCCAGTTCCTAGATAAATGCCTAAGTGGATGAAATCTAAATTTTATTTCCATTTTTATTTTAGATAGTTAGAAAAAAATTAACTCTTATCAGTAAAATACTCTCCTTTCCCATTCTCTATTTTGTAATATCAAACTGTGTCCTAGTGGTTGAATATAAACTAACAAACGTTTTCCAATGGGTTCTATTATAAAGGTTTCCAACAGATTTGATTACCCTGTAGATGTAGACGTATAATAGGGAGACCAATTGGAATGTGTATAATTAAAATTACTTTATAATGGAAAATCTGCAGGAGGCAAGAGAATTGTATCTGAATCTAGATACCTCACTGAACACTATTAGAATAGAAGCCAAAAAAGATCAAAGTCTCAAATATGAATTTATATGGAAAAGGTCAAAACCAAAGGAATGCCAGGTCAAAATATCCCTTCTCTGTATATCTGAAGTTTAAACTTTGAATGAAGAATGTGAGCACTTTTAATACATAAAAAAAATTGCAGTGGGCCATCTCTTCTGTGTCATTAAATGAAGGTTTCATGAGGACAGGATATTTTCTGCTTTCAGAGGTAAGAGCTAAAACTATCCTCTGAAATGGCAAACATCTTTGTCCTCATTCTTTCCATTTCCACCAATTCTTAGCTTAATCCTTTTTAGGAATGAGGTTGGTAGTTCATGCCATCACATAGCCTGCACTTCCAACCATTCTGATCTTCCCAGTTTGCCTGAGCTACATTTGAGCAAGTCCTTTTCAGCTTGTATCAGAAGATGCAGTCGGGCACAGTGACTCATGCCTGTAATCTCAGTACTTTGGAGGCCAAGGTGGGAGGGTGGCTTTAAGCCAGGAGTTCAAAACGATATTGGGCAGTGAAAGAAGACTCCTGTCTCTAGAAAATGAAATAAAATAAAAATAAATAAACAAACAAATAAATAAACTGGGCATGATGGCCTGTTGTGTGCTTGTAGTGGCAGTTACTTGGGAGATTGAGGTAGAAGGATCACTG
>CM052665.1:8002601-8023842 GCA_028533165.1 Leontopithecus rosalia | reverse complement strand
AAACACACTGCCACGTGTGTACCTATGCAACTATCTTGCATGTTCTGCACATGTACCCCAAATCCTAAAATGCAATAAAAATTAAAAAAAAAAAAATTAAAAAAAAAAAAAAAAAAAAAAAAGAAATAAAAAAAAAGAAGGATCACTGGAGCCCAAACTGCATCTGACGGAAAAGAAAAAAAAAGGAGGAAGAGGAAGAGGAGGAGGAGGAGGAAAGGCAGCAGCAGCAATTGCAACAATAGAATTTTCAAAGGAATATTTGCCAAGAAATAAACGTGTGTGTGTGTGTGTGTGTGTGTGTGTGTGTGTGTGTTACGGGAATAAATACATGATACTGTCAGAAAACCGTGCATTTAATGCCTAACACAAAGCTATCTAACAAATGGGACCTTATTCTTTTCTAAGATAATTTTCCCATCAGTCCCCTTTTTAGTGAGTATAAAATGTTGTTCATTTTGCTCCTGCTGATTTAACACCCCATTTTACACTAGATATAACATTTAACTTCATTCCACTTATTTCTTTACTTTTGTTATTTAGAAAGATATTACCCAAAATATGACGAGCATAATGGTTTTTAAAAGATACTTTGTACATAAGTAAGAATGCGATTTAGATAGAATTTTATCTGAAAGTAATAAAGAAATAAAATTTTTCTGTATTCACATTATAATGAATCCTTTCTTCGGTCAAGGTCATTAAATGTCACACACACACATCTTAGCGAGGACAAGGTTGAATCTACTAAGCTGAGTGCTACTTGCTCAAATTATAACTTGCTCAAATTCATATTGACTGTCAGGTGTGGGAAAGAAATCCACATGCAAATAAAACTAGTTTCCCCTAATGTTGAAGTGCTTCTTCTTCCCAATTCTGAATATTTGACAAGATAGAGATAATATTTACTTATATTTAAAAATCTAGGTTAGAGATTTGATATTTTTTAAAACAGAGGCTGAAACATATTAAGATCCCCAAATGTGGTAGCCATGATGGGAATTTTTTAAATACAAAGTTAGTTGTCAGCCTCTGGATATTTTAGAAGCAAGCCTTTCGGGGGACAGTGAGATGGTTTAGGTGATTTTATTATTTATTATATTTCTCTACTTCAGTAATACCAAGTGAGGACTGAGGCTATGGTTGTCCTCATACGTGTAAGCTATAGTAAAAAAGTAAAATTACAATGGACCTTCTTTTAATAACGAAAATGTTTTTCTATGCATCACTACTAAAATTATTATTTTTTCTGTATACTTTGTATATTTATTTATGTAATTTCCCAGGTAATATCTTCAGAATCTTTTGCATTTCCTACCCAAGGGTAATATCTACTCAACGAATAAAATATCATGGTTTTAGTATTGTTATTTCAGAGTAATTAAAACTAGTATCATGTTAAGAAAGAGGAATATAAACCTTATCTTACTTCAAATTGTATCATTTTATAACTAGAAATTGAAGACTGAAGGCATCTGTGTTTATAGCAATGTGAAATAAGTTCTGTCTTACTAAAAATGACTAAGTAAAAGTAACTTTGCTCCAATGTGATTAGACTAAGGGAGAATGGAGTTCCTAAAATAAGAGGATTCATTGATTTATTTTACATTGTATCTGTTTAGATTGATACATTGATAACATCTAAGTAGTTTCCTTCTGTAAATATACGGTAAGGTGTTACAATTTTTCATTTAATATATTTATAAGTTAAATATACATTTATGTTTTGAAATAGACTAAACCCTACTTTTTGTCATTGTAAACATCAATACATTAACATTAATAATTTAGATATAAATAACTTTGAATTGGTATCCCTCTAAAAATTATTTCACGTGTATGAGACAGATATATATATATATATATATATATATATATATATATATATATATATATGATATACACAAAATTTAGGGGAAAGAAAAAGCACAAATGAACCTAGTTGATATGCAGATTTTATTTACAAATACAGCCCTATGTCTTCCGTGAGTCAGTAGATGATCAAACACAATATTGTTGATATTTGTTACTGAAATCCTATATAAACTGAATTGTTATTCTGATAATAATTCTAGAATATTAGAAATGCCTTCAATTATTTCAATGAATCCATTCCCTTAATTGGATAACTTTGTAAAATGTCTCTTCTACTTACACTTTCTTATTTAATTCTCACAGAAATTATCTGAGTAGGCATAGAAATTCCTATTACACACAAGAAGAAACTGAACCCACACAGATTACACTATAGAAACAAGATCACACACTTAAGGTTATAGACTCAAGGCTTGAACTCAAATTCTCTAACTTCTAGCTCAAATTTCTTTTTCCCCTGTATCTGGCTGCACAACAATTTGTATATAGTACAATTGTTAAGAGCCATATTAGAATAGATAATTTTCATGAGTCAAAAAAAAAAAAGTAACCTTAATGTAAATTTTTAAAAAATCAGGCTGGGCGTGATGGCTTATACCTGTAATCCTAGCAATTTGGGAGACCAAGGGAGGAGGACTGCTTGAGTCCATGACTTTGAGGCTGCAGTAAGCTACCATTATGCCACCGCACTCCAGTCTGGGCAACAGAGTGAGACTGTCTCAAACAAACAAATCATCCAAAATCCAAAATTGTAAAAAATCAATTAATTCCAGTACTTCTTTCAACAAACAGTCTGCATTGTAAAAGTTTAATGAGTTTAAATGACCCACTCTTATGACTGATATTTAACATAAAATATTGGCTATTTCTGAGGCATTTTCACAATAAGTACCTAGCAAGTAAAACTGCCATTTAAAGTGCTTAAAACACTTACATGTGATTTACTTATTCCAAAGAAAAATATCAACGCTTGATTCTGAGAGGAAAAAAATAATGTAGTACAAATATTCTTGAAGTCAGATAACTGCTGAGTAAAAAATAACAAGAAGAAAACCACTTACAGGCCACATCGAGGCAGGTGCAGATTTAATTTATCTTTAAAGCGCATCTTTAGATATTTAAAAGAACTATATTTTTCACTCGCTCTGAATGTTTCTCAGGATACTTAGATTATCATTTGTCATGTTAAGTCAAAGTATTTTCTCCAGACTTTAAAGGTCCCCAAGTCATGTCCTGCATCAAATAAATTGAAGCTTGTCGGTTGCCCTGAGCACAAGACAAATGTGTTTGAGGACGGTGATATTTTGCTCATTTTCATAGCATACATGGAAGGCCCTTGTCGTGTGTCAGGGAGAGCAGTGAAATTATAGAATGTGGACCAATCATGCCTGTAGTTCTATGACAGCTGAGATATAAATCTGTGTCATTTTGTTTGTATTTGGAATTTTTTTAATAAGACAAAGTAGAAAATAATACCTAATGACAAGTTAAGGGAGTTGTTTGGTTTAGTTGAGTTGAATTTATTTCTATAAAATTATAGCTTCTTTTCAATGGGAAATTAATTTCCTTCTCTTTTTTTTGCCAATGAAATCATAGATACATGAAGAACCAAGAAGTGGAGTTATCACATTATTCGAGCATATATGACCCAATTAACTTTTGAAGTTACATCTCGAAACATTTTGGAAAGTTTATTTAAGTTGTGTGAAAAGCATAATTATGACTACCACACTTCATCTATTCTTGGCAACGTACCACTGCGGTCACACATCTACTTCTCCAGTCACTTAAAAGTTTCTTCTGTACAACTCCCAGTTATCTGTAAGGGAAAACAGATTCTTCTGCCCTGGGGGGGGAAAAACTGCTCTTTTTATCATGGTTCAACATTTAATTACTATTTGTTGCACTCTAATTTCAGAAAATATATTTTAAAAAGGAAACAAATATCTATCTTCCTATTTTTTGAGAAATGACTATGTGCTCTAATGTACTATTTTAAAAACAGAAATATTAAAATAGAATCCTGAATTATCTATTTAACTTATTGAAATCTTTGCTTTGGGAAATATACTTTGTCATTTGTTCTCTTTCCTTTTGATCCATGATTAAGGAAGCATCTTCTCTTTATAAATGGAATTTTTTGAGGCCAGGCATGGTGGCTCATGCCTGTGATCCCCACACTTTGGGAGGCCTTGGCAGGCAGATCACCTAAGGACAGAAGTTCAAGACCAGCCTAGCCAACATGGTGAAACCCCATCTCTAGTAAAACAAAAATTAGCCTGGCATGATAATGTATCCCTGTAGTCCCAGCTATTCGCGAGGCTGAGGCAGGAGAATTGCTTGAACCCACAAGGCAGAGGTTGCAGTGAGCCGAGATGGTGCCACTGCACTTTATTTTATTTATTTATTTATTTATTTATTTATTTATTTATTTATTTATTTTTGAGATGGAGTCTCGCTGGGTGACACAGCAAGACTCCATCTCAAAAATAAATAAATAAATATAAATAAAAATAAATGGAATATTTCTAGGTAAAGATACATTCGGTTTAGTATTATCTGCATGTTATTAGGCTTATTGTAATATAGCAAAGATATTTATCATTGAAAATCATATTGAAATTATTTGTTCCTATCATTATGGAGTGCTATGGGAGTATACCTAGAAGTTAACACGTTTTTTAAAAAGCAGTATTGAAGATTCTTAAATGTTGCCAAAAGATAAAGGTGTCATTTGCATACAAGACAGAGTTGCTAGGGAAGAGCAGGAAAGTCAAGAATGGTAGCATTTGGGCTCATACTTCACCTGGTACTAGACTGTTTATATTTCTGTAACTCACATAAATTAGGAAATACTAAGTAATCAAGGAGAATCTAAAGGGAATGTCAGTTATATATGGCCATAGGATACCCAGACAAAACAGTTCTATCCAGTAAGTCAGAACCAACTGTTTACTGTTGATTCTCCTTTTTTTAATTGGATATGCTGTAATGTATTCTTACAAAAACATTTGTAACATTTATGAATATAACATATATATTAGCATAATGAAAACAGAATAAAGCAGCTTAGATTTATTTTCAGAAGGTTTTAAAGTTTTTCCAAATACATTTTTGGTGATTTCCACGTAAAATTGAGAGTGCCTCTTTCTTGTACATATTAATAGAATTATCTATTATTCCCTAATAGGTTCAGGATTCTTTTTTCTTTTAATAGTTTTGACAAAACTATTAGCTGCAATCTTCCAAAAGTGTCCCATTAGGATAATATGAATACTCTCTAAGGTAAATATCAACATTCATTGAACTTTTTGTTTTTACCTGCACATTTTTTCTTATGTGATTTCACTGGTGCTGTCCATGAAAAGAACATTGTCTCTTATTAAAAGTGGAACATTTTCCACTGAAACAAGCATAGTTGTTAAGTGGCCAGTTGAAATGAAATAAACTGATAAATAAAGGATTTTAATTGTACTTCCTTTTTTGTTAACTTTATGTCTTTTTATTCTACTGGAGTCCTAAAGAAGTCAATTCGTGGCTTATTACTATAAATGATTCAGGCTCAGAGTTCCCCGAGGATTCTGTTGTTCACCTGTTGTGAAGAATGTGGTCATTGCCTTAAATATCTACTGAGTTGCTGGTGTGACAAAATTAAACATTTAGGTCTCCTGTCAGCTCTAAGGTTTATACTTTCGGAAAGATTGAAAGAAAATATCACTCAAGCCTATCTCTGTGTGAGATATGCTTTCTCCTACCTGATAAAATAAAATGTAAAGTTTTATTTCTTTATGGAAACTGCCATTTAAATACTTATGACATCCTTTATTTCATGGAAAAATAAATCCTCAAATATAACAGCACAACAGCAAGATTGAAATATTTATGGCCTAAAAATGCCATGAGTTGTAAGTTTTGTTTTGTTTTGTTTTAAGAATACCAGTATTTGTTAAATACATCAAATCGTCAACTTTTCTTTATGAACTTTTTGAACATGGGGAAATGTCAAATATTCTAAATTGAAGAAATAATTTTGACTCAATTATATGGTATTCATTTTTGTAAAAATTTAAAAAGAAAAGAAGAAAGTAGCTGTGCTTTCTTTCATATTAAAGTAAAATTTTAACTACCAGTTTCTTAATTTTTAATTTCAGGTAAAAGAATCTATGAAGTTTCATATTTTTAAAAACATCATAGTCAAATATAATTGTTTTAGAATATGTTTCCAGTTCATTTGCTTTATGCCAATTATAATTTTACTTCAGTTTATGTAAAAATTATTAGCCTTCATTTTAACAACAAATTGAGAGTTTCCCCAAAACATGATTTCAAGCTCTTAAAAACATAGAATCTTGTGTAATGCATTTTTGTATCTATTTTAGAAAGTTCAGTGCTTAGCACAGAGCATTCAATTTTAACACTCTATAATACATAATTGCTTGTATACAGCAATGTCTCAGGCATAAAGTTGATCTCTTGGTAACCTTGAGCTTTTATATCCTTAAAAGGTAAAAGATGAAAAACAAGTATTAGACATGGCTGTATTACATAGACAAGAAAATGAGGTGACACATTAAGCCATCATTTCCACTGAGGACTATATTGACATACTGCATTATTTTAATCTTAATTAAAAATAATTGTACTGCGCGTGTGCTTTCTTAGTCTTTAATTAACATAAGCTCTTCAAAACCAAAGTGGCAGAATAATAATGCATTCATAATTTATAGTATAAATGGTGGCCCTAGGGAAAATGCATTGCTGTAATTCCCTTGTAGGTCTATTCCGATGTCATATTGCTGATGAAAACACCAATCAACCAGAGGATGATTGGGGAGAAATAAAACATTAGAAGTGATTTATATTATTTAAAGCATTACATTTTTGGTTTTGCTATAATGTGTATCAATTACCAGTCGATAGTTCATTTTTTCTAACACCTCTGTGTGCGTGTTTGTGTAATTTCATTTTGTTGTGTGAAATATAGTGGAGCATTTCTCAATCACGTAAATCTGTAGGTGACATTCAAATGAATTTAAACACTATAGCCTTTAATTATAATTTCAACTAAATAGCCTGCAAGTCGTTAAAGAGAAATGGATGATGGCAGCGGTAAAGCAGACAATCACAGGTTGTTCATAGTGACAACTAATGTTAATTTTCTTCTCTTCTGTGAATATCTTTATTCACTCTGTGCTTGATGATCTGCATTTTTGTAAGGGATCATTGGGGCAGATAATTTTAAATGACAGATGAACCTCTATTTTTTATTTATTTATTTATTTATTTATTTATTATTTTTTTGACAGATGAACCTCTAAATCATTTATATATAACCTTAGAAAGATTTCTAAAACTTGGACAGGCAATGGACTCACATCCATATTTCCTCATTTAGCTAAAAATGCAATGTGAGGCGGCCCAAAGAAATTCAGGGTAAAGGGGGAAAGTCCTAACGTTATCAATTCAGATTCACATTTGTGACTTGCCCTCAGGTTGTTCTGAGGGCAAGTGTGTAATCTGAATTGATAAATGAAAATCTACTCCCTGTTTGTTCTTTAATATTTTGCTGATTTATCCTAACTTAAGACCAAATACATGATTAAAGGCCAAGAATGGTTCTGCAGGTAGTATGAGAATCGTGGTGCAGGCATCTGGTCCAGCTGAGGCCGCAAAAAGCTTACAGTCATAGCGGAAGAGTAATGGGAGCATGCATGTCACACCGCCAGAGAAAGAGAGAGATGCCAGGCTCTTTTAAGCAACCGGATTTTGCAGTAGCAGAGTGAGAAGTCATTCATTACTGCAAGGACTGCACAAGCCGTCCACGAGGGATCCACCATCATGGCAAAGACCTCCCACTAGGTGCCAATCACATTAGGAATCACATTTCAACAGGAAAATTGGAACAAGTATCCAAACCATGTCAGTTATTAATAATAGTTTTCTCTGCTGCAAAAGCCTTATCAGCAATGTTTAAAATGATTCCTCTGAAAAATTATTATTTAAAAAAAATCTGATTCTTTTTCATTTCAATTTTTTATTCTAGATTCAGGGGTACATGTTCAGGTTTGTTACAAAGGTGTCTTGCATTGTGCTGAGGTTTGGGCTTCTATTGAGCCCATCACCCAGACAGTGAACATAGTACCCCATAGGAAGCTTTCCAGCTCTTGTCCCCTCTCTCTTTTCCCTTTTGGAGTCCCCAGTGCCTACTGTTCCCATCGTTATGTCTGTGTGAACCCAAGATTTAATCCCACTTATAAGTGAGAACATGTGTTGATTTTCTGTTTCTGTGTTAGTTTGCTTAGGATAATGGCCTCTTGCTGTATCCATATTGCTGCAAAGGACATAATTTCATTCTTTTTTATGGCTGCATAGCATTTCATGGTGTATATGCCTCATTTTCTTTAACCAATTCACCATCGATCGGACCTCAGTTTATTTCATGTCTTTGTTGTTATGCATACTCTTCCAATGAACAGCATGTGTATTTTTGGTAGAATGATTTATTTTCCTTGGTGTATATACTCAGTAACAGGATTGCTAAGTAGAATGGAGGTTCTCTTTTTAGTTCTTTGAAAAATCTCCAAGCTGTTTTCCACTGGGGATGAAATAATTTGCAGTCCCACCAACAGCATAAAAGCCTTCCCTTTTCTCTACAACCTTGCCAACATTTGTTATTTTTCTGACATTTTAGTAATAACCATTCTTACTAATGTGAGAATATCTCACTGTGCTTTTGTTTTGTATGTCTCTGAAGTTTACTGATGCTGAGCATTTTTTTATATATTGTTGGCCATTTATGTGTCTTCTTTTGAGAAGTGTCTGCTTACGGATTTTGCCACTTTTAAGGGGGTTGCTAGTTTTGTTTCTTGTTCATTTAAGTTTCTTATAGATTCTGGATATTAGTCCCTCCTCAGATGCATATTTATACATATTTTCTCCCATTCTGGAGGTTGTCTGTTTGCTCTGCTGAGAGTTTCTTTTGCTGTGCAGCAACTTTTTAGTTTAAGAAAGTCCCATTTGTCTGTTTTGATTTTGGTGCATTTACTTTTGGGATCTTCATTATGAATTATTTGCCTCAGCCAACATCTAGAAGATTATTATTTAGGTTTTTCTTTTTTCAGAATGCTTAGAGATTGAGGTCTTACATCAAGTCTTTAAGCCACCCTGAGTTAATTGTATAGGGTGAGAGGAGGGGTCCAGTCTCATTCTTACACATATGATTAGCCAGTTGTTCCAGCACCATTTATTGAATAGTGAGTCATTTCCCCGTTATATATTTTTGTACAGCTTTGTCAAAGATGAGTTGGTTGTAGGTGTGTGACTCTATTTCAGGGATCTCTGTGTTCCCTTATCTACGTGTCTATCTTTGTATCAGTACCATGTTCTTTTGGTTACCTTATAGCATCATTTGTAGTTGTGGAATTTGATGCCAAATTTGTTTTTTGCTTAAGAAAGCCTTGGTTCCTCAGGCTTTTTTTTTTTTTTGGTCCCATATGAAATTTAGAATAGCTGTTTTCTAATTCCATGAAAAATGATGTTGACAATTTGATAGAAATAATATTCAATTTATAGATTGCTTTGGGCAGCTTAGTTATTTTAATGATATTGATTCCTACAATCCCTTGAGAGAGTTCTTTTCATTGTTTATGTCATCTATGTGTAATTTTGTTTTTATAGTGTTTTATAATTCTGCTGGTAGAGATCTGTCTCCTCCTTGGTTAGATATCTTCATAGGTATTTTACTTTTATTCACTATAATTTAAGTCGGAATAGGCCGGGTGCGGTAGCTCACGCCTGTAATCCCAGCACTTTGGGAGGCCGAGGCAGGTGAATCACGAGGCCAAGAGATCGAGACCATCCTGGTCAACATGCTGAAACCCCGTCTCTACTAAAAATACAAAAAAGTAGCTGGGCACGGTGGCGCGTGCCCATAATCCCAGCTACTCAGGAGGCTGAGGCAGGAGAATTGCCTGAACCCAGGAGGCGGAGGTTGCGTTGAGCCGAGGTCAGGCCATTGAACTCCAGCCTGGGTAACAAGAGCGAAACTCCATCTCAAAAAAAAAAATTTAAATGGGATTGTGTTCTTTATGTCGTTCTCAGCTTGGATGTTATTGGTATGTAGAATTAATGATTTTTGTACATTGATTTTGTCTACAGAGACCTTGCTGAAGTCATCTAACAGGTCTAGCATTCGTTTGGCAATACCTTTAGGGTATTTTAGGGATAGAATCAAATTGTCAATGATAAGGTATAATTTGATTTCTTTTTTTCCTATTTGTATACCTTTCATTTCTTTCTCTTGCCTGATTGTTCTGGATAGAACTTCCAGTGCTATGTTGAATAGAAGTGGTGAGAGTGGATGTCTTTGTCTTGTTCCATTTCTTAAGGGGAATGCCTCCAGCTTTTGTCTGTTGAGTGTGAATCAGCTCTGAATTGTCATTGAGGGCTTTTTATTTTGAGGCATGATCCTTCAATTCTGAGTTTATGGAGGGTTTTTTTAATCATTAAAAAATGCTGAATTTTACTGAATGCATTTTTTATGTATCTATTGAGATGATCATGTAGGTTTTGCTTTTTTATTCTGTTTATGTGGTGAATCACATTTATTGATTTGCGTATGTTAAACTATCCTTGCATCCCAGGAATAAATCTCATTTGAATTTGGCGAACTAACTTCTTGATATGCTGCCAGATTCAGTTTGCTAGTTTTCACTGAGGATTTTTGCATCTATGTTCATCAGGGATGTTGACTTGTAGATTTCTTGTGGGGCTGTGTGTGTGTGTGTGTGTGTGTGTGTACCAGGTTTTGGTATTAGAATAATGCTGGCCTCATAGAATAAGTTAGAGAGGAGTTCCTCCTCCTTAGTTTTTACTAACAGTTTAGGTAGAATTGGTACCATCTTTTCTTTGTATGTTTGGTAAAATTCAGCTATAAATCCATCTGGTCTAGGGCTTACATGGTGAGTGGATTTTTTTTGTTGTTGTTGTTGTTTGTTTATTTTTGAGACAGCGTTTTGCTCTTGTTGCCCAGGCTGAAGTGCAATGGGCAATGTAGGCTTATCACAACCTCCGTCAGCCGGATTCAAGTAATTATACTGCCTCATCTCCTGAGAAGCTGGGATTACAGGCATGCACCACTGTGCCCAGCTAATTTGGTATTTTTAGTTGAGATGGGGTTTCTCCATGTTGGTCAGGCTGATCTCAAACTCTTAATCTCAAATGATTCACCTTCCTGGGCCTCCGAAAATGTTGGGATTGTAGGCCTGAGCCACCACGCCTGGCCTGTGAGTGGATTTTTTATTACTGATTCAATTTTGTTCTCATTATTGGTCTGCTTAGGATTTCTGTTTTCTTCCTGATGCAGTCATAGGATCCTGTGCCTTTCCTGGAATTTATAAATTTCGTCTAGATTTTCTAACTTCTGTGCATAGAGATGTCTCTGGGTCTTTTGTATTGCTGTGGGCTCAGCTGTGATATCATTGTTGTTATTTTTGATTGAGCTTATTTGGGATATTTTTTCTTCTTCATTACTATACCTAGTTGTCTATTAATACTGTTTACTCTTATAAAGAACCAACTTCTCATTTCCTTGATCCTTTGTATGATTTTTTTTTTGTTCTCAATTTAATTTTGTTCTGTATTGATGTTAGTCATGTGTTTTCTTCTGCTAGCTTTGGGTTTAGTTTGTCTTTGTTTTTCTTGGATGTTGCTTTTGTCATATCCTAGAAGTTGGGTATGTTATATCTCTATTTTCATTTATTTAAAAAAAAATTGTTTCTGCTTTAGTTTTGTTGTTTACCCAAAAGTCAATCAGGAGGAAGTTTTAGTTTCCATGTATTTCTTCCTAGCTGAGGGTTCCTCCTGGTGTTGATTTCTATTTTTATTCCATTGTTATCTGAGAAGATATTTTATATGATTTTAATTTTTTTAATTTATTGAAACTTGCTTTATGACTGAGTATTTGGTCAATCTTTGAATATGTTCCATTTGCTTATGAGAATAATGTACTTTCTGCGGTTGCTGGGTGGAGCATTCTGATGATGTCTGTTAGGTCCAATTGTCAAGTGTAAAATGGGAATGCAGAATTTCTTTGTTAGTTTTCTGCCTCAATTATCTATTGACTGTCATCAGTTGGATGTTGAAGTCTCACACTACTATTGTGTGTCTGTCAAAGTATTTTCTTACATCTAGAAGTAATTGTTTTACTTATCAGGGTGTTTCAATGTTGGGTGCATATATATTTAGAGCAGATAAGTCTTCTTTTTGAATTGAACCCTTTATCATTATGTAATGCACTACTGGTCCATTTTTATTATTGTCAGCTTAAAGTCTATTTTATCTGTTACAATAATATTGATCCTTATTCTTTTTTGTTTTCCATTTGAGTGATGATCTTTCTCCATTTTTTTACTTTAAGCCTATGAGTATCATTGCACGTGAAATGCAGAGAGCAGAAAGATGGGAGAGTTATGAAAAATTATAACATGTTATACTACATATTAAAAATGAAATTTCATTTGATGAAAAAGATAAATATAAAAAAGTATTTTAAAGAATTTGTTTAATTTTGGAAGATTTTACAAAAACAAAAGAGATTGTTTAAAAAAACTAGAGAAATATTAAATATTTTGCAATTCTATGTTTGTGATGATTTATTATATTAAAAAATCATCTTAAAAACACTAGTGGTACATTTTATCAAAGAATAAGCAGCATTTCCTAAAAATCTGTCGTATTTTGCATTAAACACTTCATTTTTCTTAAAGAGTAACCAGGAGAAAGTTATGGATTTATGGAACAGATGTAGAGTAACCAAAATAATTGGTCTTTAAATGTCATCTTTTCTAAAGCTATCTATTTATCTTCCATCTATCCATTCATTCATATATTATCTATCTACATGTATTTGTGTGTATATGTATTTATATATATATATATATATTCATGTATATATACACATACACATATATATGTGTATATATGTATAATCCATCCTCATTACCTGCAGCTTCTATATTTGTGCAATTGCCTACTCACTAAAACTTACTTGTAACCTCAAAATTAGCACCTGGGCACTTTCACAGTTATTCATGGACATGCACATAGTGGCAAAAAATGTCGTGCCCGGCAGCACGTGTTCCCAGCCAAGGTCAAACAAGGTGACATTCTGCCATTTGTTTCAGCTCTCATGCTCCAAAAACATGTCCTTTTCATGGTCTGTTTATTGCCAAGGTTTTTTTTGTATTTTCTGGGATTTTGTTTTATAGATTAGTTCACTGCTAAAAATGTGCCCCAAGCATTGTGCTGAAGTGCTGTCTAGTGTTCCTACTTGAAAGAAAGTTGTGATGTCCCTTTAACAACAACAACTGTTAGATGTGCTTCCTTCAGGCATGAGCTATAGCGCTGTTGGTCATAAGTTCAATGTCAATGAATCAATAATGTGGATTAGGGGGAATTCATGATATGTCTGTGAGGCCACTCTGGAAAATACTGAAGTAATATCTATAGTGAATGATAAAACCATAGTAAAGAGAAAACTGCTAAATTTGTGAACTTGGGATTGCATCTGATTATTAAAACCTTGGTGGGTAACAAAGCTGTGAGGTTGGAAGCATTGTCTGATCACACTACTCAGTCAGGAAAACGTAAAACCCTTTACATCTAGTGATTTATTTTAAATTAATACTGCGTATAATTAGTATACAAAACATATATTAAATAAAGAGGATTTAAACAGAAACATGCAGCAAACAAGGTTATGCGTTGAGATGTTGATGGAAATACCCTAGGTTCACAGGAATTTAACCCTGTATTTTCCCAATGAACAATGGCCTAGTATTTACTGATTCAGTGTTCGTGGTGAGTTTGTAATACAAACTACTTGGAATGAAGAGAACTAACCGTTAGAATACGTGATTTTACTCACAGAATCAATTTCATGACTTACTGAAAGTCCAATTGTCAATAAAAAGTGTTGATAATTGATATGTGCATAATATTAAAATCATAAAGTGTTTTCATGTAGATTATATTCAGGTAGCAAAGGTTTTACTGATTTCAAAATGTTGTTTCAATAGCAATAGCTTTGATACATGTATATGGAGCAGAAATTCTATTAGCAATTCCAAAGTACCCACAATAGTAGATTTTGACTATAATCAGACTCCTAAAATCAACAATTACAATGATAAAACAAAGCACACCGTTGTTCTCCAGCAACAATATGATACACAGAGGGTCAAAACAATTGCAATTAGTGAGGAGAAATTCTCACAGGAAATCTAAACTTTTCCTTAGTAAATTTTACATTCTGGCAATGTTTTGTTTTTCAGCCACCATGACTTTGGTTTGTAATAAAGCGGTCAAATATTTCAAGATCTCCTACTAGTTAAGCTGCTCTAAAGTTCCCTTGATAGATCTACTGTTTTGACACTCAAATTGTCTCAGTTTTAATCTCTGGCATTCTCACTGGCAATTATCAGCAGCTCTTGTGTGTGTGTGAGAAAAAAGACATTAATTTTAGCTTAAATATAGTTATGATTATAATCAATTTTATATTATGTAAATTGATATTCATGTATTACTAAATAATCTATCAATTAGTAAGTTCTAAAATTGTATATATTTTAGGTATTTAGTTTAAATACTTCTTATAAAGATGAATGTGTTCCTTTTATATTGCTTCATGTCACATTTTAGGATATGTTTGGGAAACAAGAATGCAGTAGTTCTATTTTCTTTCCCGATGTTATGGTAGCAGGACCATCATTGATGAAGCATCTCTTTAGGCTGTCTTAAGATTTAATTATTTTACAAATTTTCCTAGCAATGTACAAAATTAGGCTGCTTTCCCTGATGTCTATGAATACCTTCCCCAGGTTTCAAAAATAAATGTCACATGAATTAAATTTTATGTGGAAAACTGATAAGATTTTTCAGAAAACCAAATAGACTTCAAGTATTCAAAATATTGATAGAATGAGTTGAGTGATGCTTTGTTCTACAATTAAGCTTTACTGATATGTTTTAGAAATGTTATGATAGAAAGACTTGGCCTATTGATTCAACTTTTAATTTATTACCCAGTAATTACTCTTGTGAATAGAACCCCAATATAATAATATTAGGGACAACACTTATTTATGTATCGTCAAAAGAAAAGGTTTTACCTCTATATGCTTATCAGTTCAGTTTGTCATAATGTTTTATGAAAGGTTTGGTGAGCAAAATTTTCTTATTTATCTAGTACTTCTTTAAACTTTTTGTTTTTATAGGCAGCAAAATAGCAAAAGATTTTTTCTTCGGTAATCACAGTTTCTTTTCTAACAACATAAAATGGTCAAAATACTCTAGTTAATCAGTTTAAAGATGTATGTTTGCAATGGTTTCTATCTCTGAAATTGATCTCAATTTCAGATGTTTGACTATAAATTATATATTATACTTTAATTGGTAAAGTTTCATATAGTAATACATAAATTAATTGTGTGTCTTGTAATTGATGGCTTATTGGTTTTGATGAAATAAACTTCATTTCTGATATTTTGTTCATAGGGCAAATAATGATTCTTTTTACTTTGACACTTCCTATTGTTGAGATTGTGTTTCCCATACAATCATTGAAATTTCTCAATGTCTTGATTTTTCAGAAAGAGTTTTGCAATTAAGCTCTTAGACTGCCAAACCTAACAATGGGCATTCCTCTCATTTAATTTGCTTGGATATATGTGAAAACATATCCAAAGATATAATTAAGTACCCACAGAAATTATTAAAAACATTAAAGTTTGTTAAAATGCATATATTAACTAATATTACCAGTTGTTTGTAGATTATCAATCAAAAATTCTGAAGTACCCTATAGTTACTTCAAATCAGTTTTACTTATTGCAAGTCTTTATATCAAGCCTTAAAGAATTTTGTCAAGAAAAATAAAATAATTTATTAAAATGTGCTGATTAGGATAATATAACACCTATTTTACATAGAAGATCCATATCAAATATCAATGACTCCAAAAGTTTTAAGTACCTTCCTTCTCCTGCTTAAAATATGTGAGAAAAGGTTGCAGAATGACAGTTAAGCCTTAGATTTTGTGTAAATGCCTACCTGATGCAGAGTAAACCATTTTCACCTATGCATCCATCCTTTGTTAAGTTAGGAAAACTAATTTTTCACAGGAATTTACCAAGCTTTCCTTGAGGTGAAGCAGTATTGTGAACATAGCAGGTACTCAATAAATATTTTGGAATGAGAGAATAAAGAATCATAAGGGACCTAGAGTTCTATGCATTTCTAAATATATTATTGACAATTAGCTTGAAAATATATGGCAGCAAACACTTAAATTCAAATTACTAGAAGAGTAACAATATATTTATATCATTATTATACTTCATGTGTATTTACATTTATATTCTTTTATACTTAGCAGAGTCATTGAAACATATACCTGCATATATATACACATGTATATTTAAATATGCACACGTATGTATATTTTTACTTAATATTTTGGCTACCTTTGAGAACATGCTCTTGGGTTTGATAATCGGTTAATAATATAAAATGCACATTGTGTGAAAATAAGGTAAATTTTTTGAAAAGCTAGTTAAAACATTTATCTAATTTCTTCTCCTTAAGCCAAATACAATCTATTTCTAAGATAATACACAAGGATATCTCACAATTGGCTAGAGAAAAGACTGATATATTTCTTCTTTTTAAGAAAGCACACATTTAAACACTGAAAAATGCAGGAAGTGTTATAAAAAATGAGAGAGTAGTGACTGAGACTTTAGGATTCAGTAAAGTACCCATCATAATGAAACTTTATTGAAAATGGTTTAAAGTAAAGGACATACAGAATAAGTAATTGAGCAGATGAATTGAATGACAAGAATACTATTGAGTTATAAGATGTCACACCTAGGTAGAGTTTATTTGTTTGTTCTCCAGAAACCCTTAATCCACATAACTTCCTTCTGACCACTATTTCTTGCCACCTTAGTGAATGAAGTTCTGACTGTTGTGGATTTCAGGTCTTGCAAAGGAAAACAAAATTGCTCAATTAGACTCTTGAGAAAGGCTTCATTTGTCATTGTGAATTACTTTGGTCATTGGCTACTCTTAAGGAGGAAGAAGGAAAGGGAATGAGGGATCATGCTCTGTGAGCAGGTCAGATTAAACTAGCCAGAAGGCTTCATAGAGTCATACATATTGTACAAAAAAAAAAAAAAAAGAAAGAAAAGAAAAAAAGAAAAAGAAAAAAGAAAAAAAAAAGAAAAGGAAAATAAAAAAAGCTCTGATAGCCAATAATTTAATTATCTGCCACTATCAGTTTGGAAGGGCTTTTAAACATGTCCAAAACATCTACCAAATTTTTAGCAGGAGTGACAGCAGATTTTTAAGTAAGAATAAAAATGCAGCAGTCTTCCTAGAATAAAACTCTGACAGACTGTGATGAATTACCTTATTATAGTTGCTCGCATGACAAATGTACTTGATCACTGTTCTTCCTGGGAATAGTTGAGCTTATCCAGAGGCAAAAGTTGAGAGGAAATGAGAGCTAACTAGCAATCCTAAGTGTAATACATCAGCATTTCTATAAAAGTATTCAAGAAAACCTTATCAATTACTGTTTATGTCAACAGAAAGTACTTCTCTTATTCCCTCATGATATAACCTTTTTTTTTGAGGATTTATTTAAGTGATTTTAAAAAAGGGATATAGATCACAGAATTTTTTTTCTTTTTTCTTTTACAAGTTCTGTAAGTTATCCAGCTTTAAAAAAAGCTCCTCAGGTATGTTCCCAGCCTACATTTTAGTTGAAATAGTAGCCACACATATTTACACATACTCCTAACACAAACTGTTACTTATTGAAATATTTTATATTAAAAATGGTAATTCATAAAAACAGTGGAATCAAAAAAATGAGTGGATGTTAAAAATGTTTAAACCGCTGAGCATAAAATTTTTCAACAAGCTTATTTAAAGAAATAATTATTTCAATTTCTCGATTTTTATCATTTCATTTCTGGATTTGCATAAGCATGCTTCTGTTGGAAAATATGCTCAGGAAGTCAAATGCGTTGACAAAACAGTTATATTGATTTTTATTTCGCTATTTAAGGATGAATTAAAAATAAATCTCCTGGGTTTCATAATTTTAAATAATACATATAAAAGCTAACGTTTATTGTCATTACTTAGAAATTTAATGGAAGGCTAAGTTGCATTGTTATGTATTTTTTTTCTTTATTTGAATGTAACACAACCTAGATCATGTTGAATCAATTTTTTATTATTTCTTATAATTATTTCTTATTATTTTTTATAATTATTTCTTATAAAAGAACTGTATTTCCTGAGTGGATTGAGTATTGTATAGACAACGCTTTAATAGTCAAACAAATGCCAACACCATTTTGTATATCTCTTTATACACCAATTTGGTTAATTGGGGTGAATGAGGTCAAATGATCAAAACTAGTGTGATATGTTCAGACAGCACACGATGTAGGGAGATCTAGCTATGAAACAGTCACTTTCAAATGGCCAATACACATGCTCGGTGAAATAGTTTTTGAACTATTATGTTTGTGAGCAACACAACGAATGCCTGTGCTGAGTGAAGTTTACAAACTTATAGTCTTTTCTGCATTTCATTAATTTTCTTAGAGTATACTGTGTTCAGGCAGAATGTATTACGAGTGAATAGGAAGTGTCCAGTAATTTTCAAAGTGCAGATTGTGATCCATCAGTGAGTTATGTTAACAGTTCAGATGTTTATAACAAGAATCAAAAATAGAGGATAGAAAACATCACAAGTGTAAGAAAGATTACTGTTTAATGTGACTTGTGTTTTAGTTCAATATATACGCATATATTCATATATACAAAAGTGTTCACAAGATCACATCACACAATGCATTTTTTTCCTCTGGGATATAGTCGAAGACTGAAAATCAAGGAGAGGAATCAGTGATAAACACAGTAACAACATACAAACTAAGCCCACATTTTAGACCTTAGGATAAGTTCTCCCCTCTGCTGTTCATCAGAATTACCTGTGGAGGTTTTGAAAACTACAGAAGATTGTCTCTAATTATACCAATTAAATCTGAAACACTTGGTGTGGTACTATATTAATGTTTTTTTTTATTTTTTTTTATGTAGAGCTCTCCAGGCAGTTAGGATATGCAATCATAGAACGTCTGCCATAAAGCAGCCGTCATATGTTAAAGATATATTACATTCTGTGATTATACGAACTTTTATCTGTGTACCAGTCAATGACAGGAGGATCATAAAGACAAGCAGTACAATTAATTGACCAAGAGTGTTGTAAGTGTTGGAAACATTAAGAATGCAATAATTGATTTTCCATCTTCTTTGAATTAAACATATGTTAGCTCTAGTCAAACAGCAATGAAAGATGTTTGGTATTTTTGCTTTCAGTTATTTTTTTTAATTTAGTATTTTAAATTCATAATTTTATTTTTTTTTGCTATAGGTCAAGTTTTCCTTTATCTCATATATTCACATTTCCTACCGTCTCTTTGTCTCTTTTAGAATAGTCAAATCTGATCCTTTTGTTTCATGAGGCAACTGACAATTAAAACTTGTATTATAATACTACTGTAATTTCTACTATCAGCACAGAGGTGTGTAAACTCTTTCCCCTGCATTATTTTCCTCATCATTATTTGGCACCTGCTTTGTGCATCAGATATTTAAAATGGGAGAAAATGACAGCATATAAAAGTGAACAATTAGATTCGAACTTCAGTGTTCTTTTCACTTTGTGTTGTTTGTTTTGTTCTGCTTAATTTAGCTGCTCTTTAGCTTGTAACTCTCAAAGTCAGTGGAAAGTCAAATTCATAGAAGATCTAAACGATATGAACAGGTTTGACCAGCCTCAGTGATATGAGTAAGTTTGACATCTATTTAGAATGTATGAGTTGGACCAGGATATGCAACATTAAGTCTCCAGCCTTATTCTTGATAGTTTTCAATAACAGGTTAAAATTCAGCAGAATATGTTGAAATACAAAATGAACACAGCATAAATTTAAAATGAAGTAATTTCAAAGTTTGTATTTTATTTAGACAAAAGTCTTCTGATTTTTTTAAGAGACAGGATACCACTAGGTTGACTAGGTTGGACTCAAACTTATGAGCTCAAGCGATCCTCCTGCCCCAGCCTCCCAAAAAGCTAGGACCACAGGCACACACCATACCCCCAGGCTTCTGCTATTTATTCCTCAGTCTGCCTTGATCTTTGTGTTTTTGGATTTTGTGAATTATTTTTAACTAATATATGCTTCATGAAAGATGAAATATTGTCATGGTCATTTAAATAATTTTTATACTGCAATTCCTCTTTTGTATTAAATGTAAAATTATCATTATGGAATTAGCTACCAACAAAAAATAGTGTTTTGCCTAACATTTTATATGTTACAGTCCCAAGCATAAAAATTCTAACACTTAAGTTGTTTAAAGCACTTTGCTACAGAATAATTTATCCAAAACAAGGTTTTTAAGTATGAAAACCATTAATTATGCTTGTAAAATAAATGTGTGAAGGTAATCAAGAGAATTTATTTCCAAGTTTGTATTTGAATTAAGTTATGCAGATATCTAATACTTGTAAACTTATTTCTGAGAAAAAAAATCCATAAGTACTTACTATTTTAAGAAAGGTTTTTGCCCTGTCACCAAGTGCACTTTTCTTTGACAAATTTCACTTTATTACACAGGCTGGAGTGCAGTGCTGCAATCTCAGTTCACTGCGACCTCCACCTCCCAAGTTCAAGTGATTCTCCTGTCTCAGCTTCACAAGTAACTGAGATTACAGGTGCGCGCCACCATGCCCAGCTATTTTTTTTTTGGATTTTTACTAGAGATAGGGTTTCACCACGTTGGACAGCCTGGTCTTGAACTCCCGACCTCAACAGATCTGCCCATGTCAGCCTCCTGAAGTGCTGGGATTACAGGAGTGAGGCACCACACCTGAACTTTTTAAACAGAAAAATATAGATTATATATTTGTTATGAAACATTATTTATATCCAAACATTTAAAATCCATGGGCCGGGCGCGGTGGCTCAAGCCTGTAATCCCAGCACTTTGGGAGGCCGAGGCGGGTGGATCACGAGGTCAAGAGATCGAGACCATCCTGGTCAACATGGTGAAACCCCGTCTCTACTAAAAATACAAAAAAAAAATTAGCTGGGCACGGTAGCGTGTGCCTGTAATCCCAGCTACTCGGGAGGCTGAGGCAGGAGAATTGCCTGAACCCAGGAGACGGAGGTTGCGGTGAGCCGAGATCGCGCCATTGCACTCCAGCCTGGGTAACAAG